>CM034148.1:869285688-869885688 GCA_019776745.2 Taxus chinensis | reverse complement strand
CTAAAAGCTAAAAGCAAAAGAAATTGATATATAACTCTCTCTTGGGGTATTTCCAATAATCTCTATCGGGGCTATGGAAGCTTGACTAGCAGTAGAGTAATGTTGTGATTAGAATCAAATACATCTCCATCAGGGCTATGGACGCCTGGCTGACAGTGGAGCAATGTATGGCTCTCCTTCCACCCTCCATTCACAAATCACCTATCGAAATATCATTCCTACACATTGGCTAGTGTCCTCACTTGTTGTCTATTAACTCTTCCCTCCAAGAGGTAATTCATTTCCATGTGCACACACTAGATCTCTATGAGTAAAACAAGATTAGTATGTTACCAAGTGTCTTTTTTTGGACCTTGTTCAGACCCTTGCCTTAGTCCTTATCTCATCTCACGATTTGTGCCTTTGGCTAATCACTTTTTCATTCGTGAGGCTTCTAAGCTACATTCATAAAATTCATTGTTCTTCTACTTCATTCAGAACATCCATGTGTATGGTATTACCTTTTTGCCATGTTTGCGGACACCTTTGTCCCCTTTCAAAAAAAAAATACTTCCTTTCTATCATGTGTTTCTTGGCCAACGTACATTGGGGGAATCCTTTTTCCTTCCTAACACATCATTGGTTTACGTTCATCATCATGATTGAACCTATCCATATTGGCCTTGATCCAGCCTTTGTGTGTGAAGAGTTTTCCTTTGAATACTCCCACCTAATCATTGGGGCAATTTTCACATCTTCACTTTCTTGTGCATACGCGTGGCATTCCTCCCTTGTACATCCCATCTATCACTGGGGGCATCCACATTTCTTTTTCTTCTTCCTAGCTACATAGTTTCAGAAAAAAAATCAAAATTCAAATATCTTAAAAAATCAAAACATTCAAATATGTTATAAAAATCAAAACATTGAAAATGTTAGAAAAATCAAAACATTCAAATATGTTTCAGAAAAATTCTAAAAATAAAAAATCATCCTATAAAACGTCGCTCTTTAGTTCTTTCTTGTTCTTGTTGTAAACAACTCGTGGATCATCTTGATCTACCCTCCTTAACAAAGCTAAGTTCTTTCTTGTTCTTGTCTGTACTCTGGGGCACAACCGAGTTTCCTAGAACTATTTCATAGCACACAATGCTTTTTCATACAACCCAAGTGTCCTCTGTTATTCCCCTCACATGTATCCTTTCTTGGGGCACCACTTTTAGCCCTTTTCATTTCACACGAATAGGTTGAAACTGAAGCTTGATAACAAAAACATTACATTATGTTTATCTGTTAGGTTAGCTTGTTTACTTTCTCGTATTGCATTGCATTATGTATGTTGCATGGAGTTAGGCATCTTTTACTTTCTCATATTGCATTACATTGCATTTAAGAATCTTTTACTTTCTCGTATGTTGCATTTTGTATGAGTTGGTGTTTTTAGCAATGGACATTTTTTTGTATATGGCTTTTCATGTCATACTACACTTTTGTTCATTCTTTTTAATAAGGACCGATGATGAAGATCACTAGTAATATGATGAAAAATAAAGTTGTTTAAAAGGCACTGGATGGATGTTAGCTCATTCCCCCTTCCTCATACTCATTTTCTTCTATATTCCCTTTCTTCCCTTCATCTTCTATCTCTTTCCTTCATCTTTTCGATCGTCGATTGAGTTCTTCCATCACCCCATCGACAATTGAGGGGGCATCCTTCATTCTACTCATTTTTCTTCTACCTCTTCAAAATTTTACTTGTTTATGCTTGTCTACTTTCTTTGAAGTGACGTTACTTATGCCACCCCAAAGAGGGGAAAATGTAGACACCTAAAATATGCTTACACTTAGCATTTCCTCCAATTCAACCAATTAATGACACTTTGTTAATTCCCCATTCTTCGCTCCATTCTCGGATGCCCATTCATGACACTCTTTCGGTCATATTCCTCCTATAATCATCTAATTGGGCTAATATCTCTCTTATTAGCTAGACATTCCTCCTTTCAACCATTCAGAACCTCCCTAGTTCTCTCTAAACCACTTCTACAGGCTTCCTAGGCTATCTATCAGTCACAAATGGTTAATCAGACTCCTCCCAACTCTCAATGAGTCTCTAATCACTCACTAATCATGCTTAACTAGCCTAAACCTAGCTTAACTAAGCCTAAAGCATGTTTATCCTAATCTAATCTAAAAGTTATTTTTGGCTTACCTTTAGTCCCACATGCACCCAAATTCCAAACTCTCCCAAGTGGAAAACTATAAATAGAAGGGTCACCCTCCCTTTTAAAAAAACACATTATTGACATAAGAATATTGATATCATATCTCATCTTGACATAGCTTAAGAGCTCATTTGCATTAGCCAAGCTAATAAGGCATTTGATCTTGAGCCATCCACCATTAAAATAGCTTCATCTTGCATCCATGATAGGTTAGTAATGGAATATGCTAAACTTGGCCTTGTAGCCTTTAGTAAGATTCATTCACCTTCATGGAGTAAACAACAAAACTGATTGCTAGGATCTTATAGGTTCATTTAAATTAGCATTCAAAGAGTAGAGAGTAATATACATGTTAGTTTTTGATGTTTTTGTTAAATTTATAATGCTTGCATGTTAGTTTCCCTTGTTTATCTCTTATCTTATGGTCCATAGATGAGTTGAGGCTTTCTAGCCTCATCTCCATAATTTTTCAAATTATACACGTACACAATGTTAGAAAAACTTGGAGAAGGAAACACCTAATATCTAATATGTTTTGCAAGCAAGAAGCTAATACTTATATCTAACAAAATTATACAACTACTGGGAGTGAGGATTGTCTATCGTGTATGCGCTTCACAATTTCAAGCAGTATCTTCTTGCCAATCCTTTCATGTTTTATACTGATCATATGGATCTCAATTATTTGTTCATTAAGTTATTATTGTATGGACGCACATGTAGATGGACTCTCTTGTTCCAATAATTTGAATTTTTTGTAATAGTGAAACCTGGTAAGAGTGATCTGGGACCTGATCACCTATCAGGCATCAATTTTGGCGAGGACGCACAAAGTATAGAAGATATAATATCAAATGCTCAATTGTTTAGGTTACAACATGTGCCAATGGATCTAGAGGATGTTTTAGTATTTTTATGCATATGTATTATTCCTGAAGGAATAAATACTATGGAGAATAAAATACTAGTTATAATAGTTGCGCCTTATTAGTTGATTAGTGGAGATCTCTATAAGATGGAAAGAGATGATATATTGCACATATTCATTTTGGAACATGAGTTCCAAACAATTATGGAATAAATGCATGGTGGAATTGCTGGAGGACATTATGCTAGAGAAGCCACTATGTGCAAGATACTCCTCGTAGTACTATGGTGGGAAACACTTTACACAGATATAGAGGAGTTTGTTAAGGCTTGTGACCGTTGCGAAAGGATTGGGAAGCCAGGATAAAGGGATGAAATTCCTTTACACCCCATATCATCAGCAAAGCCATTTGAAAAGTGGGATATAGATTTTTTTGGACCAATTACGCCAGTTACATGATAAACCGACGTGCTATACATTGTTACCTGTATAAATTACTTGACGCGTTGGGAAGAATCTGTACCCATAAAGGGATTGTACAATCACTACAACTACATGTTTTCTATGGGAAAACATCATAAGTATGTATGGATGCCCATTTAGCCTTACGAGTGATTGGGATACTCATTTTTTAAATGAGACAATCAACATATTACTAACAGAGTTCATGGTGGGTCACCATAAGACAAATCTGTATCATCCACAAGCCAATGATAAAGTAGAAGCCTTTAACAAAATATTGAGCCATACTTTGATGAAGAAATGTGATTCTTGGAAGGAAGGACTAGGATGATAAATTTTCAATTGTACTTTGGGGGTACATAACCACCTACAACTGGTTGATTAAAATCCACACCCTTTAAGTTGATGTTTGGTATAAAAGCAATATTTCCTATTGAGTTCATGTTACCATCCCTACGTATTGCGCACACAGGAGGACTTGTGGATGACCAATTAGTAGGAGAACACATTAACAAGTTAATGCAATTGGATGAATGACGTGTAATTACTTAGTGGAGCCAAAAAAACATAGAAGGCGTGAAAAAAGGCTTGGCATGATAGGCACATCAGGAACAAATCTTTCACAGTTGGGGGATTGGTGCTTCTATATGATTCTAATTTTGTGCGCCATTCGAGAAAGTTTAAAGTGCATTGGTTGAGGACCATTCAGAGTAACCAAGATTCTGGAGATAGGCACATGCCAGTTGCAGGCATTTGATGACACCATGTTTCTTGGTTACTTTCATGTGGAGTAGGTTGAAGCCCTACCATAAATAATATTCTTTCAATTATTATTATAATAAGGCACATTTTCCATTTAGATTAGATTTTCCTTTTAGTTTTGTCTTATTATTTTTGTAATAAGTGTGTTTGCATGTAGGAGCTGATGCATTTGTTGAAGCATGATGTGTAGAGGACCACACATACTTTTAGTGTGGGGTAGCAGGAAAAATAAATGATAGACCCCTAGTGATGATGAATGGAATGATGGCATTGAATTGTCTTGCTCAATGATGTATACAAAAAACATTGGTGATGATATAATAGTAAGGAATTGATGTACTTGGAAGGATAACATGAGCTAGGTAACGCAGGAAGGAAAACTACTTGGATTATGGCTTAGAGATAAAGGAAAATTGCATTGTGGAATGAGTCACACACAAGGATATGTATCCTAGGAAACTAGTTGCGTAAGGTGCAGGAAGGCACACACAAGAGGTTCTATAGCCGAAGAGAGTAGTTTTGTGCTAGAAGGTTATGCATGTTGTGTGCGGAAGGAAAACTTGGAAGGCCAATACTTGGTAGAAAAGAGTGGGAGATGGAAAAAGAGCGGGAAAGAGCACACCTACCGCATTAAATGCTTTAAAAATTAGGAGCCTATAAATAGGTATGAATGAAATAATTGTAATATACCTTGTGAATTTAAGCTCTTGCGAACTAGTGTGAAATTATGTTTCACCGTGACTTGTGCGTTTGAACCAGTGACGAGCTAGGGCAACCATTGAGCTAGTGACCAATAGAATTGTGCTCCTTACACTTGAAAGAGTTGGAAATTAAGGTAGCAAAGTGGAAGAAAATTCAAAATTAGGGTGTTGTGTTGGAAAGTGTGAAGCTAGGGGTTGTAAGGTTAGAAGCACAGTTGTAGAACTAGGGTACAAGGGGTCAAGAAATACACCAATGAAGAGTTATAATTTTAGTGAATTGAGCAATTGAGACTAGGGAAAGAACCAAGCAAGCAGTTGCAGCAACCAAGGTTTGGATTTAGGGCATGTCAATTTTTAAGGGTTTCGAAGTTTTTGATTTACAATGTTTTAGTGCATGTATGGAACAATGACACTAGTGAAGAACGCATCCTAAGGAAATAAGATCATGGAGGATTCACCAAATGATTAGTTCTTGGAGATGTAATGCCCACATGAGATGTCATCATTGAGAAGCTTTGGGCATCATAGCTATGGAGGTGCAAGATACTTGAGTACAACCACCATGTCACATGCCATGAAAGTGATATAAGGGCTGACACCTTGGTAGAAATAGGCCAACACACTACAAGAAGGATAGATTGTGTTAGAAGATCAAGTGTGCAAGACCTTAGAAAGTGGTGTGAAGTGTTGTAACTTTATGAATTGCCATTTTTTGGAAAACCTATGTGACTATTTCAATGGCTAATGTCATGATTCCATGAGGACTATTACTTTACTTTACAGGAAGGAGGATGCACATCACCACACAACTAATCAGAAAGGTGGCATGGTTGAGAGATATAGGAGAGGAGATTGAATTGGATATATGCGCGACAAGGTGGTGGTAGAAGAAACAACCACCAAGTTACATTACCAAATGAGGAAGTCATGACTTTTAATGTGTTACAAACATCGTTGACCCTAGCACCAGAGTGGTTGCGGAACTTTATGAGTTATAAGATTGGATGCCTCGAAGAGGTGGAATGAAGTGAACAAGAATTTTTTGCATGTAGTGCATAACATGGCACAAGGGACAAGGTACAACATTGCTTTGTACATCGCATAGAGCATTGTGGAGGAAACCAAGACCCAACATGAGAAGGGAAAGAAGATCACATGGGGGTTAATTTTTCTGCTGATAGTATTATGGGAAATTGGAGTCCCAAATGGACTGAATCAGGAAGGGAATGGGAGCATCTTGTTGAGAAGAGGTCACCAGTGAATATATTTCGTAAAGTACACATGAGATGGCACAATAAAAAATGTATACAAGGCACATGCCTAGACATATGGTACAAAAAGTATATGTGACACCTTTAAAAATAAATGATGCATACCTAAGGAAGTTTCCCAATGGAGTAGGAGGGAAAAGTGAGACCTTGTCTATCATGCATAACACTTTTTCCTTGCATGATTCTTGCTGCTCATTGCAGAAACCACGGGACTTTGGTGCAAACTACCATTTGTAATTTTTAGCCAGGTATTTTAGGATTGCACAGTAAAAATAAACAAGGAAACATAACCCTTGAAATTTAATGTAGATAATGTATACATGGAGTACCACACTTTGCGTAAGACCTATGGTTACGTAACCAAAAAACCTTATGTGGAAATGATGGAATCATATGGGATGGACTTAAAATCCCATCATGACTTTGGAGATTGGTAAGGAAAAATGCAAAGTTTTCATCTATCTTTGGCCAAAGTTATAGGATGAAAAGGTGGTCAAAGCGCGCAACACATCCATCCCACAACCATCATCTTTTGGGAGAAAAAGTGCAAAGCCAAAGAAATGCAATCTTGAGCCAATTCAGTAGCAACTACAAGCAGAAGAAGAATAATAAGAGATTGAGGGGTAACTATATTATAACATAAGGAAGAGGAGGCATGCAGAACGTGGAGAACCTTCATCGCATGCCCCTCCAAAGACACCTCCAGCAAGCCCAATTGAACATGCGCGCAAAACTAGTATGGGAGAAGAGTGGGATGAAAAATATCAAAGGACGTGAGAGGGATCATACGAAGAGAGGAGCACTTGTGTGATTCATATTTTAGAGGAGGAATATCTTAAGGAGTTTGTGCACAAAGAAGAAGAGCATGAATAAGAGATTGGACAACAAGAGAAAGAGAAGGAAGAGCATGAACAAGAGGGAGAATAGGAGTAAGAGGATCAATAGGAAGCATACCAAGGCATGGGAGAGGACACTGGTACCGTGCACTATGATATTATGTAGGAGTCACAACGAGATCACATGGTAGGACCAGGACCTGAGTCTTTAATAAGAATAAAGCCAAGGAGACGTTCACCTCCTTGCCCTCACATGGCGTATATAGATGACACATCAAAAGTCATCAGATCTCGATTTCAAATATCCACGGATGCCTAATAATTGTATTGTTAGGACATGCTTGAAATACCATAAGCCCATGTTAGGACATGCAAGATGTTATCCTTTGCAATGTAAGCTTACATGGAGGAGCCAGAGTTTGAGTTAAGCAAAGACACCATCAGTGAGCTGCAAGGGAGAAAATACCCATAAAAAAATCTTCCAATCTTGCTTTCAACTCAATTTTTAGACACACGGGTGAGTAATACCTTAATAAAGATGGAAAATGAAGTGGCGCACAAAAATATGAATAAAAGATCTGCATTATGAGACACACATGAAAATTTTGAGGATGTAAGTAGAAAGAATAAGAAGTTGGCCTCATAATAGAATAAGAAGTTGGCCTCAGAATTGAATAAGGAAAAAAAGAGGTTAGCCGATGTAAATAATAAGGCACACGAACTGATGACCAACATTGTTCATTCATGTCCTGAAATAATCGTAGAGGCCAAGCTTGATAAAAAAGGTAATTGACAACTTGGACTTGATTTGATCAATTTATTACTAATAAGAGTGAATAGAGAACATGAACAGATAAAAAATGAATTGACAAAAGAGAATCAAGAAAAAATAATATAAGAATACAAGAGTATGAAGAGCTTGGCGCGGAAGTGAAGGGAGCTTCGCAGAAGGGTGAAAAAGTCTTCATCAGGTTTGAGGATACTTCAATTATAGATGTGCGCCTCATAGAAGAAAAAACACAAAAGAGCCACCTTCTAGGCCTATTTGTAGGTAAGAGACAAGGAGGTGCAAGGAAAAGTTTTGTTGGAGGTAGAGAAAATGAATGAAACTATCATGGCTGTCTGCAACAAAGTAGAGGCAAAACTAGGAGAGCAATAGGCTGTGGTGATGAAAAGAGTAGATGTCTTGTAAGAAATGGCTTCTAAATGGAACCTCATTTTGAAATAATTGCAGAAGAAGGCCGGTGGAATGACTTTGGAGAGCATACTGAATATCATGGAATCATTTCCAGAAAGGTCAGATAGAGCACTCAAAGAGTGGAAAGGACTGGAAGTAACCATCAATGCAGAATTCCTGGAACTCCTATAAACACCATGAGCCTATTTTTAGTTGCATATTCTTTATTCGGATTCCTTATTCATAAATTCTTCATTCAAAATTATTTGGGGTATTGCCCACAATATTTCATCCAAGACTCTTTATTATTTTATTGATTCATGTATTGTCGAGGACAGACAATATACCTAGTGTGGGGTAATGTCGGGTCGAGAAAATTTCCAAGTATGAGAAATGCGTGGAGGTCAAAGATTGCACACAAGGGTGCGCATGGATCCAAAAATGAAGTATTTACAAAGGTTTAAATAAGTGCACGAAGGGAAGTGCAAAATTATGAATAAGCATGCACAAAGGGTTGCACACGAGAACAACAAAGTCATATGTTAGTAAGATTTCCAAGACATGCTAAATATAGACAAAAACAAAAGTTAGTGTGTTCATCAAGGCAAGCCAGAAACAGAAAAAAGCATGGATAAAACACATGCGAGGATAATAATAGACATGAAGCATGCATGAAGGAGGCATATCTATTTATAGGACATGTGGTAGTAAAGCAGAAGTTATTTATAACGCACATGAAAAAAATAGAGCTTCTAGAAATAAAGCAAACCGCACCTGGAGATACGCAGGTTAGGGTCTATTTATGGGAAAAATTTAGTTGAAAAGGCATGCAAGTTATGTATAGGGATGGTATTTTTTTAATACTATAGTTGATTAAGTAGTGAAGGACAAGTTCCCACCCTATATATACATGTGTGTGTGTGTGTGTGTGTGTGTGTGTGTGTGTGTGTGTGTGTGTGTGTGTGTGTGTGTGTGTGTGTGTGTGTGTCGCATCCATGTAAGAGGTAAGATTTTGTCATTATCATTACTAGTCATTATCGTCATGGCCTATATTGTTCTGGATTACGTGTATGAGTCTACACAGTAAAGGATTATGTTGTTGCTTATGTAAAATGAGAGGCATCATGATTATAATAAATATGAAGCTCCTTTTTGGTTAATGACCTATTTTTTTTATATGTCAATCAATAAGTTCATGTTATTTATAAGGTATATTTGCATGTTATAATCACCGTGATTGTAAGAGATAACCTCTTTGAATTAAAAAACAAGGAGTTACTTGGTAGAGTTGCACGCACTTTAGGTGAGTATTTAGGATTTTCCTGAGTGATGTGCCAGTGCACTCAAAAATATTGTGTTAGAACTAGACTTCAGCCCGACACAACCTCCAATTTCCTACTCCACCTATCTTATAATGGTTAGGTACAACATCTGGTTAAGATATTCAAAACATTTAATCCTTTGTGCACCTCCACTTGGTCTTCATATATTTGATCCTTCTAAATGAAAATTTCCAAATAAATTGGCTAAGACATGAATGTATGGATAAAAAGAAGGCAATTTGGAAAAATTACAAAGCCATGTATTGTACTCAAAATAAACTCTTCTTCTAATGAAATCATATAGAATTAAAGAAAATCAAGTGTTTGATATATTTTAAATTGGGGTCATGTTTGTTGATTCAATACAATTAATGTAGGTATGAGGATAAATGCAAAGTGAGGAAAACTTGATATGAGGAGGATTTATAAAAATGATGCTGGAATATATGCTTTAACGCTCTTTACCAATAATTTTATAGCATTAAAAATGAGTTTCACGTGACAAGAAAAAGTTAACAACTCATCCAATTATCTAAAAAAATGTGAAATTTGATTACATAAACTTTCTTGATGATTTGAAATGGTTGTTTTCCTCATCATTCCTTCATTCTAATCCCTATGAAATTTATAGATCTACAGAGAACATTATATTCTTGAGGAAAAATGGAAGCTTGAAAAGGAAGCAATTTTATACATTGTTTCACTTGTGAATGTGAATTTCATTATTGAAGGTTGAAAGCTATCACAAGGAAGATGATTTTTGAACCATATATCCTACATCAGGGAGAAGGAAAAAATATTTTGCATTTATAAATACAATATTCCCATATTCATAATGTATTAGTAATTGTCGTCACTTGAAGTTACACCCTTTGTTGAAGCTAGGCTCAGCACCTTAGTGAAACATGGAAATACCTTCAAAGAGTGGGACAATGACTCCTTCAAGGTCAATCTCCAGGTGAAAAGGTTGGTTCCGTTCACTCCAATTCACTACAAATAATCTAACCAACTTTACACTCTATTACTAACTAGTTATAATCTAAGATTTCCAAGGAACCAGGGTTCAAAAAGATGAAATACTGAATAAAATAAGGTGATGCACCAAACCGGAAGTGGTTTATCTCCTTGGGATGAAGAATGAGAGGGAAAATGAAAATCCAAAAGGTTTGAAGAAATACACACTCAACGTTGCAAATTTACCAAACTTTGATTCGTTGCATAAGTGACACAAAAGGATGAAAATAATGCAAGTATAACTCACACACAACATGCCATAAAATAATAGAAAAGCATGAATATAATAACACATATTAAAGGGTAAAAAGAAAGCCACAATAACAAAATATTATTAATTTTAATGTGCGCAGTCTATTACAATAATAAGGAGGTACTGAGTGCATTGTATAACATCAACATAAAAGTCTACAACTTAAAATATTTGGCTACATAAAAGGGTAACATAAGATTGCATTCAGAAGAGGGCATGTTACCTTACAAATGAGTTGCATATATAGAATAAGAAGAGAGAGGAAATTAAAATTTAAGAAAACCATCCACTTCTTTAACTATAAAGGACCAATCAACATTCAATTTTGTAGAACCAACATGGGCATCATCAACTTTTGTAGATCCCATACCTGAAAATGACCATGAGTTTGTTTTTTTAATTTTTAACCTAATAAAATACATTTTCATGACCTAAAAATACTTCTAACATATATTACTCTTCAAGACCTTTCCAACCATATAATTTTTTTCTCATTTGGTGTCATGGATCAAGAGTTATAAGCATTTGAAGATGGTATGTTGATCTGCACAGCTCATGGCAAAAATGCAAATTTGCAAAATGCAAAATTGCAAAGTGTAAAACTATGAAACAACTCCTAACCCCCAAAACTGCAAAAATGTGAAATAGATCCCAATGCCTGAAACTATAGAATTGTGAAAAATTTCCTAATGCCCAAAACTGCAGAACTGCAAAAAACTTCCCAAGGCTCAAAAATGCAGAACTGTGAAATACCTCCCAAGGCCCGAGACTTACAAAATATGCAAAATTTGAAGGATTTTTTTGGTTTTTCGGAAAAATGGATAAATTTACACTCAATTGAAGATGTTTTCAGGGATTCTCAAGTACTTAAAATATGTGAAAATCAAATTTTGAAGCACTAAAGGGGAAAATGCTACTAGTTTCCCAAAATGAAGTGTAAGCTCTTTTTGGTCAACATTTTGGTGACCAACAGGGGACAAATTCCTGCTGGATGAATTTATTAGTGGTTTAGTATATCCATTAGGTATGGAGTCAACATATAACTTTGAAATTATCTTGAAAACTTTGAAACTCACCATGAACTTGTTTGATTTTTAATTAGTCACAACCTGAAGAATTTATCAAAATCCCTACATGTAACCCAACTATTAACTCTACCTCAAAACAAAACAAAAATTATATTTCCACACTTGAATCCACTTTATTTTCACCTTCACTTAGTTCATCATGGCTCAAAAACCCAAGAGGAAGTGTAAAAAAGTGGCAACACTTGTGCAACATAGCACTTATCCAAGGAAGATTAGCACAAAAAGGGTGAGGGAGGGCATCTTAGTCAATGATCACAAGAAAAGACAAAATAATCCCCCCAATAATAAATCAAAAACAATAGAGCAACTAAACCTACTATGTATAAGATGAAGACGCCCCTCTCAGTAAGAGGTTTTAAAATAAATCCCATTAACTGGGATTTGAAGTACTTCCCCATTGAGCTTTGATATCTCAAATGCATTAGCTTGCTGACAAGCTAAGATGATGTATGGTCCACTCCACAATACATCAAATTTGGAGTGTCTTCCTGGTTTGGCTCTTTCTGCATCCCACTTCAAAATAAGGTCTCCCTCTTTAAATATTTTCTCACTAGCTTTCATATCAAACCATTGTTTGTTTAGCTTTTAATACTCCTCTAATTTATTCATGGTTGATTGCCTCGACTCTTCTAACTCATCTAGGTCTACCATTATAAATGTTATGTCATCTTCACCCTCTAATTCTAGTTGATGGGCTATCTCTAATGAAGTTAATTCAAGAGATATTGAAATTATAGCCTTCCTACCATACACAAGGGTGAAGGGAGAATTACCTATTGATATTTTTTGTGTGATCCTATAAGCCCAAAGAGTATGTCTGAATTTTGTGTGCGACTACCTCTGATTTATTTCCATTATTCTTCTCATGATCCTAATCAATTTTTTGTTTGTGGACTTGGCTAGGCCATTACCTTGAGTGTAATAGTTGGAAGAAGTTTTCAAATAGATACCATGTTTAAGATCCCAATCAGAGATCTTAAATCCCACAAATGCTTTAGAATAATCATATATTATGGTATGGGGAACTCCAAACCTTGTCACAATCTCCTCCAAAAAATATAGAATAGCTGCCTCAGTAGACTCTTTGAGTGCAACAAATTTAGTCCACCTGGTAAAGTAGTCAGTTGCAGTGAAAATCCACTTATGACCAACACGAGACACTGGATTGATCATGTTGATGAATTTAAGACCCCATAAAGATAAAGGTTGGTATGATTGAATTAGGTGAAGTGGAAGGGAAAAAAAGCTCTTCTTACTAGTAAATAAGGCACATTCCTTGCATTTACTAACCCATGAATGAGAATTGTTGACCAGTGTAAGAAAAAAATAACCAGCCCTCACAATCTTCATGGATGTTTCTCTTAGATAAAAATGACCACCAGCCAATCCTTCATGGAATTCCCCAAGAATTCTCTTAATCTGATATCTACCAATGCATCTCAACAAAACTCCCTCTAGGATTTTCTTAAAGAGAATGCCGTCAATTAAAACATAAGGAATAGTCTGAATGCTGAAATGCCTCCTCTTTGTTTTACCCAACCTAGGGGAATAATCACCAGTTGTCAGGAACCTTGTCATATCATCCACAATTTTTTTTCCATTAGGTGCACGTACCGTTGATTGTTCTTCCTCTTCCTTGAATGCGTAAAAGGCTTCTTGGTCATCATCACTAGCATCATCGACGAGTTGTTCACATATTCCTCTACCTCTAACCATCTTGGTAGCTTTGATTATGACATCATATTCCATGATATTTGCTAGCCAACCAAATCTCCTCTCACTAAATTTTGTCCCCATTATGAAATTTCTCACACTAGGATGGGAAAAAAAAATCTTGATAGGATTGTTGGCGAGCATGTGCTTGAATTTTTTGAGAGGATTCGTGACTCTAAAGATTTTTTTTTCCAAGGGACTATACCTTACTTCATGGTCCTTTATTGTTTGGCTAAAGAAAGCCACTGATTACTCCAAACATTCATCATTTTGTTGAGTTAGAATGGTTGTCACACTACTCTCAGCCCCATAAGCATACAAGATAAAATATTTTTCATAATTTGGGTTAATGAGAGTGGGAGACCGAGTTATTGCCTTGATCTTATTGAAACTATCCTTGCCTTCATTATTCCACTTGAAAGGAGTGTTTTTTTCAACATATGAGTGACGTGTTTCACCAACACTGCAAAGATAGGAACAAATTTCCTAACAAAATTGATTTTACCAAGGAAAGACTATAATGCTTTCTTATGTTCTAGCAAGGAGATAGCAAGGATGACTGAAATTTTGTCTGGGTCGATAGTTATTCCCTTTTCTGAAACCATGTGACCCAAAATTTTACCTTGTGGGAAAACAAAGATGCATTTCTTTGGATTGAGTGACACCCTAAACTCCCTACACCTTTCAAATACTTTCTCAAGATGTCTCATGCGATCTTCAACTTCCTTAGATAAAATCATGATATCATCTACATAAATTAGAATAAACTTGTTTATGAAGACCTTGAAAGCAAAATCCATGGCCCTCTGAAAGGTAGCAGAAACATTAGATAAACCAAAAAGAATTTTCATATGTGTATTTTCCCCATTTAGTAGTGAAAGTTGACTTATACATGTCTTCTTCTTCGCCTTGAATATTTGATTGTATATGGAATATCCATTATTTTGGTTGGAAATTTTGTCTTTAGACACAAACAGCAGTTCACGAAACAACAATCCCTCCTCTTTGTGGGGTGGTTCCCTTATTCACCAAAAAAATTGGGAATCTAATTATTTACAAATATACAAACTAATATTCTGAATGAGGATTTTGGTGTAAAGAATGACTCCATATTTTATATTCTCAATATATAAGATGAAAAAGGGAGAAGGGTTTCAAAGGAGGAAATAATAGCTTATATGAGTAAGATGGGTGAAACAGGGACAACAAGTTCAATCTAATCCACTGGTCAATAACATAAGTATTCTCCTTGGTTATGTAAGATTACTCACTACTGCAATGAAAAGAAGTGAAGAATACAACACATCAGATATAAAGACTATAGAGTTATATCTTATTGTTGTCTATACGAGACTTCAAGAACATATGAATTAATATATCTAAAAATCCATGAAATATAAATGCAACAGACACAAAGTTCCTCACACTATAATCAATGGATTGAATACACAGTTTCCAAATTCAAATATACTAGAATTCAAATTCACAATTTCAAGAAAGAAAAGTAGAAAGAACACAGATAAGAGGGAGATAAATATTCTTCTATATCAATCTCAAAATCTATGTATCATTACATTCCAAAACACCAAAATCCAACAACTTTACAAGAAGAAATAAGCCTTATATAGGATGAGGAGTGGTTGTAACCAAATTTCTAACTAATTTCTATTTAATTAAGTGCTAACACTTAATTAATCAATTACATAAGATAGCTTTATTTACTATCTTTAAAATTTCAAATGATAAAGCTAATTCCAAAATATAACAACTAGCTAGAAAATGACTAAGTGCTTAAGGAAGGAGTATTTGAGAGTGGCATGGCTGGGATCTTCATTTTGAGAAAAAAAAGTTTGAACTTCACAATAGCATTTGAAATATCCATCTCCTTGGGAATGGTTGTGTTTTTTGTAACATTCAACCAACTACTAAGAGAATATTCCATTTCCCTTACAATTCCTCCATTTTTCAATAATCCCTTAGTGGCTTCCACAGCAACGTTATGTAGCTCAGTGATCTCCTCCATCTTCTCCTTATTTACCATGTCAGCCTTAAACAAATATTCTTTCATTAGTACAGTGAACTTGACCTTCACTTCATCGAGTTGAATGCTTCTATGCAGAATTTTCCTTGTAGAATTTGCATCTAAGGGTTTGCAAGTAAGAAAATATTTCAGATTTGAAATATTCTCCTTTCTGCACCATATTCTTCAATTCATTAGTTGCTTCTTCAAGAAATCTGATTATCCATTCAATGTTGTAAATCCACTTCTTGGATAAGTTACTCTTGGAATCATCAAAAAAATTATGGGAAAGAAGAATCTTCTCATCTATGGTGCTCATGATTCTTAATTCTTGAAAGCCCTCCAGCCATATCTTGAGTTCCTTCTCCACTCCCTTGATAGCTGAATTGAACTGATCTTGAGCTGCAAAGATGTTATCATATACTTTGTATGCCTCATCAATGAAATTCAGACCAGATATTACCAATACTTTAACCAATGCCTCAACAACCCTACCATATGAGGTATGCTTATGAATTTCCTTGATGGCCTTAACGTCTTCCTCGGAAACAATGGTTAGAGGAGGCATTGAGGAGAGATGACTTGGATCAAGAACTTTATCACTTGAAATAAAATACTTAATAAAGTTGGAAAGAACTTGAACCTGTTATTCCAGCTGCTCCTGTGTTTGTTTGTCTTTCTCAACTCTTTTAATTTTCTTGGGAAAAATCTCCTTCAAATTTTGAACCTCCCCTTTAGGAGTAGATTCACCAAGTGGAATTCTGGTTAGCTGAAGGTTTGCAAGAGTAATATCCTTTTCATCTTTCTCTCCCCTTGGTTTTAAAACTTCCAAAAGTTGTTGTTCCTTTGAATTAGAAACCAATCGGGAGGTTGTCTTGGCATTCTTTGGTGGAGGAGTTGGGGTTGTGCCAAGTAAAGAAACCACAACATCAAAATCAAGAGAAACTATATTGGAAGAAATTTTCCTTTTCTTACTATCAATCATGGGTTGAACCCATGTGAAAAAATCACTTGAAGATGGAGGAGGATGTGGTGATAATGCCCGAACACTATGAAGACCAAGAGGCTGAGTAGTAGGAACTTCTAGAATATGTACTTAAACAGTGGAGGAAGATGATTTTTTGACTGTTAATTTAGATATTAAGACACTTATTTTCCCAGTGTCATGTGAAATGTTCCATCCTGTTGCACATTCACCAGTTGTTCACTTAAATTCTCAAAAATTATTTCTCCCCAGTTTAGGCTCTATTTTCCCTCACAAATGATGTCGATATAGACACACATTCAAAAATGGAATTCATTGGTGGAATATAGGCCCATCAATCTTGCTAACAAGGTGATTATATCATACAATTCTTCCTTGAAATATGACCTATATAGGAATTTTATCATCTTGGAAGCTCTTCTCTTTTAGGCCCTAAGCCATGATTTAGCTATCATTACATTTTATCTATCTTTATCTTTCTCAAAAAAATTCTAAGCCTGGGCCTTGGCCAGAGTGTTGGAGTCTTCAATGACAAGGATTCTTAGAGCTGCATTTATGCAACTGACATCAAGCTTGGCTATGACCTGACCTTGAGGGTTTTTAATTTCTTTAATTTCAGGATCAAAACAAGAGGCACAAGCTAGGATGATATCAATACACTAAACAGAGAGAGGGAAGCCAGAAACATAATAAAATCCATTGTCTTTAATACATTGGGTCGTGACAGTAGGGGCAACTTCATAGATATGAATCCAAAAGTCATCAATATTCATAGGCCTAATGTCACTGTCCCCAATGTTAGGCACAAATTTTTCTAAGGAAGAAATGTGTTCATACCGCCCATAGTGAAACTTCATGAAGGAAAGATGAGGAGAGAAACTTAGAAAGATGGGGGCTCAAAAATGGCTTCTGGGAAAGATTGAAAAGGAGGACACAAAACTCAATTTGATGCCAAAAAGAGACATCGTGCTATGAAATGACTCACCTTAGCAACATGAATAATGATGCCTTGATAAAAAAATCCACTACAATTTGAATTTTTAAAAATTATTAGCACATGAGTAAGATATGGTTAAAAAGTCCTCAGGGCACGGGAGTAAGAAAATGATAGTGCACAATGTATTTTACGACTTGGAACAATGAAAATGGATCACTTTTACCCATTTTATAGCTTACAGTTTGACAATAACTTGAAAATATTACCAATTTGAGGGTTAAAGTGGAATGCGGGAAACATAGAAGCTAATGGAACATTTTTAATCATTTTCCCCATATACTGTGTATATGGCAGGATTTCAAGGAAATGGAGGCATGAGGGAACAAAGGGCTTGAGGGGAAAAAACTTCTGAACTATCCATAACACAAACAAATGTCATTAAGTGCAAAATATGTGGGCTTGTAGGGAATAAGGTGTCGTGAGGAACAAGGGTCAAGAAGGCTTGATTCATCCAAAATACCCATAACTCAAAGGAGACCCGTGTGAAAAGAAGGTAAGGCTTGTGAATGGGAGGAAAGTGCGGAGAACAAAGATTTGCAAAGAATGGAGGCCAGGGGTGGAACAAGGGTTGGGAGTACCCTTAAATATCTTAAACCCCCACAACACAAACAAAAGAAGATTAATGCACTCAACTCAAGTTTGTGGGGAACATGAGGCAATGAGGAACAATTTTGTCTGACGAATATATTTCCGCACAACTATAAAACAAAGACTTGCGGGTTTAAGTTCCTTGCGGAGAACAAGCGGGTGTGGAGGAAAAAGACCTGGATGGGACAATTCCATGGGGAAAAAAAAGATCCACAATACATTCAATTCAATTTCATGTGGGTAGAACGGGGATGCGGGGAATGGGAGGCCCAAAGGAACTTGTTCCTCTTGTTCCCTTAAGAACCCAAAATCACCACAATACACTGGACTTGACCCAAAAACCTCAAAAATGACTAACTATTTTGATCTTTTCCATTCCTCGGAACTTCACAAAGGCAAAAAAATGGAAAAAGAGTCACTTGACCAAAAATTTTTAATAAAATTCAAAAATTGGACATTTTTGGCTAAGTGACAACAACTGACTCTTTCTAGGGATTGTAATGACTTAACACACAGTGAAGAAAAAGACATGGCAAAGAACCCTAGAGTCTCATGGTTACAAGACTAGTACTCATCCATTGGGAAAATTTATATAGAACGATACCAAAACAGAAAAACACAGAGACACAAACCAAAAGCAAAGATTGTGCAATACTATTTACATAACTATATACAAAGGATTGTTGTTCACTCAAGACTAGAATAACTTCATATATTGACCATTATATGGAAATGGAAGTTAATTTAGATCCATATAGCTTAGTTAGTAATAATTATCACCATCAAAATGTCAAATCTTGAAAGGACCAAACAAGAGAGAGTCAAATTTACCATGACTTCCTCATGGTTCACACCTTTTGTCTTAGAGTAGGACAATATCTCCAACCTGGAAGTCCTTGGGCCTAGCTTTCTTATCAAAAAGTTTCTTGACTTTTTGGTGGTGTGTAGTAATCCTGTCAACAACTTATAACCTTTCTTCATCCAACTTTTATAGGCACAAAACTATTTTCTCCATGGCACTAGATAACTCTTCATCTTCAATAGCTTTTGCAAGATGCAATGTAGGAAAATCCATTGTTACTGGAAATTGAGCTTCCATCTCATACACCAAATGGGATGGAGACATCCCGATGGATCTCTTTGGTGTGATCTTATCTACCCATAGAGCATCATACAACTTCTTATGTCAATTGTGTTGTGATTCACCTATGAGCTTCCTAATAATTGTTATCAGGTTCTTGTTAGTCGATTCAACCTGTTAATTCCCATGTAGATAGTAATTAGATGAATGTGCAAGAGAAATGTCATACCCATAACAAAAATCAATGAGTTCATGGGAGGAGAAGTTGGGACCATTTTCTATAACAATCTTGTTTGAAATTTTGAACCTGACCAGTATATTTTCTTTAATGAAATCACAGACTACCTATTAAGTGGTCCTCTTAATTATAATTTCTTCAAACCACTATGTGAAATAATAAATCACTGTTAGAACATGTGTGTGTCCTATATTTTAGGTTGGATTAAGAGTTCCTATGAAATCTAGCCCCCATTACTGGAAAGAATCTTCAATAACCACTGGTCTAAGATGCAAGGTGGCCAACTTGGGTCTTCCCAAAAAAAATTGACATGCTTCACACTTCGAAACCCACTTTATTTCATATTTGAAAATAGTTGGCCAATAATACCCTACACGGAAAATTTTATGAGCTATCACTGAGGAAGAAAAGTGACCTCCACATGCCTGATCATGGAAATCCCTCAGTAATATCTTATGTTGCTCTTTATCAACACACATTAGAAATGAACCATCAATTCCCCTCTTGAATAAGGAATTATAATAAATTACATATTGAGAAGATCTAATTTTGATGGATCTTTTATCCTTGGCATTTAGATGTGTCATACATTCTCCATAAGTGAGGAAATGCAAAATATTAGCATACCACTCATCAGTTGAGCTTAGAAAGAGTATAGTTGGAATATCAATAATCTCCTTTTCAATCAATTCACTTCTCAGACCACTAGCAAGCAATTCACATAGACCCTTACCTCTAACAAGCTTTGTGGGCTTGATGTCAAGATCATACTCTTGGAATTTTGCTACCCAATTGCAAAGTTTCGATCCAAACTCATGATGTGTGAGGATAGACTTTACTATTTTATTGGGTACGAACATAGTGGAATGTGAATTCATAATATAAAAATGAAATTTTTTTACAACTTTCACCACAGAAAAGGCATGTTTCTCCAATTGAGATTACTTCAGCTCATGGGCCTTCAAGATATAACTCATTAATGCAATAGGCACTTAACATCCATGAAAGTTATTTTGTACCAGAATTGCTGCCAGGGTGTGCCTAGAGCATAACAATAGATTATAATTATTTTTTTCAAAATCATGACAAGAAAGAATAGGTGTCTTGACAATAGCCAACTTGAAGTTTTCAAAGTCATTTTCCCCTTCAGTAGTCCAACAAAAGGATTTCTTCTCTTTCATCATATGGGTTACGTTCCTAGTCAACTCTACAAAATTAGGAATAAATATTCTAAGGAAATTGAACTTTCCAAAGAAGGAATGCACACCTTTCTTACTTGTTAGAAGGGGTATCTTTTGGATAGCTTGAACACATTTTGGATGAATCTTTATACCATACTTAGATACAATATGCCCGAGAAACTTCCCCTTTGTTGCTCAAAAGACAATTTTTTTTGGATTCAATGAAATTCCATAGTCCATACACATTTGAAGTAAAAATTTCAAGTGTTGAAAGTGATCTTCTCTTTTCTTTGAGAAAATATTTAGATAATTCAGATAGATCACTATGCATTTATTCATCAAGTCACCAAAGGCCAAGTCCATTTCTCTCTGGAATGTTGCACCTATGTTAATCAAACTGAACGATATTCTTCTATAGGAAAATGTACCCCATGGAGTTGTGAAAGAAATTTTATGTTGGTCATGTACATCCAACTTGATCTAGTTATATCCTGAAAACCCATTGAGCATAGACAACATCTCTGAACCAGTGACAGCTTACAAAATTTGATCCATTATAGGAAGCGGGTAGTTATCCTTAAGATAATCCTGGTTCAAATTTCTGAAATCAACACAAATTTGAATCTCCCCATTCTTCTTTCTCACTGGCACAATGTTCACAACCTAGGTAAAATGATGAATAGGGAAAATTATTTGGGCATCGAGCAATTTCTGAATCTCCTGATAAATTGTGTCCACAATCTTTGGATTGTATTGCATTTGTTTCTAAGGGAACGACTGAATACCTGGATTCAAGGGAATGTAATATTGCATTTCCCTTGGCTTAAAGCTTTTCAAGTAATCATATGATTAAGCCAAAACATCTATGTACTTCTTTAACAATTCAACCATCTTCATTATCTCTTCACCAGAATAACATTTGTCAATGTTGACAAATTTAGTC
Organism: Taxus chinensis; assembly: GCA_019776745.2. Taxonomy (NCBI): domain Eukaryota; kingdom Viridiplantae; phylum Streptophyta; class Pinopsida; order Cupressales; family Taxaceae; genus Taxus; species Taxus chinensis. The sequence goes on along the minus strand of CM034148.1, from coordinate 869,863,984 downwards.
TCCTCATCACTTCCTATATTGACCTTCTCAAACTCAGCTGCACTTTTTCTTTTTTTATACCTGTCATGCTTATCAAACAAGTCTTTCAGGCTTACCATACCTTGTTAGCAAATGGATTTGCACGCATGCAAATGACATGCAACAATCAGGGGACAAAGTCCCTCATCAATGAAGGTGATGTTGCCTTTATTGAAAACCAAAACTATATTTACATCTATACATTCAAAATTGTATGTGGGGGGGTGTGTGTGTGTGTGTTTTGGGACATCAAATGGAAAGAAGTGTGAATGAGGGAAATGCAATGAAATGAAGGAAAGAAATGGAAAGGAATGGATGGAAGGAGCATACAATAGTTAGGTAAAAAAAATCCTAATATTGCATAGAGAATAAGAAGAACAATGAATAACTAAATAAAATAAAATGGATTTTGAATCAGCTAAACAAGAATAAGTGAAAGGAAACACACATGAGCAAGTAGATATTAGAGCTTGATCATTGTGAACAAGAACAACATATTAATAGCGTTGATAATAAGATCAAAGATAGTATTCACATGCAAGATTTAAACACTAACATCTAATGAACATAAGAACAAAAAATCCAACAAGAGATAATGAATGGGACATAAAGTTCATATTTCATTAACTCTCAAAAATGTCTTCGCAAAAGGACACAAAATTTCTTTCTTGAAACAAAACTTGCACAATAGTATTTCTTCTCCTCTCTCAAAGTCACCGTTTACAAATGAGCTCCTAACTTCCTTTATAACCCAAAATTTGGTTACCCGGTAGTTAGGGTTTACATGAAAAATAAACTAGGGCACCTTAAGTGACTTTGACTTTTTCAACTAACTTTTAAAAAGTAACTTGAAATTAGAAATCACTTAAGTGATTAAAAGTCTGCTAAAAATGAGTTTAACAATAACATCACTTTAAAATATCATTTTAAAACATAAAACTATACCCAGTGTCTTATCCATTAAAGTGAGTATGCCTATCTCAATCGTATGAGAAATGGACTATCCCCTTTTGTTAGATACCTGAATTCTATCTCCTCATCCCATTGGTGAAATTAGGATCTGCCGCCTTTTCCAATTGAAAAGATCTGAACCTTCCCAATTTCTCTCACATATTCTCTTCTTCAGGAGGTTCACTCAGTTGAAGCACAGCCTCGCAGATCACCTATGATTCCAAAATACTACCTAGCATATTATTTAGGTTGATCATTTTTGCTAACTCTAATTGATGACAGTTTTGATACAATTAAACAAGTGATCACCACCATATGCACATTACACATATGTGTATATAATTCCATGTAGCAATTTGTGCATGCCAGGCTCACACGTTGCACACCAGTGACTCGCTCCAAGGAGCTTGTCAATGCTATGAAAAATTAAAACAACCTGTATGAGCTTCACGATATCATTGGTAGATGTGTTCCATCGAGACGAACACATTAGTCAGATACAAGCCTCTAATATGAAACTTATCTCACTGCACACTCATTAGAAGATATCTAGGTTTACGCCACACCTCTATTTGTTTATGCAATTGTTTTGATACTATTTTGATAAAAAAGACTTGTGCTAGTGCATACAAGTGTTGCGCCACCATTCAAGAATTCCCAAAAGATGCACATACAATATAGAAGTGTTTCAATGCATTTTGAATGTCCTTAGATTGTGAAGAGACTTTCAATTACCATAATACATTTTACATGACTATGAGATACATACTTATAATAACTTATGAGAAGCGTTTTGAAATAAGGAAGATAACACAAACCTTCTTGATACACACATACTTATGCCTACTTTAATTTCTATTAGTTGATGTAGGATTCCTTGTGAACATGGATGCTTCTACATCACAAAATCATTTTACTATATGGAATTCGAACTCGCTTATCCTTTGTTTTTGGATCAAAATTCAGGTCATTCATTGTGATGAGAATTTTGGTATTCCGAATGCTCTTTAATTTAATTTAAGAGGAAACTGAAATAGATCAAAGATTGATGTACAAATTCTTGAAAGTTGGTTTTGTATCATCTCAAGATAGTGGGCCGATGTAGTTCATTTGTTTCCTCACAAATATTTCTGCAAAGGGCTTCCCTTATATACTTATTGATGAACCGCTTGCAGTGAGATGGATGCTTTTCCAAAATTTGATCACGCTCTTCATTCTTATGCTGGAATATCCTTTCTTGTTCATCACAACCAGAATCATCAGAACCAAAATTTTCAAACATGTGGAACAGTCGGTACAAGGAAACGTGTCTTTCTTTCTCAATGAGTTGGTGAAGATATCCACAGCTGCCAAACAGATCCTTCAACGATTTGTGATGATTTTCCATCTCAAACTTAGTATGATCATGATTATGGCCATTATGATATGTAATTTTCCTTGTCCTCCTAGACACACCGAGTTGGTAACAAACCCGCTTCTCTGTCATGCTGCTTACTATTATGATATACTTGATCTACCTTAATCTTGAATCGGGTTTTGTAGATCTGTATAAAGCCATAGTTAATGTTTCCAGAGTAGTTGGTCCAAACGTAGACTCTGAGCATATTTTTGGCATAAAAATTTAGATAAATATAGAAAAAAGGAGAGAAAAGATGGTTTGAAATGCATATCATCCGACCGTGACCTCCCCTCTCCTTTAAAAAGAAGAAAGATATACACTAAATTTTGTATTGGTCGAGAGCAACCATCAAAGTTTAAATGCATATTTCTTGTCTACATTAAATAAATTTTTTGTAATGTTTCATCCGTGTTCTTTTTACACAAAAGGAGTTGGTGGTGCTTTGACAACGTTCCACCCCCCTCTGCGTGGATTTTTTCTTTGACGACTATGCGTGGATTGTCTTCTTTTGCAAATGTGTGGCCTTCCTTTCACTTGCGTGGACAGGTGTTATCTAATAGCATTCCCTTTTTCCTCCTCTTATTTCGCGTGGACAACTGTGTTCTGGGCCTGTGTGCCTTTTCTGACAGTGAGGACCGTGTGGGTAGCTGATACGTGGCTTGTGCATCGTCTTTATGTTGAATAAATCTTATTTCTCCTTGCCTGTATGCGGCCTTCTGTCTTTGGACTACATGGGAAAGTTGTATTCCCTTGGCTTGTGTGAACAATGCTACCTTTGGCTTGGTATCGTGTTTTGTATAAGTTGTTTTCCGTGTGCGTGGCTTCACACGAAATAAGAGAGTTGGAAATGAAAGCATCAAAAAATATTCTTTGTCAATATTGCTCTTGCACGTCTTTTCCCATAGAGTTTCTCAGAGAGAGGTTATGAATATCCATAAGCTTTCTTAATTTGTAACCGTTTCTTCCTTCTTTCCGTTAATAATCAATCTCTAATTTGTTCAGGTAGTGGGCATTAATTGCCAAAATAGTAGGGGAATAATTTTAATCATTTGTCTATGACAATGGCAAAGTAGGCTGGCAATTCCCCTATATTTATCCACATGGGGAAACTAGAGATATTTTACTGTATGATAACTGGTTGTGCTGAAAAATAGTAAGGGAATTTCCCACAAGCAGGGGAAAATGAAAGCTTTGCTAGAAAAGGGAAAATAGAAGCGGAGAGCCAATTTGGCATTCACGACAAAATCCAGGGAGATTTTCCCCTTATGATTTTTAAAATATTAATTAATATTTAAAATAATTAATTGTTTTTCCCCAAATTAAATTAATTCATTTGTTTTTGGAAAATAGGAGGAAATTAATTAAAATAGTAATTAATTAATCCTGAACTTGAATTGAGCATAAAAAATGATTCATTCATCGGAATGGGACGAAACGAAAAGAGATTTTCTCAGAATGTCAAGACGGAAAAAATGAGGAAACTCTTGATAAATGAAAGATGATTCAAAAATTAAAAAAAAAATCAAAATTTTTAATAATTTTTCCAATTCAAAATTAGCTGATAACAGACCTTTAAGAATTTTACTACCCTTAAGTTTGATGCAACCATCTTGATCAGATTCCTCTTCAATCCCTTCTTTGGGAATGGAAGATGTGGTGGATCATGATATCTGACTTCACTTCCCTCAAAGTAAAATTGGATAAAATTATCTTTCAGTTCAAGAAAAGAGATAAAATGTCGATCGTCATTGAATAGCTGCCAATTCTCAACATTATCAGGGACATTGGGTCTAAAAATAATTTCTACTGTAAATTTATCTTGGGAAAAATCAGGATGTGAGATGAGCAAGGACCCAGAAACCACTAGAGCATCTGCTCTAGTGTTACTCTCTCTTGGCACAACATTAATTAAGAACGCATCTAATAATCCAACAGAATCCCATACTATATTTTTGGAATGTTTTAGCCTCTGATTCTTCATCTGAAAATCTCCTCGAACTTGTTTGACAATAAGGTTTGCATCACCTTGTGCATAGAGGTTCTTTATTCCCATCTCCCTTGTTGATGTTAGGCTAATAAGAAGTGCCTCATACTTAGCAATATTATTGGTGTTAGCAAATTGGAGATTATAAGAGAAAGAGTGGAGCTTACCATCAGGCGAGACCAATACAATTCCTGCTCTGGAACCAGCCATAGAACAACTTCAGTCAAACTCAAGAATCCAAATGTCATTAGAATCATCCTGAGCCACCTTGAGATTTTTAGCCTTAGTATCAGACATCACCATATAATTTCCATGACCAATATATTCATATATAATTTTGGCCTTAGGGTCATCCGTCTTTTGGACAATATATTCAACATGCCTCTTCGGAAACAAATTCATCTTTCCATTGAATGGGATAAGATTATGAGACCCGTCCATTTGTATCTCTCCTTTAACCTCCATATAGAAGTTTCTACTTAATAACATTCCATAAGACGAAGGTATGTCTACAACCAAGATTGTGGCCTTGACTCTTTTCCCTGAGAATGCAGCAAAAGTCACATGAGCGTATTTTACTCTCCCGAATAGGGGTACCTCCTTAGTCTCAATTGAATAACATGAACCAAAGGTTCGGGTCAGGGTGAGGCCAAATGCATGAGCAAATATTGCAGGCATCACATTGTCTGATACTCCAGATTCAATGACATGATTTTAGATTTTATGGCCAACTATTAATAGTGTGACATAAAAGGGCTAAGTCTTCTCATAAGTAGAAGGTGCAGAAGCCATCAAGTTTTTTGGGGAAGGAGAGCTAGGAGTAAGTAAAAGGCCTTTAAGAGTTGTGGGTGATTGACTAGGCTTGGATTTGAAAAAATTGACAACTTGAGCAAAGGCCTCTGGGTGAGTCTGATAAAATTCCACTTCAGTAATCTGAATTTTAGTCCTTTTGATTTGGTCAATGATATCAAAAGATCTTGAAGCAGATGGGGATTCTCGATTGGAAACAACAGAGCTTTTGGGTTTATTAGTTTTTTGAGGTTGAGGGTGTTTTAGACACAGGAGTAGAAGGTGCAGTTGTTTTAGGCACAAAAGAGGAAGTGAAATGATCATTAAATGGAGAAGTAGTACTTAATTTTTTAGTGACAATAATAGGGATGCGTGCTCCTCTTCTCACGACTATTGGAATGGTGACCGGAGCTTCTTTGGACTTCTCTTTCTTTGCAGGTTACACAAATTCCTTCTTCTTACTCAATTGTTATTTGGTCATGATAGTATACGATTCAATTTTCATGTTTACAACTACTTCATCATAATCATCATCCTCATCTTCTACTCCCTTAGTGGTGAGAAATTTGATTTGGGAGTCATCTACCTTTTCCTTCACTTCTTTAGGTTCTTCTTCCGGCTCCTCAGTATATTTTTCTTCGAACTCATTGTCAATCTCTTGCACTTCACATGTTGCATTAACCGGAACCTTCACAAGGGGGGATTCAATTGCTAGCTTTGGTTGAGCAGGAGGAAGATGGTTCCTTGGCTGGAAGTTTCTCCATGGGATGTCCTTATATGACATATTTCGAGCAAGCTTCTTTTTTATTGCAATCATATCGTTGGCCAACTTTTTAACTAATTGGTTAGAACTTGTTGTTGCTGAAGTAGAAGCTTTGGACTTGGGGGGTTTCTTTCCTTAGCTTACTTGAAATAATCATGTCATCTTCTACACTTATGGAAAATTATTGATCAACATTCAAATTGAAAATATTGGCTCTTTGTAGTGCGTAACTCACTTCTGGCAATTGAGCATTAAGGAAGAAACATTTCAAATTTTGATCAACAGGGTGAGTAGCAGCTAGAATATTACTAACCAATTTTTTGAATTTGGCAACAAATTCCCACATAGGTTCGTAAGTTTCCTTCTTTATTTGGGAAATTTGATCTAGGAGTACATGAAAATATTCAGCAGGCTTGAACCTGTTCTCAAACTGAGTCCTCATAGTATTCCAATTAGTAATAGTACCCGCTGGGAGATGGTAGAACCAATCTGTAACATTATCTTGCAAAGTCTCAACAAAAAGTATGACTTAAACATCCTCATGCTCAACTCCAAAAAATCCACATGTAACAATAAAGGCTGTAATGTGTTCATCGGGCTGCAATTCTTCCTATTCCCCTTAGGAAAATCATGTAGGGGTTATGCTAGGTATAAAGCTCAAACTTATTGACCCCAAGGTAGTGGTGCAACCATTGTAGGAAAGACAACTCTTAAAGGAACATCAACACCTACAAAGACAAAATCCTGAGTGATAGGACTTACTTGCTGTTAAGTGACAGTGTTTTTCTGAGAGGATGAACTAGCTCTTTCTTTGGTTGGAGGAGTGCTTAAAGACCTTTTATTTCTACCTCCTTCTTTCAGGATATAACTAAAAACCTTGATGTTGTTGCAGCTGAAAGGCAAGGTCTTTTAAACCTTGAGTTCTATATCTTCGTGTGTATATTATTTTTGCCAGTGTGTTGAAACTGTTGGTTTGATCTGAAGATCATTCGGTGGGAAACACAGTATGTGCCCCAAACAACAGTTCAGGGGAAAATAGTCCCTCCTCTTTGCAGGGAGGTTCCATTATTCACTAAAAATATGGGAATCTAATTATTTACAAATATACAATCTAACATTCTAAATGAGGATTTTAGTGTAAATAATGCTTCCATATCCTAATATTCTCAAAAAAGAAGATGAAAAATGAAAAGGGTTTTAGAGGAAGAAACATTATCTTATATGAGTAAGACGGGTGAAATAGGGACACAAGGTTCAATCTAATCCACCGATCAAGAACACAAGTATTATCCTTGGTTATACAAGATTACTCACCACTATAATGAAAAGAAGTGAAGAAGATAGGACATCAGATATAAAGACTGTAGAGTTATATCCTATTGCTGCATATACGAAACTTCAAGAACATATGAATTAATATATTTGAAAAGTCCACCAAATATAAATGCAATAGACACAAAGTTCCTCACACTATAATCAATGGATCGAACACACAGTTTCTAGATTCAAATATATCAAGATTCACATTCACCATTACACGAAAGAGAAACAAAAAGAAGAGAGAACTTCTTAATCTGTATTGATCTTAAAAGATTTGTATCATTACATTACAAAACACCAAAATACAACCACTTTATGATAAGAAAGAAGCCTTATATAGGATGAGGGGTAGTTGTAACCAAATTTCTAACTAATTTCTATTTAATTAAGTGCTAACACTTAATTAATCAATTACATAAATTAGCTTTATTTACAATCTTTTATTTTCAGAATGATAAAGCTAACTTCAAAATATAACAATTAGAAAGAAAAGACCTAGGACCCAGAAGAAGGAACATTGGTGAGTGGCACAGCTAGAATTTTTACTTTGAGCAGATGAAGTCTGAATTTTTCCAAGGCACCAAAAATCTCCATGAACTTTGGAATGGTTGTACTCACCATGGCATTCAACCAACTACCTAGAGAGTATTCCATTTCTTTAGCAATACCTTCATTCTGTAATAATCCCCTGATGGCTGCTACAACAACATTATGTACTTCAGTGATCTCCTCTATCTTCTCCTTATCGACTGTTTCAACCTTAAATATATCCTCTTTGATTAGTGCATTGAATTTAGATTTTATTTTTTTGGGAATTCGGGACTGCGGAATAGTGTTATGATTCAATAATAAACCCAATCATGCACACATTATATAAATAATTCCTTAAAATCTACAACAGTGGAAGTATAAACTAGAATAATCCAAATCAAAACAAAGTACACATACATAGTAAAGCATGTACCGTGGTTCACCCAATGTGGGCTACGTCCACCAAAGATAGAGATCTCATATATATAATATAACAAGAGTAAAAACCAACTTTTCAATAAAAGAGTACAATGAATCTCTCCAAAAGTATCTCATCTCCTCTAGATCTCTAAACAGATCTCTATGAGTGCACTGCAACCGTGCCTCCAAACACCACAAGTAGATCTCACATAACCTGGAACTACTGCATCTCTGAATTGCTACCAAGTTGTCTGTGAATCTGCAACAAGACCTCTCACATGGGTCTACCATATGTGTAATTATAACTGTGCACCAAGAAGTAAATTTGTCTCTACATCATTGCATAACCTGTGCAAATAGTAAGAAAACCTCCTCTACAATATCTAGATCTAAATGGATCAATAATACAATATGATCTCATGGATCTAAAACACAAGATCTCACAACAACTTGCGGATCTAACAATATAAGACTAGATCTACATGGATCTATAATACAAGATCTCACCAACATGTGGATCTACAAGAAGAAACTATATGTGCTTTGCATACTATGTAAGCCATTACAATGATACAATAACTATACAAAGGAAATACAATAGAAGATGTTACCCTCTTCTCATTATTGAGATGTACCTGCTATTTCCTTCTGTCCAGCTCCTCTCCATGGAAGCTTTGTCTTCATGCAACCTATTCTTTCTTTTTCTTCTTTTTCATCCTCTAAATCTATGAGAATCAAGGATCTAATTCAATCCTTCTCTTAATTCTCATTCTAAACCTAGCTTTCATGCTTATATAGACATATACAAACTTAGGGCACGATAGCCATGCAATTACATCCTTTAAATCAACTCTATAAGAAAAGCTAGAATAAATTCCCGTGAGTTAAATATAAACTTTCATGCACAGGTAACTGGCGAAGGTTACCCTGACTGGCGATGGTTACTGTGTAAACCAACAAGGTGTAAATAATGTTATCTGTGAAGAAATTCAACTCCACAATCCTAACAGGTTTCATCAAATGAGTTCCTTTCTGTAGAATTGTCCTTGTAAAATTGGCATCTAAGATTTTGCAAGTCAACAAATATTTCTGATTAAAAAGTCTCTCCTTTCTACACCACGTTCTTAAGTTTTGCGATTACTTCTTTAAAGACCCTAATATTCCATTCAATATTGTAAACCCACTTCTTAAACAGGTTGTTCTTGGAATCATCAAAAAAATTATGAGAAAGGAAAATTTTCTCATCAGTGATGCTCATGGTCCTCAAATATTGAATGTTTTCCAACCATATCCTGAGTTTCTTTTCCGCTTCTTTGATGGTTGTATTGAATTGATCCTAAGCTGTAGATATGTTGTCATATACTTTGTATGCCTCATCAATAAAATTCAGACTAGAGATTAGCATTCCCTCCAACAATGCTTTAGTGGCTCTACCATATGAGGCATGTTTGTGGATCTCTTTGATAGACTTAATATCCTCCTCAAAAAGAACAGTTGGAGGAAGAATTGAAGAGAGTGGAGTGGGGTCTAGAGGAGTTTTATCATTGGAGAGAAAGGATTTGATAAAGTTTATAAGAACTTGAACCTCTTTTCCCAACTCCTCGTATCTCTAATTTCCTTTCTCCATCCTTTCAATCAATTTTGACACAGTTTCTCTAAGATTCTGTACCTCTCCCTCAAGAGTGGATTCACTAAGTAAAATCCTTGTTAATTCCAGATCTACCACAGTGATGCCTTTCTCATCCTTTTCTCCCTTTAGTTTGGAAATATCTAAAACTTACAGTCCTTTTGAATCTGAAACCAAACGGGAGATTGTCTTAGCCTTCTTTGGAGGAGGAGTAGGGGTTGTACCAAGTAGAGTGGCTACAACATCGAAACTAGGAGCAACAATATGAGAAAATTCCTTCCTCTTTCTGCTATTAATCATGGGTTGAAGCCATGCGAAGGAGTCACTAGAAGGTGGAACAAGAGGTAGAGCTAATGCAAGAGCGTACGAAGGACCAAGGGAATAAGTAATAGGAACATCAAGATTTGGTACTTCAATAGCATAGTAGGATGATCTTTTGACTGGAAGTTTAGCTCTTGATGCACTCACTTTTCTTGTGTTAGGCTCTATAATTTTTACATCATCTTATTCTTCTTCTTCTTCTTCTTCTTCATTCCCCTCATGCTCTTCATTTTCATTTTCAAATTCTTCTTTTTGTTCTTCAGTAACCTTCTCTTCTTCTTCCAAAGATTAAGATATTTGTTCAAGCATAGAGACTTATTCTTCAGTTGTTTCAAGAGTCTTCTCGTGTTCAACTTATTTCTCAAGCATTTCTTCAATTTTCTTTATCTCCTTTACTTTTTCCTTCTTGGAACATACTTTGGTTACCATATCTAAAGGTGAGGAAGATGGAGTAAGCTGAGCTGGAGTCTCTTGAGGAGTATTGTTCTTTATGTGAAGTGAAGGCTTCTTGAGAAGAGGATTGCTTAATTACGTGATTGTACTCCTCCATTATTTTTTTGAACCATTTCTTTGTTCTCACAATTACATGACTGTTCATGTCTAAAGGATCATACCTTTCCTTCTAGAACCAATCAATAGTTGGGAGAGGCATATGTTTAATATTTTTGAGATACTTTGCAAAATATAAATTATCATTACCATCATCAATATCCCTAGGAATCTAAATCTGGTACACTTTGAAGTTCCTGATCTCCTACAGGGAAATCCTTCCAAAATATCACTTCCTTAGCTCATACTCGTTAGAACAATCTGCCTAATAATCTTCCACAGTGGGGAGATGAGCAAGATACGGCCAAAAATTTCCTTAGGGCACGGGAGCAAGAAAACGACACTGCATAGTGTATTTCACGACTTAATAAAATGAATTACTTTACCCCATTTTTATCACTTTCCGTTTGATAACAACTCAATAAAATGACCAATTTGAGGGTTACAATGGAATGTGAGGAACAAAGAAGTTAATGGAATGATTTGATCATTATCCTCGTATATTGTGGATATGGTGTGGTTTCAGAGAAAAAGTGGCCTGATGGAACAAGGGGCTTGTGTACCGAAAACTCCCGAAACACTCGTAATGCGAGAAAAGCCATTAAGTGTGGAAGATGCGGGTTTGCGGGGAACAGGAGGCCAGGAGGAACAAGGGCTGGGAGGGCTTGATTTGTCTGAAATACCCATAACTTAAAGGAGACCCGTGTGGAAAGAAGGTAAGGCTTGTGGATGGGAGGCAAGTGTGGAGAACAAGGAGTTCGGAAGAATGGAGGCTCGTGTGGTATAAAGGGTCATGAGTTCATAAACCATTTGAAATATCTGAAATACAAAGACTTCCATGGTTATTGTGGACAAATCAGGATTTCAGGGAACACAAGGTCTGATGGAACAAGGGAAACGAGTACCTAAAATCATCTAAAACCACCACAACATCAACAGACCAAGAGTAATGCGGACAACTGGGGTTTGCGGGGAACATGAGGTAATGAGGAACAATTCCGTCTGACGAATGGATTTCTTCACAACTATAAAACTAAGACTTACAGGTTTAAATTCCTTGCGGAGAACATGTGGGTGTGGGGAACAAAGACCCGGACGGAACAATTCCATAAGGAAGACAAAGATCAACAATACACTCAATTCAATGTCATGCGGGTATAGCAGGGATGCAGGGAACGAGAGTCCTAGAGGAACATGTTCCTCCCATTCCTTCAGAAGCTGAAATCACTGCAATAAACTGGACTTGACCCAAAAATCTCAAAAATGGCTAACTGTTTTGATTTTTTCCATTCCTTCAGATTTTAAAAAGGCAAAAAAATTGGGAAAAGGGGTCACTTGATGAAAAATTTAAATAAATTTAAAAAAATTCACATTTTTGGGTAAGTGATAACACATCCAGGGACAACCTCTCAGCTCCTACTAATGTTTATAAATTTTGGTCAATGGAGTGTAAAGAATAGTGATCCCCTTGATTTAATATAAATTCAATCAAACATTTATTTTAGAGTAACTATTGTAATGAATGATATACAAGTAATAAAATATAGTAAATGGATAAGCAATAAGCATGCAATAATATCAAACCCTAAGCAATAGAGAGAGAGAGCATGACTTAGCTAATTTCTGAATGATATGGAGGTGATTTGGGCATGTGAATAGCTGAAACAGACTAGATGTAATTTCGTCAAGGATCACTGGAAGTTGTGGAACTCATAAATATGCATGATAGAAGTGCACACAAGCAGACAGGAGCACTTGGGTGCTAGTGATTGATTATGGGTGTTAGTGTCCACCCAGATGCTCAGGTTCTGATCCTTTCTGTGTAGGAGGATCTCCATCATTGATATCTATTTATCACTCTGGATTTGTCCCAATGTCACTGTTCACACCTATAACCTAAAAAATATATACCTAGCTACACATGCCCACAAACCACATCAAATCTAAAAATAAAGATGTAGAATGTGGAGTCGAATTGACCTCAATGGTCACCCAAAGAGTGAACTTAGTACCGAGCACTGCACTAAATTTTAGAATCCATGTAGTTCTATGTGAATGTGTGTGTGATGATTCCCTAGGTTTCCCTTGTGTAGGTTGCTCTATGATAGCGAGCTAGATCTAAAATGTTCCAAATGATGCAAATGTGTGCAATGGAATAGAATAGACCTCCACTCCTATGATTTGTATGTAGAAGTGATGCAACACTTATCCCTTGAGTGAATGTGCTATATGGATGTCTTTGAAGTGCTCTTGTGCCTTTGGATGTAATCTTAGGTGATAATTGGTAATGCTAGTGCTTGGCCCCTAATTTGAGAGCTATAACTATGTATATATGATTCCATTGTTTGAATTTCATAATTGACAATTGGAAAGCCGACCCAAAAGTGTAAAAGATGCCCAAGAAGTAAAAGAGACCCAAAATAGTGAGAAAAGGATAGAGAGGGTTAGGAGCACCTAGAAGGGATAGGAGCGCATGAGCACTTCTGTCTTAAATGGGCACTAGTGTCTAAGGCCATAAAAGATAAATAAGTCAAATATCGACAGGGTTGTAGGGTTTGAAAGGTCAATAAAAGTATAAGAGACAATAAAAGGCTCAAAATACATCTTCAATTACTAATTTTCTTGCTTAGTAATCACGTATATATTAGTATGAACTAATACCTAGAAATTTACCCAGGTGCATAGATTTTGTGTCTACATTTTGCCCCCAATTTATGTTGTTGAGTAAATACTCGATAATATAAAGTAGATAGAAGATGTGTACCGTGTGATCATGTATAGAAGAGTGTAACTTGTTAAGTGTGGAGCTTAATTTCTTAACAAGAAACTTGCTTTTACATTTTGTTGGTTTTGACAGTGACCAACATCGGTTAGGACAGTGACCGACATCGGTTAGGAAGTGGATCAGACATCAGATGAAGTACAGGAACCAACATCATACACCTGTGTGATGGTGCTTTTTTCTTTAAACAAGAATCAGAATAAATCTCTTGCTTTAAAGATGATATATTGATTTTAAAAGCATATTTAGTTGCCCAGAATAGTTATGTATTATTTTCCCACAATAGTTATATATGTACGTATGCATTGTATGAGGGTATGAGAGAAGAAAATAACAATTGTTTGCATGTAAGTTTTCTTGGTGAGAAGAAAGAGTAGCTGAGTGAGGGAAAAGCATTGAACATCCTGTGAGGTATTGTGAAGACAACAAATCATTCATTGAATTTCCTCTGTAAAGCACTGCATAATTTTATTGGCCATTTCTTGGTGGCCGTAGCCCACACTAGTGAACCACATTAAATCTGGTGTTATTTTTCTCTTGTTTATTTTATCTTCTGGCTTATTTCCGCATTCATTGCTTGTATGCTTTATCTGATTATAGATCTGTGCAACACTTTTATATGGTTTAACCCCAATAATTGGTATCAGAGCTTTGTTTGGAGGTTTTTGTGTGTTGATACAATTTACTCATAGAGGGTTTTCTGATTGAGTGGGAGCAGAGCAATGATAGAATATAGTAAATATTGAGTAGAGAAATTTGACGGTCGTAATTATCAACTATGGAAGAAGCAGGTGGAGAATTATTTGTATCAGAAATATCTATAGTTACCGTTGGATGAGCATGGAGATTTAGACACGATGACTGATGAAGAATGGAAGGTTCTTGATAGAAAGGCTCTGGGATCTATAAGATTGAGCCTGAAAACATTGATGGCTTTGAATTTTATAGATGCAAAAACCACAGTAGATTTATGAAATATTTAACAAATTTGTATGAAACTCCTAGTGCTTTGAATAAGGTTTATTTGATGAAAAAATTGTTTAATTTCTAAGATGCAAGAAGGTGGATTTGTATCTAATCATTTGAATGATTTCCTCGGTCTATTGTAAATCAATTAAAATCGGTAGAAATTCCATTTGATGATGAAGTGAAAGAACTTTTATTCTTATGCTCTTTTCTCAGATAGTTGGGATAACCTGGTAATGGATGTTAGTAATACAAAAACTGCTTCTAAAGGTTTGAAATTTGATGATGTGGTTAGTGTAATACTTAATGAGGAAATACCCAGGAAAAGCTCAAGAGAAGCATCATCTGGAAAATCTTTAACTGTAGAAAGCAGGGGAAGATCTAAGGAGAGATCATCAAAGAGCAATAAGAATGGGAGATCAAAGTCAAGGCATGAATATCTAGATCCAGGTACAAAGATTTAATTTGTTGGAATTGTGGAAAGAGAGGACACATAAAGAAGAGTGTTGGTCCAAGGAAAACAAAGAGAATACATCAGACAAAGGTAAAGAAAAAGGTAAAGAGGAAAACATTGCAAGTGAGGTAAAGCAAGATGCCCTTAATCTCTCCTTGGATAATAAATTAGAATCTTGGGTTTTAGATTCTGGAGCTTCTTTCTATACTACCCCTAATAAGGGTTATTTCAGAAATTATGTTCAGGGTGATTTTGGACAATTTTATTTAGGAGATGATGAGCCATGCAATATTACTAGTAAAGGTGATGTTTATCTAAAGTTGAAAATGAAAATCCATGGGTATTGAAAGATGTGAGGCATGTGCCAAGCCTCAAGAGAAATCTAATATCTGCAGGGAAACAAGGTGAATTTGGATGTGTGGTTACATTCACAACCAACTCTTAGAAGGTTACTAAGGGATATCTTGTTGTGGCAAGAGGTAAGAAGGTAGGAACTTTATATCTATCTACATGTGTTACTGATTACCTTTTCTATGCCATCTACTACAGATTCAGATGCAACCATGTGGCATAATCAACTAGGCCATATGAGTGAAAAAGGAATGCAAATGTTAAAGGCTAAGGGTAAGTTATCAGATTTGAAACAGTTAGATCTTGAATTTTGTGAGCATTGCATATTTGGAAAGCAAGAAGAGAGTGACATTTCTCAAGGTTGGGTCAACAAAGAAGGATCATAAATTAGAGCTTGTACACTTAGATGTGTGGGGACCAGCTCAGGTAGCTTCTATTGGAGGATCCCAATATTATGTGACTTTCATTGATGATGCAACAAGGAAGGTATGGATTTATTGTATTAAGTATAAATATGATGTTTTTGAGACTTTTAAAATGTGGAAATCCCTTGTAGAAAATGAAACAAACTTAAAATTTAAGTGCCTTAGATCTGACAATGGTGGTGAGTACTGCAACAAGGATTTCAATGATTATTGTTTAGAGAATGGAATACGAAGAGAAATAATAGTTCCTATAACTCCATAAGAGAATGGAGTTGTAGAAAGAATGAACCCAACAATCATGGAACGTGCTAGAAGCATGAGGATACATGTTGGATTTCCTTTGAAGTTCTGGGTAGAAGTAGTGGATACATCAGTGTACTTGATTAACCATGGGCCTTCAACAACACTGGATGGTGGAATACTAGAAGAAGCTTGGTTTGGAAAAGAGGTATATTTTTCTTTTCTTAGAGTTTTTGGTTCAGAAGCTTTTGTGCATGTTGATAGAGAAAATAGGAGGAAGTTGGATGCTAAATCTAAGATATGTACTTTCATTGGTTATGGCTCTGGTGATTTTGGATATTGATTTTGGGATTTAGAAGATTCTAAGATTGTTAGGAGTCATGACGTTGATTGGAATGAAAAATGAATGTACATGGATAAGGTTTTGGTGCCTAAACATGAACAGTTTGAGGAGATTTTGAAGGAAAATCAACTTTTAGACTAAAACATACTTCCACAGACACTGATGTCAGTTCTATAGAAACTGATGTCAGTCAGGCTAACTAGTATTGGTACACAGGATTAGGTTAAGAGAAGACAACTATAGAAATTGACATTGGTACTCCTAGAACCGATGTAGGTAAGGAAACCGCATAGTCATTCGACAGACAGAGGAACCATGGTTAGCTACAGAACCATAGTCAATTACAGGTGACTAGCATCAGTCAGTAACAGAGATTGAAATGAATGTGCAACAGGCACAAAATGAGCCCCAAACACCCCAAATCTCATCAAGAAGGTCACAAAGAGTAAGTAGACCTCCAGAGATATTTTCACCTTCCTTTTCTTATTTATTATTGACTAATAGTGGTGAACCAAAAATATTTGAAGAAGCAATGTGGGTAGATACCCACGAGCAGTGGGAGCATGACATGGATGAGAGATGGACTCCTTGGAACAAAATTAGACATGGGATTTGGTCAAGATGTTAGCAGGTAAGAAAAAACTGTAGAAAAAATGGGTTTATAGAATCAAGGAAGAAGAGGGTGGACTAAAAAGGTACAAGGTGAGGCTTGTAGTAAAGGGATTTGCACATAAATCAGGTATTGAATTTGATGATATTTTTCTCCTATAGTTAAGATGACTTATATTCACACTGTTCTAAGTTTGGTTACAACAAACATATTTGCATTTAGAACACTTGATGTTAAGATGAATTTTATTCATGGTGATTTGAGGAAGATATTTATATGCAGCATATTTGGTATGCAAGGGTAAGACAAACTTGTGTGCAAATTGAAAAAGAGCCTATATGGGCTCAAGCAAGCTCCAAGGGAATGGTATTTGAGATTTGACAGTTTTATGCATGAGCATGGTTATTTGAGATGTGAATCTGACCATTGTGTTTATTTTAAGAAGCTTTAAAATGGGAGCTATGTTATTTTTTTACTATATGTGGATGATATGTTGATTGCAGGATCTAGTATGCAGGACATTGGTAAACTTAAAAGAAAGGTTAGCTCACACATTTATAATGAAGGATTTAGGAGCTGCAAAGAAAATCCTTGGCATCCAAATTCACCGAGACAGGAAAAACAAGAGGTTGTATTTGTCTCAAGAGACTTATATCAATAAGGTGTTGGAAAGGTTTAACATGCAAAATTCAAAACTTGTTAGTACACCTATGGCTGGAGACTTCAAATTGAGCAAAGATCAATTTCCTTCATCACACAAGGAAGTTGAGTACATGGCACGTGTTCCCTATGCTTCAGTAGTAGGAAGTCTTATGTATGCCATGGTTTGTACTAGACTAGACATTGCACATGCAGTGGGAGTTGTGAGAAGGTTTATGGATAATCTAGGTAAAGAACATTGGAAAGTAGTCCAATGGATTCTCAGGTATTTGAGAGGGACATCCGGCATGGAGTTATGTTATGGAGGGTCAGATACTTCTTTACACAACTATGTTGATTCAGATATGGTTGGAGATTTGGATGGCAGGAGGAACACCATTGGATATGTTTTCATAGTAGGTGGAACAAAAGTTAGTTGTATTTCAAGATTGTAGAAGGTTGTGGCTTTGTCTACTATAGAGGCAAAGTATGTTGTAGCTACAGAAGCTAGCAAGGAGATGATATGGATGAGCAGGTTCATGAAAGAGTTGGGTAAGGAGCAAGAGGATTACAAATTATACAGTGATATTAAGAGCATGATACATCTGGAGAAATAACTCAACATTTCATTCAAGAATGAAACATATTCAGTTGAGGTATCACTTCATATGGAAAGGTGTTAGAGGATGGGCAACTGAAGTTAGAGAAAATCCATATGGATGAGAACCCTACGGAAATGCTAATGAAGCCATTGGTAAGGGATAAGTTGGAGCTTCACTCCACTTCTGTTGATCTTCAAGTTTGAGACTTGAAAGAGGAAGAAACATGCCAAGGAAAAGGAACCAAGGATGGTGATGCACAATATAGTGTAACAATTGATCTCCAAGTGGGAGATTGTTAAGTGTGGAGCTTAATTACTTCACAAGAAACTTTCTTTTACATGTTGCTTGTTTTGACAGTGACCGACATCAGTCAAGAGGTAACCAGAATTGGTTAGGAAGTGACCAACATTGGTCAAGATGGAACCAACATCGGTCACATGTGCAATGGTGCTTTGTTCTTTAAACAAGAATTAGAATAAATCTCTTTATTTAAAGATGATTTATTGATTGTAAAAGCATAGTTAGTTACTCAGGATAGTTATATATGCATGTATGCATTGTATGAGGGTATGAGAGAAGAAAATAGCAATTTTTGCATGTAAGTTTTCTTTTGAGCAAGAAAGAGTAGCTGAGTGAAGGAAAAGCATTAAACATCCTGTGAGGTGTTGTGAAGACAATAGATCTTCATTGTATTTCCTCTGTAAAGCATTTAATAATATTATTGGTCATTTTTTGGTGGACGTAGCCCACACTGGGTGAACCACGTTAAATAAAATGGTGTTATAGCTTTCTCTTGTTTATTTTATCTTCTAGGACTTATTTCCACATTCATTTCTTGTATATATTTTCCCTTTTATCTGATTATAGATCTTTGACAACACTATTATATGGTTTAACCCCAAGTGTGTTGCATTGGAGCTTGTGCTTGCTGATGTGAACTACTTCTTGTTACGTATATTAAGGACAGGACCTACAAAAAAAAGAGAAAGAAGAGTAATAAAATTTATGTATATGAATCATTAGAGTAATGCATTGCATAAGTAAGCAAAGAGTGTAAAAGTGTGTAAAAGGAAAGTGTGCACCTGATAGGTATAGGAGAGTACGAGATATAGAAAAATTATTCTAATTTATTTAGAGATACTGCTTTTGAATTTCGTTGCTGAGTTTTTTGGGTGATATCATGCCAAGAATGAGTTTTTTTGGGCGATCTCATGACAAGGATGAGTTTTGACATCTCCGGCCAAGAATGAATTTTTTGGGCGATCTCACGCCAAGAATGAGTTTCTTAGGCGATATCGCACCAAGAGAAGAGTGTTGGGGAGATAGGTTTGCCTTTTCTCTCTTCATCCATGAAGCTTCCCAATTAAGTCACCACTATAGATGGTACATCCCTAATTTGTAACTTGGTGTTCCCATTGTTCTCGTTGTTCCTGTTGTTCTTATTTTTCCTCTTATAACTTATTGTAATTGATTGAATGCATTATGTAACTGGATTCAAGTAGCCTGTTACTGGAGAATTTTAGTGTAAAAACTGTTGAAGAACTGTGTTGAACTGAATAAATTGACTATTTTTTTCCCCCTAGGACACAAGTGCATCCAGGGGTGGAAAAAATCACCCACTGCTACAATCTACTACTGGGGCACTATCTTTATTACTCTATATCTTGTGATCGAATTTTGATTCTGAGACTACTCTATAACTGTGTTCATGTACCAATTTTTGTACTATATCTGTGTTTTTCTGGAGCTTTCAAGCTACTGTGAGGAGTGATTTTTTCACCCAATAAATGCCCCTTCTCGTTTGGGGTGCATGTGACAACTGTAGGAGAATACTGGTCCAAAGGAGAGAACTTGATATCTGATATGCATATCTGAGAGTGGATACCCTACAAGGTGTAGGTGATGTGCATTGTAGAAACCAAGGCACATGCAAACAAAGATAGGCTAGTAACAAGATGTGAGTGTAAATGTAACTAGTATGCAAGATTAATGCAAGGTAACAAACGACTGGGAAGAAAAGATGGAACGTGAAACAGTGGGTTTCATACATGGGACATCGCTCACAATGTCATAATAAAATCATGGCCAAAGTGACCCAAGTGTAAAAAAATGATCAAGAAAAACATAAGGCATAGCCTGCAAACAATGGAACAAACAATAGACAACTAAAATGTGACAGATAAACATGGTTTGTATTGATTCTACAAGTACAAATGCTACACATGAAGTACCCGTTCGCATGTCAGAAATATAGATTAGTGTGTCAAGCAGTGTATAGATCAGCGAGAAGGAAACAGTGATAGTGCTAAGAATAAGTAAATATTATAACAATAGTGACATGTGATGTATAGAGTATGATGGTAATGGAAAAGGTAGATGTCCTAAGAAGCCTCGGCGGGACTGGTAAAGGGTAGTGTCAAGGATCATGAATCGTGTAAGAATCTATGTAAATGTCCTAAATTCACCTCAAGATACCAAGTGAACATGCATGTGTATTTAGAAAAAATATAATGACATACTAAGAATCCATCTAGCATAGTAAGAAAAGTGCAATATGTAAATAGTATAGGCTAACAAGAGTAAATGCAACCAAGATATGAAAATGTTATGCAAGTGTGATTTTGTATTGCGATGTGCAAGATGTGAAGAGAGGAGGAGCCACGTTTCCCCCCAGCAGATGCGTATGAGATGAGGTTTATTTAGAAATGCTTTCTCAACAGTCAACAATGAACCATAGAACAAGAGTGCGTCATCGAGAAATGAGTGTATTATATGCAATTAAGAGTAGATGTTATGAAATATGTATCGTGAAGTACTGAGCATGAAGTATGACAAGAGTAGAGGATGTGAGGTTTTTTGATGAAGTGTGCCCTCAACAGTCAAGTATGAACCATAGTACTAGAGTGCGTCATTGGGTAATGACAATACAATGTGTGTACCAAAGGTGTAGGGGTGCTGAGAAATATTAGACATGGAGCACAGAGCGTGAATAAAAGAACCTATAAGTAAATACTAGAGACATTTGATATTGATGGAATGGTGTGGAAGTGCGACCCCTCAAGTGTGCAAGTAATAGAGATCTATGACGGAGTTTGAAATGTGTCATAAGAAAATATATGGTTTCCACAATGGTAGGTAGGTGCAAGGGTATGAACAGTATTAGATTGTGGTTCTAACGGAGAAAATGTAAGTATGTGAATGCTTGTATCTTATTTCAGGGGAATTCGTTTCTTTTCTTTGGATGTTGGTTTCTTATTTGGGATTTGTAACACTGTAGATGACTTAATAGGAGGAGATAATGAGGTAAATATTTTTAAAGGTGGTGTCTTGATAGGAGGAGGTAATGGGGTAATTATTTTTAAAGGTGGTATGACACTGGGTTGGATAGGTGGATCTTGACTTACCGAAGAAAGAACATTAGTAATTATGGCGTGATGCTCACTAGACATAAAGGGATTGGATCTGGAATCCCATTAGGATGTAGTAATTGGAGATGAAGGTGTAGTAAATATAAAACCCTAACTCTTAATGTGCCCAATTCTTCGTTTTAAAGCATAGTAATCATTTTCATGATGTCTATTAATTCTATGATAATTGTAAAATGGGCGACCTTTGTATTTTACAAGCTGATAAGGAGGGTAGTAATGAGTAGGTGTCAAGTTGATAAATTGGTGATTGAGGATATCAGGAATAATATTATATTGTTTAGCATTTAGATAAAACTTGTGAGGTTCTGGTACCGATAATACTTAGGATTCACTTATATGAGAACACACAATAGACACGGGATTAGGATGAGGTGTAGAAGAATAACTAGCATGGGCATGAGAAACATCCTTAAGATGTTGGATTTCAGCTTTAAGGGATGTAATTATGGTTTCCATAGCTTTAAATTTATCTTGAAAAGCATGGTGTAAAGATTTAATTGACTCTAAGATGGGTTGATTATTTGTGGTATCAAGAAAGATAGGGTCATTGAAGAAACGATAAAAAATGACACTTACTTGTGTAGGTGGCGTATTGGGAGGGAGGCATATAGTGTCTAGGGATTTTTGGAGAACATATTTGCAAGGTGGGTGTCTTTCAAGTAATTGATATAAGGAGACTTGAGGAGCCATGAAAGAACATTCGATAGAACATGCAAAATAAATATCCAAGTATTTGATCACAAGTGAGGTTCACAAAATGATTTAATATAAATTGAATTAAATATTTATTTCAGAGTAACTATTGTAAGAATGATATAGATGTAATAAAATACAATAAATGGAAAAACAACAAACATGTAATAATATGAAACCATAAACAATAAAGAGAGGGTGACTTACATGATTTCTGAATGATTTGGAGGTTATCTAGGTAGGTGAATAGATGAAACATACTAGATGAAGTGTCGTTAAGGTTCACTGGAACTTTTGGAACTTAGAAATATGTGGTATAGAAGTGCCCAATGGAGGACAGGAGCACATGGGTGCTAATGATTGAATCTGGGTGCTAGTGTCCACCTAAGATGTTGAGGTTTTGATCCTTTCGATGTAGGAAGAGCTTCACCGTTTTTCTTTGTTTGTAACTCTGGATTTGTCCCAATGTCATTGTTTGCACATATAACCTACAAAATAAATACCTTAATGCACATGCCCACAAAGCACATCAAATCTAAAAATAATGATAAAGAATGTGGAGTCGGACTCACTGCAACGATCACCCAAAGAGTGAACTTAGTATCGAGTGTTGAACTACATTTCAAACTCCATGTAGTTCTATGTGAATGTGTGTGTGATGATGCCCTATGTTTCCCTTGTGCAAGTTTCACTATGATAGCAAGCTAGATATAAAATGTTCCAAATGATGCAAATGTGTGTAATGGAATAGAATAGACACCCCCTCTTATGTTGTGTATGCAGAAGTGATGAAACCCTTGTCCCTTGAGTGAATGTGCTAGATGGATGCCTTTGAAGTTCTCTTGTGCCTTTGGATGAAAGCTTAGGTAATAGTAGGTAATGCTATTTATTTGCCCCTGATTTGAGAGCTAAACTATGTATATATATGATTCCCTTATTTTAATTTTGTAATTGAAAACTAAAAGGGTGACCCAAAAGTGTAAAAGATGCCCAAGAAGTAAAAGAGACCCAAAATAATGAGAAAAGGATAAAGATGGTTAGGAGTGCCTAGAAGGGACAAGAGTGCCTACTCACTCCTATCCTAAATAGTCTCTAGTGTTCGAGGCCATAAAAGATAAATATGTCAAATACCAACAAGGCTATAGGGTGTGCAAGGTTAATAAAAGTACAACAGACAAAGCAAAAGGCCCAAAAGACATTTTCAATTACTTATTTTCTTGCTTAGGAATAATGTATATATTAGTATGCTCTAGGACCTAATAAATTACCCAGGTGCATAGCTTTTGTGTCTACACCTTTAAGAAGCTTCTATTTAGATATCTAAAATCAACACATAGTCTAATCTCCCCATTTTCCATCCTTACAGGAACTAAATTTTCCACTCAAGTGGAGTACTCGATAGGAAACATAATTTTTGCCTCTATGAGTTTGGAAATATATTTCTTTATTAGGGGTTCTATCTTGGAGTTTACGGGTCTTTGTTTTAACCTAAAAAGTTTAATATTGGGGTAAAGATCTATAACATGTTGCATGATTTTA
This sequence comes from Taxus chinensis, assembly GCA_019776745.2. Lineage (NCBI taxonomy): Eukaryota > Viridiplantae > Streptophyta > Pinopsida > Cupressales > Taxaceae > Taxus > Taxus chinensis. The sequence continues at coordinate 869,840,240 of CM034148.1, read as the reverse complement.
GGGTTGAAACCTTTACTATTTTCATAGATCCATCAAAATATATACTTATATTGCTAACATAAGGACACAAAAACTTCCTTTTTAGCTGCACCACATACCTTTCCAAGCAACCACTCTTTATCTTGGGTAAACACAACCTTTTGATAGTCTTATTTATTGTTGGTGTGGGGTACTTACCTTATCATCTCAGGGCATTGTTCACATCACATGGTGAGTCATCTCACTTATGTGAGATCATAGGTCTTGGTGTCTTTTGGGGGTATGAAATATTTTTTCATACGCGTCAGTGTGTAAAAGTGCTTCATACATGAGTTACTTTTAATTTTTGGAATGTAAATCTTCTTCTCCCTTGTGGAGGTATGATTGGTCTTGTATTGAGAGTTACAAAAAAATCTTATTTATACTTCCTTTTTTAATCTACTAGAATGAGTATACCCTTTTCTTCTACATGCACATTTCATGGTTAAATGCTTGCTTACTACGTGAAAATTTTTCATACTATTTTTCGAGTGTAACTCGGTTGATGTGTGCGCCATCCCACTTGATTCCCGTTCTCACATTCCCTCACATGGTATTAGAGCACATTGTTGGGATTCATGTCACTCTCCATATTTTGTACATATGACTCTCAGTTTTGTGTTCTTACTAGTTTCTTATGAAAACTTCATAATCATTATTCCATTCACGTTTTACTCACATTAAATTTGCTTTTATTATGGAGTAACATCCTGTTTAGAGTTGCCTCGTAGCTTTCTAGTTTTTTGTGTGTTTTACGTATTTGTAGGTAACATGAAGTTTTGGAGTGTTTTCTGTAAGGTTTTTTGGGTGTTTAGGTCTATGGTGAAAAGTGTTTTTTGGGCCCAACTCGGCCGTAGCTCACCGAGATGGGAATTGAGATTTTCTATCTCACCTCAACATCATGGATCCTCCCAACACTCAGCTTACGCATTAAACTGCTTATCAACTCTCCTCGTTCAACCTTGTTTAAATCTACATTTTTTTGTTGCACAGCTTACTTGCCAAACCAGGTTGGCTTTCTCCTTTTGCTTTGTCAAGCTCATTATCCTAAGTTTCATGTTGAGCTATCGTGGCCCTCTCTTGTGTGCTTCGTTTCCTATGGCATGATCTACTCTGTGCATCACCCTCAGCTTGGTTATGCCTCCTTACCTACTCGCGATATCACCCCTATGTCACATGCCTTACATTACTTTTCCCTATGTGCCCCTCATCTTGCTTTGCATGTACTTATTCTTCCTTGACTCAACCTTGCTCAGATCTCATGGTGTGTTTTTCACCTACTTGAGATTGCCAATGACTTGGCATTAGTGTTTTGTCCTCCATTGACCCTACACTAGTTTCCCGTTCACGAGATTGCTAAACTACTTAGCATTACTTTAGATCTTGTCTGTTTTCACCTTTGGTTCGTTCATCCTACTTGTCATGGTTATTTCGTTGCATTGACTAACCCAGATTGATGTTTGAATTGCTTTCCCATTCTGTTTTGCTAGGTTATAATGACTCTCTCTCCAAGTGGAGGTCACCTTCCACCTCATAGTCATTACCCATCCTCCCCATAGAGCCTGAGTCACCAACGTGTCTCACTTGACATTCAACCCAAATCCCGACTTAGCCTTCATCAACTTAGTGACATGTGTTTCCACCTCTGATAGCTCAACTCACTGCTCCAGCTTAGACCTAACCCGGACTTGACTTGCCGTCCACTCAACCATCTTGCCCTCCTCCAACCAGCTTGTCAGCCACGTGATCGAGTTGGGTTAACCCCTCTTGAGCCAAGGTATGATTATTTCTCCAATGTTTTTTATTTTTTTTTTCCTTTTTTTTATCTAGTTTTTAATTAGATTAAATTTAATTAAGGAAAATTAATTTATAAATTTATAAATTAAGGGGGGTACCTTTTTTTGGCTTCAAAATAGGGTTATTTGGTTTTTTATGGGCCATTTTTTTTGCTCTTCAACATTATAGTTCTCTTCTTCACTTGTGGGCTAGTTAGCGCATCTGCCACATCCTTGCAGTAAGGGAGCCCCTTGTGCAACGTGAGACATTTTTTCTCACACTGAACATTATTTTGTCCCCTTTTTCCTTACTTTCACCCTTTTGTGTTTGTTTACATGTTGTTCCTCTACTTCCAACTGAAACTTACCGGGGCCTCCACTTTTATACAATTTATCACCTATTACAAGGTGAGTGGTCAACTGTTTCATGTTGCATGAACACACCTTATTGCAATCAATGTATTGTTTATAAAGTGTCACAAACATGGGGGTTATCATTGTTCTTGGGTGTTGTATTATATGCAAACACATTCTCGATTGAGTATGATGTCTTACAACCTCATGTGTATTCTTGTACCCTTATTTTCTTGAATTCCAGATGCATTTTCAGATGATTCCGGTGTCCATTTGATCATGTTTACCCTTGTGTATCTTCTAAAATCTTTTCTCTCTTCACAGATGCACCATGAAGGATGTTTTTTTCTAGACTCGAGCTTCATAAGATTTCTTCTCAGCCTTCACCTCTTCTTCTTGGTAGAGATAACTATACATCATAGCGTACGTGTATGGAACATTACCTTACTCATGAAGGTCTTTATCCATTTATGTATGGGAAAGTTCCTACACAAAATGATCCTTTTCATCTCTAAGCCTAGATAAAAAAGGGGGGATCATGTTCTTGGTTGCTTGTTGACACATGTTTCCAAGTGTCTCAACCATCATGCAACACACACAGAGTGTCCTTGCATAGTTTGGAGCATTCTTCAGTCCTTATTTGGATACCCTTAAAAGATTGTCATTGTTACTTCTTCTGATATAATTGTTTCCTCACTTATTCAGGTGATGAATTTTATGTTGACATTGATATTCCTGTTCCCATTCCTGATGATGAGGTTTTTTCTTCTAGTTTTGATGACAAGATTACTAATGATGACTCTTCTCCTCCTCCCAGCCACCTTTCAAAGAATGTTGAACCCCCTCTTTTCCCATAAGACATCAGGAAGTCTTGCTCCCAGCCTCATACTTTCAAAACATCTGCCTTTGTTCCACTTCCAGTGTGTGAGGCTTCTTCCACTCCTCCTTGTGATGATGATTCATACTTGTTAGACATTACTTTTTTGTTTGGCGAGCCACCCTTTTGGGATGAGTATTTCTCATACCTTATTCATCTCTTCACAGTGCCTAATTTTTGTTGCAGTACAAGAAGTTTCTCATCCTTCTACAGGTATTTCGGAGGAGTCCTTCATCTCCTTTATATTGGGAGTGGTCCTTCTAGGATTTCCACCACTTCCAATATTTTAGATACCATCACTGATCCACCTCCTCTTATGGATCCTCTTTCTATTGTTGTGGGGGTTATTTCTTTCCCTTCACTTCACTTGGGAATCATTTCAGTGGATGTTCCCCTCTCATATTTTGACAGTTCTACTTTCATGGAATTACCTTTAGTTCTTGATCACTTACTTGCAAGACTTATGTCACATTTTAGTGGACCAGATTCAACCTTATTTGTACTGTTATCTTTGGTTTCCTTCGCAAAGTGGCTGGACTTCCAGTACTCCATTTTGGTCCTTCCTTAGAATAAGAACATTATTTGATATGGGTGGACCTTCTTCAGTCTATAGGAAGAAGACCACATCATTGACATTCTTCTTAGAGACTTCATAGAGTTGCCTGACTTTAGATCTGTTGTAGGATTCCTTACTAAACCATTCACTGAGGCCAAGTATTCTTACTTGTGCTCTTGTCTTGGGTGAGGTCCAATCAGCTTCACATTTTCTATCATTTCTCTAGTCTCATTCCTCTCCCCTCCTCTTTTTCTAGAAAGATTACAATTTGTACATGGGTACCTTATTAAACCTTTAGTTTCTAGGATTTATTTGACGCATCTTTCTTAGGTTGCTTAGGGTAGTTTTTTATGTCTTGTAATTGGATGCTTTTCCCCACTGGGTTTTTCTCCATTACATGAGATCCATATTTTATATAGGTACCTCACAAGGCATAACTACATGGACCCATTTATCATTTTTTAATTACCTGCCTCATCCTAAGTTATGATGAAGGGGATGGGGTCGTTTTTGTCCTTGTCATCTCGAGGCATTGTCCATGTCACGTAGTGAGTCATCCCACTTAGGTGATATCATATGGGGTATGAAATATTCCATCATACGTGTTCATGCGTGTGAGTGTGTCATTCAAGAGTTACTTTCTATTCTCTAGAATGTGACTCCCCTCCTCTCTTCCCTTGTGTATGTATGATTGGTCTTGCATTGGGAGTTACACAACACTTCTATTTGTATTTCCTTTTTTTTATCTATGAGAATGAGTAGACCCTTTTCTTTTGCATGAACATTTCATGGTTAAATGTTTGGTTTACTACCTATAACTCCATCACACTATCATTCGAGTGAACTTAATTGATGTGCGTGTCATCCTGCTTGATCCTCATTCTCACATCCTCTCACATTCACTAGTTGTCATGTTTTTCTTTTCTCCTTTGAACTCATTATCAGTGTTGAATATGCTTTCAAGAGTAACTAGACCCCTTGGTAATTTGTTATTTTTTAATTGGATAATTTGATCCATGTATCCTTCTTACATCCTTGATTGCAACTTAGATGATAATTCAACTTCATTCACAATAAAATGGGTAATTTTCTCATCACTCTCAAAGACTTGTCAACTCGCATTATTGTTCAAGATGGATGGCCTCACCACCATCTTGACATGATGATCATGTCCGTGAATGAGATCTCTAAGTGGGATAAATTTTTTACCCTACAATATCCATTTAATCAGCTTTCATATTTAACTTTCTCGAAATTACTTGGAGATTAATAGAATTAAAAATCTCAAATAAATCCAAAACTCTATGTTTATAAGCCTTTAAGAGATCTTTCTTGGTAGCACACTTTCCTCTTACTTGGTGGATAGCCAATTTAGTATCCCCAAACACCTATAACCTCTTAATGTGCCTCTTATCAGCTAACAACAGTCCATGAACTAAAGCCTCATACTTGACTACATTGTTAGTGCATGTAAATTAAATCCTATGAGAAAAAAGAACTTATTATCCTTTGGGGAAATAAAAACAACACCTACCCCAACTCCATTCTTACTCCTAGAACCATCAAAAAACATTTTATATGTGCCCTGGGAATCCTCCTCATTCCCTTTTAATGCACTTGGGATAAAACACCCCTCCTCTTAGATGTAATAAGTACTTAAAACCTATCTCAAAAAACAATGTCATATGAATCAAATTCATACTTTTTCGTAGCCCACTCATCCAACATGAGATCAGGGACTGATTGTGATGAATGCACTACTTCAATTGTTTTTGAATCACTACTTATTTCTCCTTGCACCATGACACTTGAGTTAATTGGGCTACAATAATGGAATTCAACATGATAAGTTGATATAGGCTCAAATTTTAATTATAAAATTAGCTCCATACCTTGTCCTCAAGAGCATCGAGTAACCTCCCACCTTGGTTGTGAAGTCCCTTGATAAGAAAATGGTGAAGAGAGGAGGAAAATCTATAACTGATATGTCTTGAGAAATGATTAGACTAGGACATGCATGGAGAGTTAGCTCAAGACCTCTTATTACTCCAACTGTTATAACTCTAGTACCATCCAATTGCAGAACACCCTTAGTGATTGGAGTATACTCAATCCCTAAAGTGTATGCTATCTTCTTAGGCATCATAGAGGTACTCACACCTGAATCTATCATACAATTATGCACTAGATGTTTGTCAATAATTAAAGAGATCTAAAAGGGTGGAGGCTTCTTTTTTTCACTTACTTGCTCCTCTTTAGGCCGACATAAGCTAATTGAAGAGCTCGACCTTTGTTTTACTATCCCATATGATGGAATGATCTACTTCAAAGCCTCTTATAAGAGATATAAATCATGTGGAATAGAAAAGACATCCCGCATTGTCACATTCAGATTGGTTCTCTTCATTTGTTCAACAATGTTCATAGGAATTCCTATCGCCTTATGCATCATTAGTGCCACCATTTATTTCTTTTACCGCTCCAAGGTTAGGAAAGATACACTTGGTTGAGAAATGACCTCCTTTATTGGGCTAGGTCTGCTATAAACATCGTGTAACATATTCTTACTTGAATTTGCTCTCAATTCCTTTTCTTTGTGAAGGAGATTGTCCTGTTTAAAAGAAGGTAAAGGTTGAGTATCCAATTATCTCTTCTTAGACATTATATTATTAGTTACATGAATTTTAGTTTTGTTGGGGCTGCCCAGAATTTGATTGACTACACAAAACTTGTTAGACCAGAAAAACATGAGATTGGACTCAGTGGCATCTTCTTGAGCTTCTTCAACATTAGTATTTGGTACTTCCATCATTGGTTCATGTTGATTGAAGGAATGTTGAAACATGAGTGCCTGAACTTTCACTCCATTTTCATAAGAATTATGATTATGGGGCTGATTACATGGGAAAAACCATTTAGTTCCTTGGACCATATTGTTTTGAACAATAACTATAGCTTTACTCAAGCTAGAAGTAGGTGCATGTTGTGGAGGAGGTAATGCTTGAAGAGGCAGGTTAGGATTTGCACCTTGAAACATACTTTTCTGGTAATTCTACCCAAACCACTGATTTGTTTAGTTATTCCTTTGTTGATACCATTGATTCTGATTTTAGTAGGGCCTAAGAGCTTGAGTTTGTTTCTTCTTAATGGAAAATATCTCATTTGATATATTCTTAATCAAAGCTTTGGGATCACATGTCTCATTGGAAGAATTAGATGTAGTGATAGATGAACATGCCTTAGATTCAAGGATTTAGGAAAGAGAAGGTCGAATTTCTTGGGGAAAATTTGGGAAATGAGGAGTTGGGGGTCTAAGAGCTATTTTTCCAGCCTAAACCAAACAATTTTAAGCCTAGAAAGTTGTCTCATAAGTAGCAGGAAAAACCATAGCTCTCATTGACCAAATCATTACCGCAATATCATAATTAAGAGCTCTTAAAAATATTAAAATGTACCTTGAGGAGATGGATTAAGGAGGGGTGGAATTATTTCCCATGTCCTTTAAAACCTAAAGTTGAAGTCCATCATCAGCTCACAAGGGGACCTTTTAATAGTTGTTAGTTACTCCAATAAAGAGATATTATCTACCTTTTCTCCAAAATGCTTACAAAGCTTCTCCTCAAGATCATCCCATATATAAATAGAAGTATGTTGCAGAATCCTATACCACTTTAATGCTTTTCCTTTGAAATATGAGGCCAAGAGCATGACTACCACATCATCTTTAATAACAAGATGAACCGAATAAATATTAACAATATCATAGATGTGCTTAATAGGGGTAGTTGAATTTTCACCAATAAAAAATGGAATGTTATTTAGGGTAGATATTGGTTATGTTAGGCATTTAAGGCCAAGGGAATTCCACCATTAAAGATCATAAAAGGTTGATTTCTTTTATGGGCCATGATTTTGATGGGTCTTAGAACCCTAGAAGACAACAAAAAGGCCTACCATGAGGAGGAGTAAAGAAAACTCTATCTAGAGGTGATGGTGATCTTTGAATTGATATGCCTCTTCTTCTCCTTGGTGACAATTGCAAATATTCAAAAGGCTCTCCACTTTTTATCCTTTTTCTTATTTAAACTCTTCTCATGAAACCGAAACAACTTGATGTTGAAACTAGTAGAATCAAAGTTAGGATTCACCAGATGTGTTTCTTTTTTCCTCCAAAGGTAAAATACTACTGAAAAAAATACCAATTCCAATGTAGTAGATCATAATTTAGGTGTATATTGCTTAAATGGTCCCACCAGGTGTGCCAAAAACTATTGTCACTTGAACTTACACCCTTTTTGAAGCTAGGATCAACACCTTAGTGAAACATGGAAAGACCTTCAAAGCGTGGGACAATGGATCCTTCAAGGTCAATCTCTAGGTGAACCCTAAACCCATCGATAGTAGTTTGAATCCTATAACATACATCTCAGGTCCATGTAATGTCAAATTTGCATAATTTTTCTATCTTTCCATCCATCTATTTTTATTCTTTTGTCTTCATACCTAAAACAATAATATTCCAGTTGGGATAACAATGCAACTAGCTATTTTGGAAGATCACAACAAAATTTCTCTTTAATGCCTCCATGTATATGTTCTAACCTAATTATTTTGGAAGGAATCCCCATCACAGTCTCTTCATATTCCTAAAAATGTTTAATCCTCTCTTACAACCATCATTCCACATTCCTTTGTCTAGGTAGCCATCTTAACATTTTTAGGTCTAGTAACATTACCATTATTAGTAGAGGTTCTTGAATCACTGCATCAGGACATGCAACATGTTGTGGTTTGGGATACATTCACATTAATCCATTTAAAAAATTCACAAAAGATAGAAAAGGATATAAACTACATTGTGTAATAACTATATAACTGAAGCAATCCAAGGAAGATACAGGCAAGAGATGGGAATATATAATATCATATTGGAATATGTATTCTGAATCAGAATTAAACATTAAATCATAATGGAACATATGGATTCAAGATCAGTTCAAACCAAGATCCATCTTCTGCATGGTGCGCTTACATAGTTTTATATAATATGAGGTGATTGTTGAGTTATTGGAACCTTCTTCTTCCTTTCATTGACAAAAGAGCATCTTCAAGTTCTATATTTATGCTTAAAGAACATTACATATTCTATAGTTTGTATTTTATGCACTAAGAACATACATTAGAATTTTACAATAAACAAATATATTTAATTCAACTTTTAAACCCCTCTACACTCCCAACAACACTAGTGTTCATGGTGTCACACTAGTGTTTATAGTTTCACGTTGGGGTTTAGGGTGTCATACTTTTTGTTTAGGGTGTCACATTAGTGTTTAGGGTGTCACATTTGTTGTTTAGGATATTGTACTAGTCTTTTTCATGAAACATTAGGGTTTAGGGTGTGAAACTAGTTTTAATGTTATTGTATTTGTTATTTAGGGTGTGACACTAGTGTAAATGTTCCCACGTTTATTGTTTGGGGTGTTGCACTAGAGTTTAAGGTCTCATATTTATTATTTAGGGGTGTCACACTAGTGTTTAAGGTGTCACATTTTTTGTTTAGGGTGTCACACTAGTGTTTACACTATCGCATTGGGGTTTAAGGTGTCACATTAGTGTGTAGGGTATCACATTTATTGTTCAAGGTGTCACACTAGTGTTTAGGGTGTCACATTTGTTGTTAGGATATCACACTAGTGTTTAGGGTTTCACACTAGTGTTATGGTGTCACATTTGTTGTTTTGGGTATTACACTAGTGTTTTAGGGTGTCAATCTAATGTTTACATTACCAAATTTGGGTTTAGGGTGTCATATTTGTTGTTTAGGGTGTCACACTAGTGTTTAGGGTGTCAAATTTATTGTTTATGGTATCACACTAGTGTTTAGGGTGTCATATTTTTTATTTAAGGCATCACACTAGTGTTTAGGGTGTTCTGTTATGGTTTCATATTGTGTTCAATGAAAAGTTGTAAAAGCCGTGGATTTGGGGTAAGAATATCTAAAGAAACCCCAAAGGCTTTTAACAATCTAATCAATGGACCATGTGATAAGAAATGAGCAAGGTTTTCTTCTTTGCATACATTAATTTGAAGTAAACATGCAAACTAAACAAATGAAATTAACCTATATTCTTTAAAATCTTGAAATAATGAACCTAAGAGGATCTAAGCCTTTAGTTGTGTGCTTAAGAGAAAGGGATCTCCCCATTAATGGCTTCAAGGCCAACGGATATTCCCTTTTACTCTATATTAGTGCTATGAAATACAAAAGCAAATTCAATTAGCTCAATAGAAAAAGATGAAATAGAATCTAAAGCCTAAACAAAATACTATAATCTATGCGAGGAAGAAGAGAGAATTCTTAGGAAAAGAGGGAGGGGGTATAACCCTATTTATAGTTTTTGGTTTGGGGAAAATGGGAGATTTGGGTGCATGTGGGACAAATGCTAAAGTCTAAAAAGCACTTTTAGCAAGTCAAAGTGTGATTTGACTATGTTTAGGGTAATTAACCTAGGTTAGACTAATTAATCTCTCTTAGAGATTAATTAGGGTTCTAGAAGGGTTTATGAAGGGCTTAATCAATCCAACGAAGTGGATTGATATTCCAGGGAGCTAATAGAAGCAAGCTAGAAGGGAATAAGAAGCTAATGTAGTTAGAATGAGGCTATAACAGCCTGTTTAAGTGGTTTATAAGAGGAAAAACGACCAAAAAGATGTCGTGAGAAGGGAGTTAGATAGGTTTAACTGGCGTTGTGCAGTCAATTTGTAAAGGGGATGACTAGTTAGTGCACTATTAGAAATAATAGTGTATTGATCAAACTATAGGTGTCTACACATATTAGAGCATGGCATTAGGGGTGGCATGATAGGGTATGTCTCAAGGTGTTACATTAGGATGTCACATTACAGTGTCATGTTTAGGGTGTCACACTTGTGTTTATGACATTACATTTTTATTTATGGTATTATGCTAGGGTGTCATATTAGGGTGTCGTATTTGAGTGTCACATTAGGGTGATGTATTAAGGTGTTAGATTGGTGTGTAAAGATTCACATTAGTGTTTATGATGTCACATTTTATTGTTTAGGGTGTTTTATTTGTGTTTATGGTGTCACATTAGTGTTTAGGATATCATAATTACTCTGTGGTTTGTTGCACTTGTGTTAATTAGGGTGTCTCATTAGTGTTTGGGGGTGTCACATTAGGTCATTTCATTAGGGTTTCATGTTATCATGCCACATTACAATGTTGGGTTACAATTTCATATTTGTGTTTTTGGTTTCATATTAGTGTTTATGTTCTCCCATAATTAGGGTATTGTATTAGGGTGTCACATTTAGGTGTCATGTTAGGTTAAATTATGGTGTCATGTAAGGGTATCACATAATTAAGGTGTAGTATTAGGGTGTTGTGCTATGGTATCCTCTTAGGGTATCATGTTAGGTTGTTATACAAGGGTTTTGTATTAGGGTGTCATGATAGGGTGCCAAATTTTTGTTTAGGGTCTCACACTAGTGTTTAAGGTGTCCCATTTATTATTTAAAGTTTTTTATTTGTATTTATGGTGGAAAATTGGTGTTTATGTTGTCACATTATTTGTTTGGGGTGTTTCACTTGTGTTAATTAACATGTCTCATTTGTGTTTAGGGTGTCACATTAGGGTATCACATTATAAGGGTGTTGCACTAAGGTGTTGCATTAGGGTTTCACATCAGAGTGTCATGCTAGGGTACTATATTAAGGTGTTGTAGACACAAAATTATGTGTTAAATACTATTACATTATGCCTCTAGTATGTAGTTATATGCATGATTCCTAAGTTATAATATTAGATAATGGTGATACCTCTCCTAGTCCTGATTGGTTTCGATTGATTTTGATTGTGACATTGTATTATACTTTCTGGATTTATATTTTTGGTCATGTCACGGGGATACATGTCTCTATCCATGGTCTGTTTTATGTTTCTTGTCATGGAGAAAACAATACCCATTAAGGACATTAGCACATGGGCGTTAGTGTCCCTTCCTGGTGCTTTTGTCTGATCTTGCTTATATTTCAAATTATCACTTGACACCTGATTTTGGATCTTTTCTAATTCTTATTGCATGTTTGGGGTTGGGCCTTTGGTGTCAATAAGTGTCAACATTCAAAAAAATGAATCTTATATATACACAACCTACTAACTATTCTAAGAGGCAATGAAGCTATTACTTTCTATATACTATTTAGGAAAAAGAAGCAATTTATGGACTACATTTGGGTTACATTATTCACTGCATAAGGAGGAAAAATTTAGAATTTCATCACACACATTATCTTTAGGGAAAATTAATTATAGCCCACTATCTTGGTGCAAATTACACAAGGGTAACATGGCTTCAAGGTACATGATTCTATCACTCACACACACACACACACACACACACACACACACACACACACACACACACACACACACACACACACACACACCAAAACTACATTGATTATGAAATTTAGTGTAATGCTCATTGAAAATAACATTAGGGTGACCACCCAAGGTCAATATAACTCATGCATATGCATATTTTATTCCATTTAATGTGTGCTTCAGTCTGGTGTAGGTAGCTAGAGTTTGTTTACAGGTACAAGTGTGACTAGAGAAACCTAAAGTGAAGTAGATGCGACAGAGAGGAAAGTGAATGCGACACTATCAAACATTAAAAGAACCATATTTGCACTCTTTTCCATGACACTAGTACCTAGAGTAGACACTAGCACCCCAGGTGATTCTTTCCATACCTAGGTCCTACTGTCCAACACACATATAGATCGATGTCTCCCATACGAAGCATACATAATTCAAATTGAGCATGTTCTACCATCACTCTAGTCTATATTTGTTAAAGACAACTAGTTATCAATTAACTCACTCTCATCCTATTGTTTATTGTACTTGATCATCATTGTATTTTTTTTATTTCATGGTAAATCTCGGTTGTTAATTATATGATAAAAACTAGAAACTCATAAGATAATAGGGTTTAACGATACCTACGCCAATAATGCAATGTCAGGATGAATGGATGCACAACGGATGTGAGGATCCTTCCTTCTAGCAGATGAGAGAACTTGAATGCAAAGATAGCTGAAAAAAATAGATATTAGATAGAGATTTGATAAGTTTCTCGAGAAAGGCTGCTCCCAAGAACCGATGGGATTCCTCAAAGGGTGTCAACTCATTTTTACAATCAAGTGATATGATATGAAAGTAATTGAAAACAAAGGAATAAATAGAATTCTAGAGGGATAGAGAGATCCTGCTCCACATGATAGGTAGCCCAAGAAAGGGTTACGCTAATCTCAAAATCCTTGAAGTAATCAAACCAAAAAATTTCCATAGCGTCTTGTTATTCTTGTATGATTTCAAGTTGGTCTTCGATGTCTTCAATTTCAGGTGTTACAGGCAATGGCACAAAGGATAAGTTTGTGTGCGATGTCAAACTGTTCTTAACATGAGGGGTTGTTGTATGATCGGAAGATCATAAATATTGGTAATGGGGTGTGACTCACTTGGTACTGTCATCTACAGAGAGACACATCTTGAAAACAAGTCAGATTAGATAGAAAATAGAATGATAAAATGATTGTAGATATGATAAATATGATTAAAATGACAAAAATATAGGGATCGCTAGCAATTCTGTATGGTCACTGGCAATTTAGGTAAAATCATTGGATGATTACTGTGATAAAGGTTGATATTTTGATAGACATGCAAATTTGATCTAAAGTGAATGATTTAAGAACTTGATGTGGTCTCTAATAGGATGTATTGACAAACTGAAATTGATGAAAACAGAAGATAAAAAATCACCTTTGTTGATAAATGCTATGTAAATGATTATTGTGGGATTCTTATGGAATTTGCACAGAGCTTCCATGGACACGTAACAAGGGGTGTTGGAGATACCAAGATGATCCTGAAATGATGTTGTCTAAGTCTTGAATGAACCAGAGCTTCGCTGTTGGAATGTTAGAAGATCCCTAACCAGGAGGTTTGATGTTGCTTTTATAATCACTGACGATTCTGTTAGGGTCACTGGTGACGATCTAGAAAATGTGGGGAAATCCGCATTTGGAAGTGGTTTTAACCACTTCTAAATAAGGTTTTTTAGGCTTGGATGCGAGTGGAAATGGTTTGAGAATTTTTTCAGGGAGGTTGGGAGGTTGGATGTTAGGGATATAATGGGTTAGAATAGGTTTTAGGTGGTTATGGGAGGTTTTATGGATAGGTAATTAAGTTTTATGGGGGCATATAATGTGTTTTTACAAGGGTGGGGGTATGACTATAGGATAGGTTTATGATTAAATGATAGGATAGATTAATATTTGAAATATGAATGTGAGGGATGTAGACATGTCACCTAAGGTTCTAAACACCCCGTGTCTACATTTTCCCTTTTTTGTCAAGTGGTTTGTGTAATGGACAAGCCACTAGAAAAAAATGAGTGGAATGATCATGATTTGTGTTGGATAGGTTGCCCCCCCTCAAATTGGGGGTCATTGCGACAAGTATAATGGTCACTAGTTTGAATAGGTTGTTGGATGAGGTAGGCTTGTGTGATGTTATGTTTCATTTAAGATGCCCCAAGACTAGGCATGAAAACAAATTTCCACAAAGGTGGACTTGTGTGACTAGATAGTCAAGTGATACGGGGAACCAATGGGTTCTCGACCTATAGACATATGGCTCATCAAGAGAAATTTAGCTATGTTGGAAAAGGTTCCCGAAAGCATATAGTATTCACTGGTGTATCGGAGAAACACATGCTTGATAAATGATATTGCCACAAAGGTGGGCTTACTCAACCAAGAAGTCAAGTGATAGGGGGAACCAATGGGTTCTCGACCTATAGACGTATGACTTAATGGTGGAAAGGGAGAATGCTTCCTGAAATGGTTGTGAAATTTGAAATGGGATTTGATAAAGGTAGCTTTTATATTGTTTGATTTATTTTGATTTTTAGAGGGTCTTGGGGCCCAAAAAAGGAAGCACATACTTGAAAATGTGCAATTTTGGAAAGGAATGATGAAAAAATGATGGTGTTAAATGAGGCTTAAAGGCCAAAAAAATGATGTTTTGGATAAAGGGGAGGCAATCGTGGGTGATTTCCATAGGTCATTGCTAGTGATTTGACAGAAATCGTCAATGATTATCCCAATTTTTAGCGATTGGGTGGGTAGACAAAAAATTGATATAAAAGTGAGGTTTTGAAGGCTCATTTGGTACACTCTGTGATTTGATAACCTAAGAGAAAAACCCTAATTTCTGAACTTAATTTATGAGTTCATTTGGAGGTGTGCAGAGGTGACGAAGGCCAACATGTGCCGAGGTAGGTGGGTTTTTTTATTTTTGTTTTTTTGATTATTTCTTATTTTTTCTAGAAATTTGGAATCACCGTAGAAACCACTAGCAATTTTGTATGAAAGCAGATTGTGATTGTATGTGTCACTGAAAATTTAGATAGGGTTACCAATGATTCAAGTAGAGTTGTTGGTGATTCCAAAAAAATTATGATTTTAAAGTATTTTTGATTGATTTTAGCTTGATTGTTTTTTATGATGAATGTTTTCTTATTATGGATACAGGCTAGAGAGAGGTTGACTCCATGGGATAGGATCCCAAAGATACTTAAGGATGTTCGAGCTCTATTGTCAGATGTTGATTAAAATCATTTAGAGGAGTGTTGGATTAGGTGGGATGCTTCATTACAAGGTGGCACATCTATAAAGACAGGGGTTTGTTGTTAGAATTATTTGAGGAATGGGACCATGTCACGATGATACTTTTTGGTTTCCAATAGGAGAGATGACAATGACATTGGAGGATGTACACCAGACCTTGCACCTATTACTACATGGTGAGCAGGTTTATACTATTGAAGAAGCAAGTACGGGAGCTGTCTTGTAGTGATTATATGGAGATGATATAAATGTTGTAGTGTATACTTCTGGGTTCTTTTCATATGGATCCCTATATAGTGATGAGGAGGAGGATTGAGAATTGGTGACTATGATAATGATGGGTATTAGTTGCTATGCCTTATCGAATTCTACCGGAGGCCGATTCTCATGGATGTTGATAGGGGTTATGGGGGATATGTTGGAGTACAGGACAATGTTTGCTTGGGCCCTTGCTGTGTTGGCACATGGGTTTAGAGGGAGTTATGGTCTGTGGAGCACTAGGTGTGGGTTCGGGGTAGATGTGTCATTTTTGTTGGAGTGTTAGACCTATGAGCACATTGTAGTGGCTTAGCCACAAGGAGTGCCTTGGGATTTATGGGTCACTTTATTATATTCTGTTGGTTTCATGAGGTGGAGGATCTAATTTTGTAGCTACCATATCCGAGGCGAGAATTACTACAAACAACTCCTAGGTGGTCTATAGGGTGGGATGTTATTTAGAGGCCTTATACAAGTTTCTTGGTATGGCTTGGTGTAGAGGGGGAGTTGCGGGCACTGTAACAGGATAGATGGGTCAACATAGGGGGCAGAGTGTTCATTTAAAGAATATTCAGTTTACTCAGTAGTTTTGTAGATATAATTTTGATGTATGAGGCGCTTTAGCACACTTATCAATTATGTATATTTTTTATACACATGGATTTTTAGCCCCTTGATGATTTATAGACATTTTTGATATATATATATATATATATATGATTTTTTTGTTGAGTTATGTTTTGTGTTTTAATTTGCAATGTGATGGATGTAGATGTGATTGATGAGGATTTAATTAATGATTTTTGTTATGATATGATGTGTTATGGAAATATTTGAAATGTATGATTTAGATTATAGATGCATGTGTTATGATATGATTTTGATGATTTTAGACGTTGTTGTGGTAAATGGTAATCTTGTTGTATGATTTACACACTTATACGATGGATAAGAACTTATTGTGAAATGTTTGCTTCTTTACTTTTCTGGACACATATAGTGTATGATGGTAAAATGATTTATACGTATGATACTGCACATGCGGCCTCATACTAGATGTTAACGTATGACCCATAATGGTTAGTCATACTAGGATCATAGATAAATATGAGATAGTTGGATCTTATCCTTT
Source organism: Taxus chinensis (assembly GCA_019776745.2). NCBI lineage: Eukaryota > Viridiplantae > Streptophyta > Pinopsida > Cupressales > Taxaceae > Taxus > Taxus chinensis. Next base: position 869,823,539 of record CM034148.1, on the reverse strand, counting down.
TTTGACATGGGAAAAAGGTTTTGTGTGTAGCAAGCATAGGGAAATGGGTTCTTCCTGATAGTTCCCATGGTTTTTCCCCAGCTTTATTATGTATATGATACAAGCTTATTGATGTAGGAAGCTTACATTTTGGGAAAGTTGATCAATGTGGGAAGATTTCCTGGGATGGTTGCTTTTTGATTTTTTGTATGAGGGTTTATCGATGCAGGAAGCCCCTTTTTGATATGAGGACTGATCAATACGGGAAGTCCTTATTGTGTATTTTGATTGGGTAGCCATCCTTTGAGGGAGTGGTTCTATGATTTTATTGATTTTTTATTTCATGGTAGTCATCCTTCGAGGGAGTGGTCTACAACTTTATTTGACATGTTTGATTTTTTATAGCCATCCTTCGAGGGATCGGTCTATATTTTGATTGTATCCATCCCATAGATATTTTGATTTTGAGATGAGGGAAACCTTGGGTAACCACGTATCGAAGAAGATAAGTAAGCATGAAGCTACACTTATGTCCTTGTCATGTTGTGAAATAGGATAAAATAGGGGGATGGTGAGAGTAATGATTGTAGGGTTCCCTATTGTGAGCGAGGGAACTTGTCCATGAGGAATATGCTATGAGAAGAGCCATGGTGCCCATATTCAAGGTATTGATCAGGTATGTTGACGAAAAGACCACATGATTCCAAATCATTATGAGAGTGATAAGATGTGTAGTTGATGGATGAAGATCATAGTTTGACTAAGATCTCATGAGTTGATAAGTTAACAGTAGAATGGAATGCAAGTGCAGGGCATTAAGAGGCTCCTTTTCAGGTTTACCATCAAGAGAGGATAAACGATAAGCCCCAGACCCATATTTATGAGTGATAATATATGGTCCAAGACATTTACTTTCTGCATGTTTCTCTTTTCCATGTTAGTGATGTGTTGGTTTTCTTTGAGAACAAGATCACCAATATTAAAGTCACGTTGTTTGAGATTTTTGTTATAGGCACGTTTGATTCATTCTTGATATATGTTGATGTGTTCAAGTGTGGTTAGATGATTTTGTCTAACAGTTCAAGTTGTGATAAGCGTTCTTGACGGTATTCCTCATCGGAGATGAAATCTCTGAGAGAAACACATAATGATGGAATCTAAACTTCAAGGGGAAGAACAACTTCAATGTCATAGACTAAAGAGGAAGGTGTAGCACTTGTAGGGGTATGGATGTTAGTCTGATAGGCCCACAAGGTGAAGGGAATTTGAAGATGTCAATCCCTCCCAACTTGATCAACAATTTTCATGAGGATTTTGTTGAGTGTTTTGTTAGAGGCATTTTCTTGACCATTTTCTTAGTGGATAGTATGGTGTAGAAAAGCTAAGTTTGATGTTGTATAAAGTCGTTGAAAATATTTGTTTTTGAATGATTTACCATTATCTGTGATGAGCTTATGAGGAATACAAAAAGTGATAGATAATGTTATGATGGATGAAGTTGAATGATTTTATCTGCTTTAGTAGAAATGAGGGGGATTTCTTCCACCCATTTTGTAAAATATTTGGTTGTTGTAATAATGGAGTTGTGTCATTGTGATGAGCGAGGGTTGATAAGGCCAATGAGGTCAAGTCCCCATTGTGAGAAGGGCCAAATATCCCGAGTTGGCTGAAGAGCATGACTAGGAACATGTGTGAGGTTGGCATGTTGTTGACATTTAACAAATTTCTTAATGTAGTCACAATAATCTTGATTAAGTGTAGGCCAATAGTAGCCCATGCGTAAGATGCATTTAACAACAACTAAACCATTGAAGTGTCTACCACATATGGTGTCATGGACCTATTTGGATAGCTAGAATAGCCTCCAAAGTTTTGAGACACCAGAGGAGGAGGCCATCAAATCCTCTTTTATAAAGGATACCTCCTAATATGACATAGCGAGATGCACATTGTTGAAAATATATTTTTCCATTTTTTGATAGATCCGAGGGTAGTTTTTTGGTGGAAAGTAGTCATATGTTTGATTGTACCAAGTATTAGATGAGATATATTCTATATGATTGATGGTTGGGAGATCAGTGTTGGTGTAATATGGTTTATCAAGTTTGTGTATGATGACAAATAATTTGGAATCGTCTAGTGATAGAGGGACATGAGAGAAGAAAGAGAAGCCATTGTGTCTATCAATTTATTGGATGATCGAGGGGTTGTTTTGATTTCATAGTGGTTGAAGAGTTGTAGGATATCTTTGACGATGGTTTTGTATTTCTGAAGGACCTCATTTTTACATTGATAGATTCCTTTGATTTGATTGATGACAAATTGTGAGTCACCATAGATATCCAAGATTTGCACACCTAGAAAGGAAGTGGTCTGAAGTCCCATAATGAGGGCTTCATATTCTTCCATGTTATTAAGTACATTCAAAGTTTAGTTTGAAATATAATGGAATAGGAGTGTCCTAAGGTGGTATTATGACTATTGCAGCACCTACCCTGCCTACATTTGGATCCGTCGAAAGAACAAGGTCATTTTGAGAGGGTGTTGTCTTGATTGAGGGTGTTGATTGATTCATCAGGGAAGTGTTCACATGGTAATTGATTAGATGGAAGGGGAGCTTCTTTGAGATGATCAATAATGACCTTCCCTTTAATGGATTTTTGAGAGATGAACTCAAGGTCAAATTCAGTTATGAGCATGATCCATCTAGTGATATGATTATTTGTGATAAGGTTTAAAATGTATAAATTTCAGTGGATTGAAATTTGTGACTACATATGTTTTGTGATTAAGTAAATAGTGAATGAAGTTTAGAAGTTGTGAAATACAAGGCACAACACAACTTTTTTACTTTCTAAATAATGAGTTTTGTACTTGTGAAGGGTATGACTTATGTAATAGATGACTTGTTCCTTACCTTGTTCATCTTATTGGTGCGCAAGCATGGCTCCCAAGGCATGGTCAGTTATGGATATATATATATAGATATATAATGTATATATATATATATAAAGGCTCCCCTATTGTGGAGGTGTGAGAACAAGTGGTGATAGGAGATATTGTTTGAGGGTGTTGAAGGCCTATTGATAATTATCATCCCACTTGAATTGGATATCCTTTCTTAGAATATGATGGAAAGGTTGACAATGGTTGATAATTGTGAGATGAAATGTATGGATAGATTGAAGTTTTCCTTGAAGACTAATGAAGTTACTTAATATTAGATGGTGGAGGCATTTCAAGAATGGATTTGAATTTAGTGGGGTTCAAATTCAATTCCCCTAATAGACACTATGAATCCAAGGATTTTCCCTATGATAAATCCAAATACGCATTTGGAAAGATTAAGGCAAAGGAAGAAATGGAGAATAAGTGCAAAGATCATGTCAAGAATGACTAGATGGTCTCTTCGGTGTTTGGATTTACCTAAAAGATCATCGACAGTAGTATTCTATACATTTTGTGGATAAGATCATGGAAGATGTAGGTCATAGCGCTAAATATGTAGATCCTCCATTTTTCAAGCCAAAAGGCATTACTCTATAACAAAAGGTTCCCCATGGGGTGATAAAAGATGTCTTTATGTTGATCTTCTAGTGTGATTAAGGATTTTATTGTAACCAGAAAAACCATCCATAAGAGATAACATCTCTTGGCCTGTTATTAAATCACAAGTATAGTCAATGTTGGGTAGAGGAAAATCATCTTTGGGGTGCAAATGAGGTTCAAGTCTTAGAAGTTCCATGTAGATGTACAATTTTCTAGTGGCTTTAGTGATGGGTACAATGTTAGAAACCCATTGTGGATAATCAATGGGTAGTATGAAGTTGGTTGAAAGAAGACGTTGAATTTATTCTTTGATTAGAAGCGTGACAATGTGAGGATGCATCCTATGAAGTTTCTACTTCACAATTTTAGCATCTAGAATGATGACAATACTATAGATGATGATGTTAGGGTTTATGTTAGGCATATCATTATAGGACCATGCAAAGGCTTGACTATATTTGGATAAAAAAGTAGTGAATTCTTAGGAGTTCACATGAGTCTAAGGCACTTTGCCAATTTTGACAATGTGTGATCTCTTACGGTGTGTCAATGTTAACATCGATAGTGGATTCATTAAGTAGGGTAGACATGTCAAATAGAAGGGTCTTATGAAGATAATGATCCTCAACACCCATATAAGTTAGGATGGCATCGTCATCGTGACAATGAATAATGTCGATGGTAGGATAATCTTCTTCTATCATGTGAGGTAAGCTTAAGGGGATAAATTCATGTCTTATTCATTAACTTGATAGGTTAGTGGTCCAAGTTTGATGGTGTTGACTAAAAAATGTTAGGAGGCATAAATACTTGGTATCATTGATCATCTAAAGAGGAGTCTGACATGGGTGATGATGGGGATAATTGGGATGCTGATGTTGATGGGGATGAGTCAAAGGGGATGGTGATTTGAATCCAAGGCCATATTTCTCATAAGGCTTGTAGAATTCCTTAAAGGGGAAGTTCATGGAGACCTTGATTCATAACGACCAAGGCAAAAGATACTTTCTAGCCACAACTAATGAAGATAAGTCTTGGTGAATCGAGGCTTATCCAAGAATGAGAAATCCATGAGGAGAAAGGATTGACATGGGGTTGACTATTGAAGATAGGTTGAAGGGAAGTCGATGCCTCTATACACTGAATTGTGTTAAAAGGAATTCAGCGATGAAGGCAGATGATCATTTCCTACATTAGGATCCTAAAGTGGTTATTTTTCAGGCCTCCCATACGTTTTAGGTGTGGGAAATGTGTTAAGGGGTAGAATGCAGATACTGCCCCATTGAAAGGCATTACATGATGTCATCAAAATATTCATCATTTGGTAGTTTGGATACGGGGATTGAAAACCTTATGGAAGCTTTGTTTATAGATGTAGTATTTTGTAGAGGAATCAGGGCATCATTAGGTCTGTGTATACACAAAATCACTCACTTGGGTACATTTCTAAGTCCATAAACACATAATTGCATTCATATGATTCCTAAGCAAGAAAATAGTAATTTACAGCTATCTTTGGCCTCTTTGCTTTGTTTATTGTCTTCTTTCTGGTATTTCACACCCTACAGCCCAATCAATACTTTATTGCTTTATCTTCCATGACTCTAGACACCAGCGCCCAGGTGTCCTCATCCTTCTAGGAACCCCTGACCTATTTATATCTTACTTGCCTCTTTTGGGTCTCTTTTATCTTTTGGGCATCTTATTTTCTTATGGGTCGGCCTTTTAGTTGTCAATTACAAAATTCAAACGAGGGAATCATATAAATACAAAGCTATGTGACCCAAATAAAGGACCAAGCTCTAAGCATTTATATTACAAAAGGTTTTGTATATTGGGTGTAAAAGATGGTGAATAGGAATAGAATGTGTGAAATGTGTATGTTACGGTAATAGGCATAAGTTTAAAGAGAATGCCACAAAGGAGATAAAAATCAGAGTAGATATTCTCAATAAATGATCGAAACAGTGCAATGTGAATTAGTTGAGGGAATGAACACAGTGAATGACCACACTAAAGTGAATAATGGAAATTTGCTATAAATAGTAGTGTAAATAGTGAATAAGTGATTCATTTGTCTTTTGTGTGAGTGTGATACTGAGCTCTGAGTGTGTGAGGATGTCACAAGTTAGAGCAGCGTGACGGGGTTGATTTGAGATGGTGGTGATGGTTGTGGCATCGAGTATGATGATGGAGTTGGTAAGCGTGATTTTTTTTTTAAAAATGTGGTGATAGTAGTCATTTTGAATGAATTTTTGCAAAATTTGTAATTTTGAATTTCTCGGCATTTTGGACTTGGATAAGAGACGTGAAGGTGTTAATGACCTTCAGGACAGGAGTGCCCATACATGGGCACTCCTGTCCTACTCCTAAGTGCCTCGGTCTTGTTTCTGGGCGCCCACATCCAAAGAGTGTGAGTTGAGTCTAGAGTGATGTAAATGTGAAAGTTAATGTGTGTTGATTATGTGGGTGAGTATGTTTATATATGTATGATATTCTGACATTGTGTTTATTGTTGTTTTGTGGTGTGCAGAGGGATATCCATTTGAGAGAGTTTCATGGTGGCCACCATTTGAGTACATTGCTCAAATTGGGGTTGTCAGATGATGAGTGAGAGGTTCTGTACCGTGCCGACCTATGGCACATAGCGAAGATGGGGGATGTGCCCCATAATATGCATATGCTTACAGCTCTATGGGAGAGCTAGTGTGTAGATACTTGCACCTTTTAGTTACTGATAGGGGAGATGATAGTCACACTAGAGGACGTGTGTCACATACCGCGATTACCTATTGTGGGTGAGAGGGTACATGTTATGGTAGTGGATGATATGTAGAGATAGATGAGGGCCACTAGGCTATATTTTTTGGAGAATTGAGTTCCTATCGAGGCCCATATTAGCCTAGATGTTATTGAGATCAGGGGTTCCATGATTGCAGAAGTTTATTGTCATGGTGATAACATCGTCAACTGTAGTGGAGGGTGGTGGTATAGGCATCTTATATAAGATGCATGATATCTACTGTTGGATAGAGGAGGAGAGCACTAGGTATGCCTGGGCATGATGTGTATTGACCCACCTGTATATAGATCTATACAGATTTACACAGGAGGATCATGGGGGTGACATTGGAGCTAGGAAATTGTTGCATGTATGGTCCTACATGCATGTTGTAGTATTGAGGCCAATTGGTGGGCTGTGGGGAGAGTGGGTTAGACCAGATAGATTTACAGGTAGGTGGGTTGGTATAATGGGTATGAAGATAGACACAGACACCTATAGAGCTATGCTAGATTGCATAGGGTTAGACGTCAGACCATATCAACACTACGGAGGATGACCAGAGGATGTCGTAGACCTATGATGTGTAGGTCATACTATGTGGTTAGAGGATCAGTTTCCAGGGGTGGCCAAGTTATTTCAAGTTGAGTAGGTTTCACGACAGTTTAGCATGGCCTAGAACATGCCCCTAAACCTATATGTATGGGTTATAACTATTAGGGCACATAGGAGGTTTGGAGCGAGACCAAGGCCCACAATAAGGTGATTAACTAAAATGTGGGATTATTTTAAGTTAATCTAATATTAAGAACAACAATAAATAATAGATAAGCGCATAAATAAAATGACCCAAGACGTTAAACAAGTAGAAATGTGAAATCCTAAAGTACAAGAAGTGTTAGATAGAGCTTAGCTGATTCGATGACTGTTCAAAATTGTATCCCATTGAAGACTAGATAAACAGAATGTTAGAACGAACACAAAAAATCTCTAGAAAAAACATATCTAGAGTAGTAGGCTAGATTGGGGCACCTAGAGAAGGACTGGGTACCTTGGGTGCTCCGGTATGAGGTCTGGGCCCCTTGGTCTGTAAAAAATCTCTATAACCTTCCTTCGAGGTGTCATTGAATGATTGGCTACCTTTCCTTTCTATCGCATTGGTGTCACTAGACTGCACTGGATGTCAATGTAAATTAGAAATGAAGATGCGATGTGCAAAACCCCAAGACAAGCATCAAACCCCTAAAAAAATAAATATGCACATAAAGGGTTCAAACTTTCCTCGACAACCACAATGGTGGACTTACTAATTGAGAACTTCACTACATCTCAGACCCGATGTAGTTCTATGTGTGTGTGCAATCATTCCCTAGGTGCTCTTGTGCCAGTCACACTTTGTGAAAGTAGTGAGCAATAATTATGTGTAAAAATGTAATAAAATGGTGGATGGAATAGAATAAACTTCCCTCTTGTGCAGCGTGATGCAGATGAACCAACCTTGTGCCTTGTGATGGAGCGAGATGGATGCAAATGGAGCCTTTGATGGATGCAAACTTAGGTGATGATAGTAGTGCTTAGTTCTTGGTCTCTCATTATGGTCTCATAACTTTATATTTATATGGTTCTCTTGTTCTAATTTCGTAATTAACCTTGAAAATGCCGACCACTAAAATATAAAAAGCTCAAATGGCTAGAAAGTGCCCAAAAAGTGGTGGGAAAGTGTAAAAAGGTTCAGGGCACCCCAAATGGGACCATGGCGCCTGGGGTACCCCAATATTAAGTTGGGCGCCCTAGTTAGAGATAAAACGATGCTAAATGGAAAAAATTGAGTGGGTGAATAGATGTGGGAGGTTGGCAGTGATGACAATAAGTAAAGTAAAATGACCAAAGGACATGGGTTAATTAGTACTTTCTTCACTAAAAAACCATATCAATATTAGTATGAGACCGAGATTAAATAATGCCTAAAGTGTGTGATTTTATGTCTACATATGGTAGCTATCACCTCCAGGGCTAGATGAGGTAGATGCGGCGATAGATTTGATAGATGCAGATGATACGGGGTGTATAGAAGCATGTCGTGCATGGTGGGCCTCACATCAGTGGGTATTTTCATTTCCAATTTTGGAAGATGTGGTGGGGTTACCATCTAGAGGAGGAGTAGAGGGGAAAGCACTTGCCCCTAGTGGAGTAGCAGTGGAAATAGTGGAGAGTATTTGTATAGTTATGTTGTATGATTTGTTAGTTGGTTGTGTAATGGTCATTGTTGTCTAATGTGTTGTTCTTATGGTTATATGTGATGCGTATTGGTCATTTATTATGGACACATTGATTCACACATTTATTATGGTACATACTCATGGGTGGAGGCATGTTAGATCCTATAAATGATATTGCAGGCAAACATGCCCATTTGTCTAAGCTATTTACGATAGCAGAAGTGACATGTACCATGTTGTTGAGCGAGAGTTATGAAGCGCGAGAGGAGACACGACGGGCTAGAGAGGCGGTGGGTGGTGGTCCTCTAGCATAAGATGTATTTTTTGGTTTTATTGAGTTACAGAGTCACTTCATAGAGAATTCGACAGAGAATACCCTATTGGGTAGATAAATAGAGAAATATAAGGGCCGCAACCAACGGCGTAGGGTGAGTGGCAAGGATTCTAGTTATAGAGCTCTTGCAATGGCAGATAGTGATAGTGATGATGAGATTTGATATATTTTGATGTATTGATGTAGGGGAGTTGCCCCCCAACAATAGGTTTTTTGTAATTAAGATTTTTATCGAGATATATATGGACCATTTACATATGTTGTTATATTTTGTGTTTAGTGATGATGATTGAGGCTTGTATGTGGATATATGATGTGTTGATGATTGTCGTTATATTGGATGTTTTGATGTTGTGAATATTATGTTGTTGATATGATTTTGAAATGTGTAGTTGTTGATGATGATGATATAGTGCATAAGATGACATATAATGTATGTGTAATAGACGAAATGATAAAAAATTGCATTATGTATATGAAAAAAACATTGTGATGAATGGTCAAATAAAAATGAATGATGTGAAAAGGTATGATTGTAATAATGTAGTGAAACATGTTTTAGTATGATAAAGAAGGGGGGGACAATAAGGATGCCCCCAAGTGTATATATTTTTGAGTTGTGGAGCTCAATTACTTCAGTTTAGCATGCAATGGAAACTTGTTGGAAAATACAGTAACCGACATCAATTAGGGGTAAACCGGCATCGGTCACCCAGGACCAACATCGGTCAGGCAAGTAAGGAACCGATAGTGGTTAGGTATAACCGGCATTGATTATTTGTGTGAGGATGTTTTAATTAACTCTCGGGAATTAGATCTATTTTTAGCATTAAAGTATATCTATTGATTGTAATTGCATGGATAAGTGCCCTAAGTCTATAAATGACTATATAAGCATAAAAGCTAGGGTTTAGAAGTAGAGATTTAATAAGAATTAGAAAGAACTTGAAAAATGTTGGTGAGAGAGAATTCTTGGTGATGAAGAAAAATATTGAGGTAAAGAAAGTATTGAACATCTAAGAGGTGTGGAAGATTGTAAATATTCATTGTATATCTTGTCAAAGCTTTGGATAATAGTCTGGCTTGTTTCTTGGTGGACATAGCCCACACTGGGTGAACCATGTTAAATATGGTATTGATTTATGTCTCTTGTTTTTATATATTTCTTCTGGTAGAATATTCACTTTTATTTGTATGTATGCTTAGATCTAATATATTTTATGTACAACCGGTGTGCTAACCCCAACATATATGATAAGGTTCATTTATATAAGACACCTCAGTAGTCAATAGTGAACAGTAAAGAAAGAGTGTGTCATCAGGAAATGATTCGAACATGTGTGCTAAATGAATCAATAAAGTGCATGAAGAGATGTTCTTATTATAATGGATCCCTCAACAATCATGTAAGAACATGAGTGTGTCATCAGGGGGTAAGGTGACAAAAATCACCTACCAAAGACCAAGTTGACGTAAAGTGGTGGAAGCATGTGGAATGAAATCAACATGAGTGTATGAGCCGAACTGAATGTCAGGTGGAGCGGCACCAATAATGGGTTATGTGGTAATGGGAAGTACAAATGCTGATGGTTGTGGAAGCCAATGTGCAGTAGTAACATGACGCGGTGAATGAGAGGGTGCAACGATGGATGGATGAGATGGAGATCACACATGAGTAATAACTGCTGGTGATGGATGGACAATGACCTTAGAAGTAGTTGAAGGAGATAACTCAACCAGAGTAACAACACGCCTACGAGGGAGTGGAGATATAGACATTTCACGTGAGTGAGAGCCAAAGCAAATTATTCCCTTGTCTTCTAATTATTGTAAGTGATCATGAAGGGCATAATGTTCACTATCCCTATGGCCATTGATACTGTGATAATTGCATTAAGGTCGATCACACAGGCATTGCAAGCGATGTGGTGCATGATGTTGGTTAGAAGGAGTTCGAATCAAATTCCTATTAAGTAATGTACATAGCACATCATGAGGTGTAACATGATGAGAGAATTGTAATGGTGCCTATGAAACATGAGGAGTCTTATGTGTATCCTCACGTGGAGAAGGCGATGGAGGACGTGTAGGTGATGGAGTAGACTGAACTTGTTTGTGAGGTGGAGGAGATGGAGGTTGTGTAGGATACCCAATATATGGGATCATAGAAGAACAAGATGATGTAGTAGTACTAGTAATAGGAGGAGGATCTATAACATGTGTAACAATGAGATCTTTTTCTAAGTCAATGAATCTATAACATAAAAGCGTGAATGATTCACATGTGTCATATTGTAATAATTGTTTTAACGGAGGAATCAAACCACCATAGAAGATAAATTGTTTATCTACGTCAATAGGTTGGAAAAATAGTTTGCGCATGCAAGCATTGAATCGTAAAATGTAATCATTGATAGGTTCAATTTTTCCCTAATGTAGGCTAGGTAGATGATCATACGTGACTCTAGGGCCGTTGTTGACTATGAATCATGAAGAAAAATTTCTTCCATATCACAATATGCACTTATAAATCTAAAGGGTAGATGTGTGTACCATTGGAGAGCGTCATCTGTGAGACTATGACGAAATACTTTAAGTAATAATTGATCATTGGAATATGAAGCCATATCCATATGATAATGCTTGAGATGTAAGTACAGATTTCTAGCACCATAAAAACAAGAAAATGTAGGCATAAAAAAATCCTTGGAAAATGCTGAGTTGTGGATATTTTTGGGAATAGGGTTGTCATGCAATGAATTATTATCAATAAAAGTGTAATAGGCCTTGCTTTCTAGTATGAGATATCGAACCTGAGACTATAAGTGACCAACAACATGCATGAGGGATAAGATATCTTGTGGAGGAATAACAAAGGATGGCAATAATATCTTAAGCAGTTACAATTTGACATTATGAGTAATCATAGGAATATCAAGGGGATATATAGGAGATTCTGATACTAAGGGAACACTAGATGTTGGTGTTAAAGAAGTAATATTTGGTGAATGACAAGGAACATGCATAGAAACAATGAGACTAGCATCAGAAACATTTGTAAGGGATGGAGATGAGGTAGTAGGAAGAGGCGAGCTAATAGAAGGAAATAAAGAGAGGAGGAGATGAAATAATATATGGAGATGAAGTGATAGGAGGAGACGAAATAATAGAAGGAGATGACTCACACATGTTATTAGGTACACTCTCAGAAGAAGATGATAGGGGAGCAGGGGATTCTCAATCAGTAGTATGCAAAGAAGTGGAATCATGACTATCAAGTGTTTCATCGAAATCAAATAAATATTCAGATAGAAGGATATCATTAAGTGTATCATCAACATAGAATGAAGGATAGGGAAAACTAGTATGTGATGTGTCATGCGAAATATTTTTAGAAATAGGAGTATGAGAAGCAACCATAGAATCATCCAAAGTAATAAGAGTAACAAAAGTATGCACATGTTTATTGTTATTGAGATTAAACATAAAACTAATAAGATCATCATCTAAGTTCTTATTATAAATAATAAAAGGTGGAGCATGGCTAAATGAACAAGGCATACAACAAGTAAAACTCATTGAATCAGAAACAATTCAAATATTAGAATTATCAAATCTAATAGGCACATTACATTCATTAGCTAAGAGTTGTTATTGAGTATCATTCGGAAGAGTGATATCATGATATAAGGCAACGAGTTCAACTATGGTTGCCTCAGCATAGATAAGATTAATGCTGACACAAGGCATGAATAGCCTAGGAGGAGAAGAGTTATCCTTGGCCATTAGGGTTTTAGTGGATCCCAGGGCAAATAGTTCTAAGCTACGCGTTCACCAAAATGATTCAATAAAATCTGAATATTTTATTTAAATCTAAATGTATAACTATGATATAAATGATATGCAGTAAAATATGAATACTAAAAAACTTATTTGATTTTATTAATGAAAGGAAATGAGAAGGATAAGGTATTAACCTTGATCTTTCTTACCTCGTAGTGACCTAGGACTGAGTAGTGTGATGAAACAAAAGAACAGACTATTGCAACGAACCATAGAAAAATGTAGCAGAGGTGGAACTGGCTGGACTAAGGCACCTGGAGTGGGATGGGGGTGCTTGTGGGAACCCTAGTCTTGTTTCTGGGTGCCTTGGTTTGTAGAAGAGGTCAACACCTAGTTCTGATATGACCACTAGGATTTTTCACTTGTTTGCCTATTGTCATGTGTATGTCACACTTGGATTGTCAAGGTACCTATAAACCTGCAATGAAGAAAACACCTAAAAAAACCTCAAATAGACAATAGATTTAAAAAATAAAGATGCAAAATGAGGGGTTAGACTATCCTCAGCTATCGCAATGGTGGAATTACATCTGAGCAATGCATTACATCTCAAACCCAATGCAGTTCTATGTGTTTATGTGTAAATAATGTTCCTTGGTTATCCTCGCGTTAATGACACCAAGATAGTGAGCAATATATAGATAAAAAAGTAAATGTGTGGATGGAATAGAATAGAATCCCCTTCCTATGTAGTGTGTATGCAAAATAATGACCCAAATACAATCCCTTGCTCTATGTAGATAGTCGGCCCTTGATAAGAATAGTCCACCGATATAATGGTATGTATGTTGTGCTAATATAGGGATATCTTGTTTGAATTTCAACACTAATGACCGGACATGCCTACTAGTACCTCAAGAGATGAGAGTAAAAACCAAAAAGACCGACCTCAAATGTCAAAAATAAGATCAAACATAAAGAAGAAAAGGGCACTCAGGATGGACATGAGCACCTGACGCTATTGTTTAGCCTTAGGCACTAGTGTCCAGAGACAACTGACGACAAATGAGTGATAACTGATAGATATGGATCCTTGAGACTTGACCATAACTATGTAGGAGTGAACAACGTGTAAAACAAATAGCAATAAAGGCCAACAAGACAAATGGATGGACTATGGAATGGGTCATCAGTGAATACTTTTCTTACGCAAGATCCATATATAAAACAACATACTTGATGGTATAATAATAGTAGTAAGTGCGTGATTTTGTGTCTACATTCTATAATTTCACAAGTATTCCTTATATTGACCTAATGTCCTATAATTTGACCTAATTCAATATAATTTGCCCTAATTTTCCCTCATTTCCTCTAATTTGAACAAATTTCCCCCTGATTTTACAAAGTTTCCCTAATTTCACAAAATTGCCTTAATTCTACTCAATTTCCCCTAATTCGATATAATTTACATTAAATTTGACCTAATTTCCTCTAATTTGATACAATTTCCCCTAATTTAACATAGTATCCCCTAATTTAACACAATTCCCCCTAATTTGACATATTTACCCCTAATTCCCCTTTTGACCCAATTTAATATAATTTACATTAAATTGATTTAATTTCACTTAATTTAGTCTAATTTATCCTAATACAACACCATACGAGGACACCCTAATGATGTGACACCCTAACACAACACTATAATATGACACCTTAATCATGTGACACCCTAACACAACACCATAATACAACATCCTAATGTGATACCCTGATACAACACCCTAACACAACACTCTTATACGATACGCTAGCATGACACCCTGATACGACACCTTAATGTGACACCTAAGCATGACACCCTAATGTAAAACCCTAATACAACACCTAATTACAACACCTTAATTATGTGATACCCTAGCATGACATCGTAATGTGAACCCTAACATGATACCCTAATGTGACACCTTAACACGACACCCTAATATGACACCCTAACATGACACCCTAATACGCCACCCTATTATGAAACCCTAATGTGACAACCTAATTATGTAACTCCCTAACATGGCATCATAATAAGATACCTTAATCCAACACCTTAGCACAACACCCTAATGCAATAACCTAATTATGTGAAACCCTAACTATAGACACCAAAATTGGGTCACACTCCCCCTGGTCCCCTTTTGAACAGCTAACTTAAACACTTTTACCTAACCATGACCCTCACATCACACATTAATATTAATTTAATCACTTTAATTAAATTAATACTCATCCTCACTTTATTCATTATTTAATTATCTTAATTAAACCAATTTCCACCTCACCTAGACACCTCACCCCACCACCTCACCTAGACACCTCATTATAAACCTATTTTTAGTATGTATCTACTCACCATAACTAACTAAGACTTAGTCCAACCCTAAAAATCAATGCCTATTATTCCTCTAACCACATTCCCGCTCATTAAAAATATAACATCTGTTTTGATCCATGAAATATGGACAGACCTAGCCCAAATGATTAGAAGATCTTTCATTTTTAGTAAACCTAGGGAATCCCACCTTAACCAACGTCAGTCATCCTGAAACCGACGCTACAGTCAACCAAAAACCGTCATTGGTTACCATTTATTCACTTTGGTAACCTTGTTTGAGGAGGTTGGCCACATTCTCGAATTTTGAGTAGAAAAAGGAGATCTACATGCAAGTAAGAACTAGAGCTCTTTCACACATCCAAGAAGCCATAGCCAGCATCAAGACATATCTAGAGGTATCACTCTCATGATAGCATTCCGGGAAGCACTGCCGTGGCACCAAGCTCCATCCCACCGATCAATCATCACCACCACCCAGCCATTAGACCTGCAACATCATTAAGTGTGTTTATCACCTATGTCATTCCATCCTTGTTCTATTTTAAAGTTTTTTGTCATCTCTATTATCATTTTCTATTAGCATCTCCATTCCCCCACCATTCACTTTCATGCAAACTCAACCCTTCACCACCATACCATTTGATCATATCTATACACGACCTTTATACATCTCTAAGTGTTCCTAAGATCCCCACAGACCTCACCATTCCCCTTTTTATCTTTTTCTAACCTCAGACCAATTTCCACAATTAGATCTTATTGAGTTCCTATCATCCCAACCGTACTGAACGCTAGTTACCCATGACCGTTGTCGGTTCTCTCTAAACCGTCATCGGTTATATCTGACCGATACCGGTCTCTATGTTTTGGCCATCCTATCAATAACATAACCTAAGAATCTTCACCCAAGCAACCTAAGTGACCCAGAACCTGACCCTAACCAGTACCAGAACCCTGACCAACTACCCCACCTCCAGATCTGATCATAACCTAGCCTGTTATATTAGATTTGCTTATTGTATTTGGATGAGATACCTAAATCATATCAATTACAGTAGGATTCTACTTACTTACATTATTTCTTACATTAAATTGTATTTAACAGTGGGTTGACTACCACCGAGGAAGTATCACACTTCCTAGATCTAGCACACGCTAGGCAGCCCACTGACATATATTATTTAATCCTCTTTTTTGGTCTTGTTTTGTATTTCAAGTAGTTCCTCCTAGCCAAAAGGAAGCTCTCACAGTCAGCATTGGATCAAGAAGTCAGAATGCACACAACCTTCAAACCAACCATCATCAACAGGTATTCCTCCTTAGCCCACACCCTTATCTGTTTCGTCTAAAAAATTAAAGAAAATGGTGAAACATTTTGGCACGCCCAGTGGGACCCTCTCTTGGGTTCATTGCATTTTCTTCATATAGGGAAAACATTTTTGTGTGTTTCTTTCATTTCAAAAATTACACATTTAATCTTCTCCCTGGTAATATTCCTTTCTTCTAATTGTCTAAATGAAATTTGTCATTTGGGGCTTAAAATGAACAACTTCTTCTTTCTTGCATTGCATTAGTGAAAAATAATCCCTCTTCCAATTCATCATTTGCTACATCAAATATCATATTTCGATTTGGGTATTAAAACACTTGCATTGAATTTTGATTTTGTGCATTATAGCTCACATTAAAAATGAGGGCAACCTATACACTAGAAGTCATGCCCAGCTGATGGTTGACACAATTGAACCATAGAAAGCACTTGCTTCTCTCTCTTTCTCTTTCCAAACTACACAAAAATTTGAATATACACACCTTCTTAAACAACATCTTACCTAGGAACACCTGTCAATGATCACATGATCATAGGATTGACAGGTAATCCCCAGCTGGTTATCTCTGTCAAGTACCCCATCAGAGGAAGGACCGTCCCCACCATAACATAACCTGAAACCTCACCCTCTAGATTTCCTTTTTTTAGGACACCTTCCCAACCAAAAACTCATGTTCTGAATTCATGTGTCAATCATAAATAGCATAAGCTACAACAAATATAAAATTCACTTTTAGGACTGCATGTTTTCATAGCTTTGTGCTTGACTTGTGTTTTGAGGTGAGAGGATATGTTTTCTTCATCTTTCTTTTTCCTTTCACACTCTACCATCATAGTTGGAGTATTTTGACTTTCTCTGAGTGTGTCAGGGCCTCATCCTATCATACCCAGGCTCTAGGGTTGATTCTTCATATAATCTAAATTCAAAACACCTCATTTTTCTTCATTTTTTAGATTTCACAGTAACCGACATTGCATCAGACCGGACATTTTTACCAAACCGGTGTCAGTTCCTTGTTCTATTGGATCAGTTTATCCAAAGAACACTCATCTCACCTTCTTTTTATCTAAAAGTTTTTGTGTGTCACCATACTCTATGTATTCTGATCATAGTCCTCCAATACAGTCTCCCTATCTAATAATCAACCAGTTTCTACTTTATTTACTGAAACTGTTATTCTTCACAGTAACCGGCATCGGTCATACCTTAACCTTAACATCAGTTCTTGAAACCAGCATCAGTCACCCTGTTTTGATTTTTATCAAAATATTTACCCAATTTTCCCCTCAAAATCTATTTGGTCCCATCTTTATTATCCCCTGTGTCATTTATAGAGTACAGTTCACCTGATTTACATTGATTCACATGGTGTTGACTCGTAGCCAAACTAACACCCTCGTGTTTCACGCTAGCTGTCAGCCACTCCCACCTAGTCCATCACCTATCTATCCATTCTGTCACCTATGGATCTGACTCAGCTTATCCCCATCACCACCGATGATGAGGAGTTTTCGAGACTCCTCTGACCAAATCTTGTTGCCCTCTAGTACTACCTCACTTCATTCTTCCACCCAAGATTCCTCAGGACAATTAATATACAGCATGCCCGTATCTATCCCTCTGGCTCTAGCCCCCACTTCTATGTCAGCTAACACCAGTTCGGCACTACCATCATCCACTTTATCACCTGTGGTGTCTCAACTAAATCCCACAACCACTATAACCACAGCATCTACATGTCATTGATCACATATATTTTCCCTCGACATCCCCTTGTCCCTCTAACATCCCCTATAAGTCTAGCTCCATCTTCACCCACCACTTCCCATATACCCATTGCATCACAACCACCTCCAGTGTTGAAACTTACACCCCTTTCCAAAACCTCGTCCTTTCTATCCCACAATCCTTACCCCTAATCACCACTAGAGTTGTTACGACTACCCCACCCACGTATACACATACTACCAACAACCCCCGACCTCATCTATTGCTTATGTTGGCTATGTACCACCCACATCTATTCCTCCTATGTAGTTCTCATACTCAGTGCCACTATACACCAGCATACCACCCTACCTCATACATTTAGCATCAACCCCCTTTTTCTGCAGGGGGCACCCATTCATCCCAACCTACTAATGACCTCATTAAAATGATGATGGAGAAGATGTAGACCTTAAAAGCATCTATCTTTATGGCTCCCGTAATTCTTTAACATATGATGAAATATGTAATGAGCCTATCCATCCATCTATTCCCATTCATCCTTACCCAATGCATTGGGAAATTCCTAAATTCAATCACTTCAATAGTAAAGAAGACCCACAACAACACTTGCGGTCATTCAAACATGGGTGTTACCTAATCACCCATGATGACACTTTACTCCTACAAACTTTCCCAATGTCCCTAATAGGCCCAACATTGGATTGGTACAGTGGACTACCTTGACATTCTATTTATTCCTTTAATCAAGTAGCCCTAAGCTTTCCTAGATCATTTTTCAATCAATGTTACCAAGAGAGTCACCATGACCGATCTCTATTCAACCCTGAGCAGTACGAAGATGAATCTATCGCATATTTTGTTGTCCCACTGGTAGAGTCTCATTAACCAATTGATGTTCCAACTACCTCAGACTAAACTTATCCAGTTGTTCACTAGAGCTTGTGCCAGACACATCTCACCAACTCTATAAGTCTAAACCTTCTGAACCTTTGATGAAGCCATTCACCATGGCCTGAAAACTAGAAAATTCGTGCCATTGAAGAAAAGAAAATCCAATTACGGAACAAGAACACCCCATTCAAATCCAATGATTCTTCTTCATCTTCAAAACCCCAAAATAACTATTCAAAGCACTAAAGGATCTTCCAAAGTGCAGTAGTCCTCAAGGTGGGTCCACCTCATCCTTTTAATCAGGCTCAACCTTCTTCCAATCTTTCTCCTATGTTAAGGATTTTCAGCTTTAGGTGGAGAGCAGTAGAAAGTACACTTCGATCGGAGAGCCCTATTCTTCTGGTCTTGGAAAAACTTCTTAAAGCTGGAGCCATTACACTTCCTCCCATAAAACCTCATACAAGTTTTGACCTCGCTCATCCTATGCCCTTCATGGTATAAATAGAATGACTACTATAATTATCATCGCGTTAAAGGACATAGTGATGGTAACTACATAAATTTTAAAAACATTGTTCAAGAGATTATAGACAATGGAGACCTTGTCGTAGACAACCCGAAAACGAGCCAAAAAATCAGAATTTGCACATCTTCAAAAATCCATTCCCTAATCATAAACCATCTTCTAATCAAAATAGTGAACCTTCATCTAGCAACAACACCATCTCGTGAGGTTCACGTAGTTTTTGATATCATGTCAATTGTTCCTCAAAACCAACCTACTTCATCTATTGAGGAAATATTGGCACAAGCTCCCCCACCCATAGAGGAACATACCTCTTCTACTCCTCCACCCACAGAGGAGTCCCCCTCTTCTACCCTTTCTCTCATGAAGGAATCCACACTTTCTACCGATGTCATGTTATTGTCTGCTTCCCAACCTTTTGAACCATCAACACTTGTTGTTCTCCCATCCACAAGAGAATCATCATCGACCTTCTCCTCCAATGAGAGAGAATTCTACCTCACCTGACATATTATCTCTCCTACCCATGGGATATTTACTTCAAACATGTCATTACCTGTCATGGTATAGTTCTCCCCTAGCATCCCAGAACCATATTGACATGATCTTGTCTCTTTTAAATACATCAATCTGAGGCCATCCAATTCCCTGTCTCATAGACATATTTTACAGGGATTGCCACCCAACCCACTCCATCATCTTCTTCGGTAATCATGTTTTCACAGTTGGTCAATCATTTGAATTATGTTGATCATTCCATGCTCTAGGGACGTCTTTGGCTCCCCGTTTTGACCCAAATGCAAATGTTTCTTGAAAATACTTCCATGATCTACCCAAAGGTATTTTTGGCAAACCAAAAACTATAATGACCATGCCAATTGAAACAGATTCCTCTTCATCATCCATACTTCCATCCAAACTTCTACCCATCACTATAAATCATTCCTAAACCTAAAAACCTACCCACACTTATCTTCCAACCTATATCTAGACCCATTACTATTTTGGGTGTTATGCTGACATCAAGCCTTACTCACCCACCTGTCAGATTGGGACTTAACAACATCTTCCACAGTCCACAGTAGCATTATCCTCCTGCCTAAAAAGAAAACCCAACTCTCTAGGCCACATACACTGGTCTCGCCTACTACACCCTTGTCACCCTCCCCCCTCTCGTCCATCCCAGGGCATTATCCATCAACCTTGACCAAAAAATATCACACCCAAAGCCAATCAAAATCTAAACAACCTAATACCACATCATGAGCCTTTGTTACACCTCATTCACCCCAAAACCAAGCTCCCTCACCCTCACCCATGCACTTCTTTCCACCTATACCTCCACCAGTTACTATAACCCCAACCTTGCCTATACAAATTTAATCAATGTCACCTACCGAACCTTTACAAACCACCTCCACCGCAACTCAATTGCCCCCGTGGGTAACCCACCCTCTGCCACCATCTATTTTTCCTTCTACATCTTGTACTCCCATGTCACCTTTACCTAAGAAGGTCCAACCCAAAGATAAGAATCCACTACCCTTCACTAAGGTATTCAAACCAACCAAACCTTCCATCGCCAGCTCTTCTACCCCACCTTTACCCAAACAAATGATAGCAAAACCTAAGACCACTCCACATGCCAAACTAGTAGACCAACCCATTGCCCCTCTTGTAAAGCCTCTTCCTTCACAATTAGCCACACATGTACCTAAACCCACACTCACCTCCCATTGCGATCTGTTAGTGGGGTCCTACGCCAACATTTTAACCAATCTCTTAGATACTTCTGTTATCACATTACCACCACTTCGACCTTACGATCCTCTCAAACCCAAACCAAAAGGATTTGATTAAACCAAGATTTTTGCCTATCATCGTGTGTCAGGACATGATGTTGAAAATTGTAAGGCTCTGAATACCGTTATTCTTCAACTATGTCCTCCAGAACAAAATTTTGATGATGATGACCTACTTGATGAGGACCATGATCCACCATCACCTAGAAGCGAGCTCAAACTCGATTAAGACCTATATCTTAAAAAGTGCCAATTACAATTTGTGAGTGACACAATAATATCACCAAGATATGTTAACCAAACTTTGCGAGAAAGTAAGGTATTGATATCAAGGTACTATTGATATAACACATGTGAGTGGTAACACCTAACACTCTTCAAAATCGAGGTAATAATAGAATTGAACTGAAAAGCTTAAAGTATAGTTAGGAATAGTTAAAATGTGTGCAGCGTAACCTTACAATGTAGATATTTAGGTCGATTTTACAAGAAACAAGACATAAATATCAAAATTGTAGTGACATGATACAAACAAGCTAACCCTTCTAAGGAAGTTCGAGATGATGAACCATGCCTAACTACAATGATGATGTTGACATGGGTATCAAGATCACAATGGTCACCAATGATATGAATACGTCTTCGCGCACTTTAGACATTTAACTTACCCAGCCACAAAGATGAAATGGGCGTAAACGAACAAAAAAGTGGCAAAAACAATCGATTGGTAACACAAAGGTAATCACTCTCCTTCTGATCAATGAAGCCTCAAAAGAATGTGAAGGAAGTAAATCAAAAATGGGATGAAAAATGTTGGCTTCACTTCGTCAGAGTTTCACCTCGCCCTAAGGCAAGTAAAAACTAAGCAAAAGTAACGCGTCACACATTTCGCAATAAAAAGATGGTTCACAACTCAACACTATTTTAGAATGGTCAAAGTGGGCTCCTGACCAAAGTATATTTTCCTAGGTGGTTCTCTATTCCTAGGTGCTAGAAAAATTATCCACGAGCGGGATGATTTATCTAAATATTCTTGACTATCTTGGGAGTATCTCGATTTTTCCCCCTTCAAGCACAGTGGGTAGTAAATGCATCCATTGTGTACTTAAAAGGGTCGTGTAGGGACAACTTGTAACTCTATCTCACAAAGGAATCACTAGTCAGATAGGTAGTGCAGAGCACTTCCCATTTCATCCACAAGGTTCCCTCTTGTGTGGACTACTTTGAGGTTCCTGAAACCAACCCCATTGTTGTAGCTTAAGGAATTATGCCAAAAGGGTTATGTTACAGTTGAGCGGAGAGGGACGTACCCTTTTCCAAAACCTGTAATACAGTGTTTTGAATATGTTGTTCATTTTATCTTGTTTAATTAGGTGTGGTTTGCTCGAAACACCTTTTGGCAACCTGTATAACAACTTTATTAGTAGTTTTTGACTTTGTTTTGATTCCTCCATTGTTTGACAAGCGATGGCATTTTGGTCCTCTATGACGATTTTTAGTAGTTTTCCATCAAAAGAGAAAACACCATTTCTGATTCTGTAGATCATCCAAGGATGCAAGAGAAGAGAATACGTGATGTTTCCAAAATCCAAAAAGATATCAAATGGAAAAACACTTTATTCATCTACGCCAAGTTAATCAATTCCAATTCAAATATTCCTAACAACCTTAAAGCATCAAAAGGACTTAAGAATCATTTCTGATTCCCAAGATTGCCCCAAGGGATGTGAGGGAAGAGCATACATGATATTATTCCTGAAAGTAAACGTGCAAAGCTTATCTAATCAAGTAAAAACATGTAAAAATAGCCTGCAAAGACAAGTATGTGATTGGATAAAACCTGTAAGAATGTTAGCACCTCAACACAATAATTTCAAGAAAACCAAAGGACACCTGCACCCCTATTTTGGAATTTACACACGAGTTAGGGTGAATATGCCACTCTATGTTTTTTTGATTTACAGTGCACCTACACCACCTGAGAGGCGTGTGTGCCACCAAAATGACATGTGCACTAGTCTGTGTGATTTTGGATTACCATGCACCTATGCCACCTGAGAGGCATGTGTGCCACGAAAAGAGTGTATGCGCTACCTTTGATAAAAATAGGCAGAGATTTAGACGGAATGCTTGCGCTACCAGAAAATTGTGTGCACCACCGCTTTGTAAAACAGTCTCAGATTTCGATAGAATGCCTGTGCTACCAGAAATGCGTCTGCGCCACTAAATCAACGTGTGCACTTGGGTTAGGGTGTACGCACTGATCTGACAGGTTTTGATTTGTAGTGAAGGTACAGTACGAAATGACGTCTGCACCCAAGTTATTGTATCTACGTGTCAATTAGGGTATGTGCGTCGGGATTAGTGCGTATGCGCCAGGGTCGATAAGAAGAGAACTAGGTTTTGATAGTGTACCACGAAAAATGTGCCCGCGCTACTGAAAGTGTGCTTGCACCACCCCTGCAACCAAAAAAATGGTAAAAAACACCAGAAAACTCACAATACTTCAAATTTTGAAAAGTTAGTTTAAAAATGGCAACAACCCGTTAAAAAGATCGCTATGAACAAGAAGTTACACATATAAAATTAGCAAAAAATCCAAGAAAAAATGGACATTAATTACTACATGTGCATATCAAAAGTTAACCAAAATAACGAAACTTAAACTAAAATGCCATGGGACTAGGTCTCTCACCGGGCATGCCAAATGTGTGCATGTGTTGTTTTTAAACTAATGCTAAATGCGAGTAAAAAGCTAACACCTAAATAGCCTTAATTAGCAAGAATTAAACAACATATTAAGCACCATTATGATAAGAATTAAATAAGGGTTAGATGCTAACATTCATCAATACGAAACTTTGAAACTAACAATGTTAAACATCTAAAATCCTCTATTCTCTAACAACATATAAATGAAGGAACCTAAGTAGGCTTCATGGCTATAAAAAATGGTTGTCCTTAGTGTTCCAAGAACCTGGGAATGAGGGCTTGTCAAAGTTGGGCTACAAGACCATTTTGATACCTCCCATATGACCTAAGCACTTAAGAAAGAGGCTTAACTCTTCAAGATGATAAACTCCCAAGAAAACAAAAAGCAAGCTCTTAGTCTATTTTGCTATATGCTTTGCATTTGCTTTCTCAAGGAGTTTAGGTGTAGGTATAAAGGTAGAAGGAGGGCTCCTTATATAGCCCAGTGATAAAGGAAACACTTCATCCCTTTGCATGTGTGAAAAAGGTAAAACATGATTAGGAATGGATAAGGTTGCTTTATAAAAGGTAACCTTACTTTAGAAGGGTTTAATTTATAATTAGCAAGTCATGGGAGTTGGGGGTGTTTTAATTAATCAAAGGTGATTAACTAATAGGTAGATGTAAGATTATAGAAGCTAATTAGAGGAACATTAGTACGATTTAGGCTATTAGAAGGGGATTAAATCAATTAAATATTGATTTATTAGATAAATGGAAGGGAAAGCTAATTAATTAATAATAATTAATTAGTCTAGATAGAAGGGGTGAATAATCAACAGTAGGTCGTTAATTAGGATGTTAGTTGGGTAGGCGACTTAATCAATTAGCGTATTGTAATAATTAATGACAATAAGAGGGAATATGAGTGCTTTTGACGATATGCCGTCAATTTGCGAGAAAGGAGATAATTAGCACAATTTAAGTATTTAAATTGCTTGGGTGTTATTATGGGTGTCTACATATGCCGATATGCCCGGTATTGACCCAAAAATCGTGGTCCACAATATCATCACCATTCTTGATGCCAAACCCATCAAAAAAAAGCTGCGGAAAATGCATCCTCACATTGCTCTTTTGATCAAAGAAGAGCTTCAGTGCTTTCTCTCAGTTTCCTTCATCCTACCCATTGACTATCCCCAATGGATTTCTAACATCGTTCCTGTCAAAAAGGCAACAGGGGGACTCCACATTTACACGGACTTCCATGACCTCAACCTAGGTTGTCCCAAAGATGATTTTACCATACCATGCATTGACCAACTAGTTG
The DNA here is from genome assembly GCA_019776745.2 of Taxus chinensis. Lineage (NCBI taxonomy): Eukaryota > Viridiplantae > Streptophyta > Pinopsida > Cupressales > Taxaceae > Taxus > Taxus chinensis. The sequence goes on along the minus strand of CM034148.1, from coordinate 869,798,202 downwards.
ATCTCACCAACGGCCATGAAATGCTATCACTCATGGACGGTTTCTTGGGTTACAATGAAATATTACTTTCTCTAGAAGATCAACACAAAACTACCTTCATCACCCTGTAGGGGACCTTTTACTATCAAGTCATGCCTTTTGGCCTTAAAAATTCTGGCACTACATACCAACGAGCCATGACTTACATCTTCCATGAAATCATGCATCGCATATTGGAAGATTATGTAGATGATCTTCTTGCCAAATCCAAACATCGATCCGAGCACCTAACTGTCCTTAAGGTCATCTTTGACCACCTCATCAAGTATTGTGGTTGTCTTCAACCAAAGAAGTGCATCTTTTTTGTACTTTCAGGAAAACTCCTTGGTTTCATCATTTCTTTGCGTGGCATAGAAGTCAATCCTGCTAAATTAAAGGCTATTCTAGAAATGCCTTCGCCTACTAATCTCCGTCAACTTCAAAACCTACAAGGTAAGTTGCAATCCATTCATCATTTTATCTCATAGCTTTCTTACTGTTGTCAACCATTTCATCATCTTCTCAAGAAGGACGTTTCATTCAAATGGGATGATGAATGCCATAAATCCTTTGAAGCCTTAAAACAATACCTTCTTCAACCACAAGTGCTCATTCCTCCTAACGATGACCAACCCTTTTACCTATATATTTCTACCACTGACCATTCTTTAGGTGTCATGCTTGCTCATCGCGACGAGCAACACAAAGAACAAGAATTTTATTACATAATTTGTACCCTTCTGGAATACGAAACTAGATACACCCACGCCGAAAAACTCTATGTAGCCTTAGTTTCCGTCGCCACCAAAATCTGCCATTACCTCCTCAACCAAAAAACCTTGGTTGTTACCAATACTGACCCCTTACACTATATGTACGCCAAACCCTATCAACATCAACGTGCCACATGTTGGCTTATGCTTCTTGCCGACCTCAACCTCAAATTCATTCATCAAAATTCCATCAAGGTCCAAGCTATCGTTGTTACCAATACTGACCCCTTACACTATATGTATGCCAAACCCTATCAACATCAACATGCCGCACATTGACTTATGCTTCTTGCTGACCTTGAACTCGAATTCATTCATCAAAATTCCATCAAATGTCTTTGCCTACTAATCTCCATCAACTACGAAGCCTACAAGGTAAGTTGCAATCCATTTGTCATTTTATCTCGCAACTCTCCGACCGCTGTGAACTATTTCATCATCTTCTCGAGAAAGATGTTTCCTTCAAATGGGATGAGGAATGTCATAAAGCCTTTGAAGCCTTAAAAAAATACCTCCTTCAACAACCAATGCTCACTCTGCCTAAAGATGACCAACCCTTTTACCTATATATTTCCACCATTGACCATTCTTTATGTGCCATCCTTGCTCATCGCAATGACCAACACCGAGAGCAAGCGGTTTATTAGATAATCCGTACCCTTTTGGACTATGAAACTAGATATACCCACATCGAAAAACTCTTCCTAGCCTTAGTTTTCATTGCCACAAAACTCCACCATTACCTACTCAACCACAAAACCTTCATTATTACCAATACTAACCCCTTACACTATATGTACACCAAACCCTATCAACATCAGCATGTTGCACATTGTCTTATGCTTCTTGCCAACCTTGACCTCGAATTAATTCATCAAAAATCCATCAAGGGCCAACTATTGCTGACTAACTAGCTGACGCCCCCCTTTCCAGGAATCAAGCCTCTAACTTTGATTTCCCAGAAAAATCCATAGCTACCCTCTCCTTAGATGAACCCACTTACCAAATGACTCTCTTCTTCGATAGCTCTAAGTGTTAGCATGGGGGTGGGGCGGGTGTTATCCTCATCCCTCTTGATGGTGAACCTATGCCTTTGTATTTCAAATTATATTTTGATTGTACAAACAATATTGCCAAATACGAAGCTCTTGTATTAGGTCTCCAGGTTGCTTATGCCTTAGATGTTAAGTCAATCAATATCTTTGGCGATTCCCAGCTGGTCATAAACCAAGTCAATGGTATTTACTAGTGTCGTAATGAGATCCTTCAAAAGTATAAACATCACGTAGATATACTTTTGACCACCTTTGACCATTACGAACTTCAAACCACCCCACGTTCTACCAATAAATTTGTGGATACCATGAACTGCTTGGCTTCTTAGATACCTGCTTCGCTTGCCGACTCTAACATATTTGTCACAATACAAATGTTGCAATCACCCTCTTATTTACCTCGTGAGGTCTAATCCGTTAGAACCGTTGCACCTAACCCACGTGACCTGTGGTATAAGAAATTTATAGACTATCTTTCCCTTTCTATTCTACCCTATGATTTCACTCGTAATGGACAATGTGCCTTTCTTAAAACTGTCTCTTGTTATGTCATCATGGGTGGTCTCCTTTATAAGCATGGCTTCAACGATATTGTCTTATGATGCCTTACAAGTTCTGAAATTCCCTACACCATCAAGGAAGTCCACAATGGAATTTGTAGAGGTCACTTTATTGGTTTAGCTGTCGCAAAATACATTCTTTACCTTGAATATTATTGGCCAACCCTAAACTGTGATTGTTGTGATTATTTCAAACATCGTGTGAAATGCCAACAACATGTTAATATTAATCACACACCTAGTCATGCCTTACAGGTCACATGAGACATTTGACCTTTCTCTCAATGGGGCTTGGATCTTGTCGGCGAGATCAATCCCCATTCTTCACAACGCCACCAATGGATTATAACCACTACTGAATATTATACTAAATGGGTAGAAGCCATTCCCCTCATTTCTACAAAAGCTAAGAAAATATGTGAATTCATCAACCATCACATCATTTATAGCTTTGGTGTTCCTCACTTCCTCATCACTGATAATGGAAAGTAATTCAAAAACAAAACCCTACGTAAGCTATGTGATGCTTTTGGCATCCAACTCAGTTTCTTATCACCTTATTACCCACAAACTAATGGCCAAATAGAATCGACCAATAAAACCTCGAACAAAATTCTTATGGAAGTAGTTGACGATACTAGTAAGGATTGGCATTCACACATTCCTTTTGCCTTGTGGGCTTATCGCACTAGTATTCACACTTCAACTATTGCCACACCTTTTTTCTATGGTCTACAGTACCGAGGCTATCTTGCCTCTCGAATTCCAGATTCCATCTCACTACAAGACATGCTCAATGGAGATGACTTTCGCCAGGATCATTCGACGCAACTTGAGTTATTAGACAAACGTCATATTAATGCTCTTGACCATATCCAAATCTACCAAAAACGTATCAAACGTGTCCACAAATGAACCTTTCAGGTAAAAAAACCTCATCCTGAAGGAAAATCAACATGTAACCAAAGAAGAGAAAAGTAAATGGGGAAAGTTTGCTCCTAATTGTCTCAGACCCTATATCATTACCCATGCCTATAGATCAGGTGCTTATCATTTGTATTCGCTTGAAGGTAAACCCAAACCTGAGCCTCTCAACACCTTGCATCTTCAACCATTTTATTGTTGACATCTCCATCCCCACCTTGTGTGGGCACCTGTACATGTGTTACCTAGGCCTGTAGGGCTGCTACATGTGCTTGTAGTGTGGCCACAAGTGCCTTTGACCCTGCCATTTTCCCCTGCACTATCCCCAAATGTGTCACCATGGTAGTCACCTGCCCCTGTAGGGCGTCCCTCTGAACTGTAATAGTGTCTAAGTCGAACTGCCTTGACCTCAACAGTATTACCCGTAGCTATGTTGACCACTAATGTCTGTACCTATCTATAACTCTGACATCATCAATCTGTTGGTCTACCACCTTCTCCTCCTACCCTGTAGGAACCATCGGCTATGGTAGAGGCATAAGCACTGTGGAAATGGTGGAGGTACATCTTGCGGCAACCCAAACTTCCATCTGACCTTGTCAACAAGTATCATCCCGTGCTCTCTTGAATGACGCCCCTCTATCCATCAGAGCAATTGTAGCTCCTATAGCTCCTTAGGCCATTTACCTATATGATGGGAAGCCCACATATGGCCTCCAAATGATGTCCACACCGGACAACCCCTCTAATGCATTCCTGTGATATGCTACATTATGTGTACCCCTGGCAGCTCAGTGTTCTCCAACAACAGGTACCCATCGCGTGTAGCCTTGGCACCTTGGTGCTCTCCAACAGTAGGTACACATCATGTGTAGCCCACCTGAACCATGCCCGCCTTGAATGCATCAGGTCGGGGCATGCCCACTAGACAAACACACATGATGTGCTCATATGCCCAACAATGTAGTAGGAACGTGTAACATAGGCTGAACCTCTATAACCACCCATAGGCCCATAACTCTTTATATAGTTACACCAAGAATGTTGGTGCCCATGTAAACCGGGTCATGTCCTCCATCATGTCATGAAGAACTCCCATAAATGCTCGTGGGAATCTCCCACCCTCCGCATCTGGTAGTGCAAAGCAACAGACTACCTCTATCATCAGCACCACTAACCTCATCTCCTCTGGATGGGCCTGGTACATATCTCCATAACTCATGCTGGCACTATGGAACCTCAACTCTGCCAACCCCTCACCGAACACTGTCAACATCAACTCCTCAGATGCCTTTGAGGAAATGGAATACACCTACATCCCTACTATCGAAAATCGTAGGATCTTATAAACATCCTCCAAGGTGACAGTCATATCATCTTGTCGGTAAATGAAATGTGTTGGTCACCAAATCCCATCTATCGATGAGGGTGACCATCAAACTTGGCTCCTAAACTACGTGTCGGTAACATCTAACCCCAATCAGGCCAACCTCTACCACATGGCTCCACTCCTCAGCTGTCGTGCTCCCTCGTACCACTAATAACAGGGGTGGTACCCTATCACGCATCTGTAACTGGTCCCTCGCCTACATCTAACAAACCATAACATCATTAAACCTTGACCATACTCTACGCTTCACCCTTGAACCCCAACCTATTCCCCAGATCCCCCTACTTGTGACCTATCTCCCCACCCCCACCCTAGCAACTACCTTTCCTCCCATCTCAATTTCCCACCCCTTAACTCTTTCCTATTTATACCTCTTACCCACACTTATCTCCACCACCCACCCTATCTCATCTCCTGGCCTATTTTTCCCTCATGCTAAACCAGTCATCGATTCCTATTAACCGACACTGGTCTCCCAAAATCAGCATCGATCACCTCATTCGTGACAGATGCTGGCTCACTCCCACCGACATCAGACCAACCCTTGACCGACGTTGGTCCACTGTTGCAGACAAAAAATCCATGAAACCCTACCCATTTTCTTCTAAAAAATTCACCATTCCCTCCCTAACTACCCATCCATTCCTACCCCACATCTCCCCTCCACCCCCCCCCCTTAACCTACATCAACCATTCCTACCCTTCCTATTTAACCTGATTTTCTTCCAAATTTCAATTTAAGTTCCCCCCCCAAAAAACCCATTTACCCTAAGGGGATTTCTAAAATCAATCTACCTCAAACATAGGATGGGATCAACGCGAGATGCCATATCCGTGGTGGGCACATCAGGCTGTTGCACTGGTGGTCCACCCGACCCCTCTCCTACCTCTACCATCACCAAATGACCTCCTCACCTCCACCCAACCCAATCGATCACACCGATCTCATGGACCCGCCTATCGAATACCAATTACCCACTCTGAGGCTCACCAACTCAAATCTCCATCCTCAGCTAGGTACTATGCACTTTCCACTTTTCTCTCTGAAAAAAGTCCAAAAAGTCAAACAACTTGTTCTATTATCTGGCAAAGTCACAACACAACAATGATTCCACAAAAATATGGAATTTTTGTTTTTAAACCCAATCCGATCTGACCGACGTGCACCGGTCCTATTTGGTGCCCTAGCCAACCATTGTTGGTCACCCTATAACCGGCATCAGTCAACACTTCATAACTAGTTTGGCCTTGCCCTAAGCTTCCTTTTTCACCTGTCACCGCTAGTGCTCACCCACTTTTTATCATTCCGACCACCCATTGAAACATACCTACAAACCCAACCTACCCCTACATTTCCTTTGTTGTGTTTCAGGAGTTGTTATTTTACCTATACCTTGGCCTTACCAGTGACATGACTTATTTTCCTGAACTTGACCTACTTGGTGTGACCATTGACCTTATGTACTCATTGTACCTTGCGATGTTGTTACCTATGTTGTTTTAGCCTAACTAACCATACCTTGCCTATTGTCGTGTCATTTATCCTGACCAAACCTTTGGTGTATTAGAACATACCTAAACGTTCATGCACCTAGACCTATGTTGTGTTTCTGGACCATATCTCTATACCTTGGATACCAAAATCACTTCACCCTTGTTTGGATAAACGTATCGACCTTGGATGATGTAAGAGTTTTGTAAGCTCTTCAACCTGGTACCGGTTGCAATCTATACGTGTGTGTGCATTTGATTGCCATTACCCATGACCCAATTTTGACCATAACCTACTACCCATTACCCAAGTTGACCGTCACCTTTTCCCTCAATACTCAAACCTTTCCCCACCTACACCTATATCAAACCACTCATCTGATTCCGTCTTACACCTCATCAGTGCCCGGTTTGAGGGGGATCACCTTCACCCACACATGGGGCAAATCACTTTCTTTTTTTGTCAGCGTCGCTTACCAATACAAGATATGCAACAAAAAGGGGTAAAATGTAGACACCAAAATTGGGTCACACTCCCCTTAGTCCCCTTTCAAACAGCTAACTTAAACACTTTTACCTAACCATGACCCTTACATCACACATTAATATTAATTTAATCACTTTAATTAAATTAATACTCATCCTCACTTTATTCATTATTTAATTATATTAATTAAACCAATTTCCACCTCACCTAGACACCTCACCCCCACCACACCACCTCATTATAAACCTATTTTTAGTATCTATCTACTCACCATAACTAACTAAGACTTAGTTCAACCCTAAAAATCAATGCCTATTATTCCTCTAACCACATTCCCGCTCATTAAAAGATAATGTCTATTTTGATCCGTGATAAATGGAAAAACCTGACCCAAATGATTGCAAGATCTATCATTTTTAGTAAACCTAGGGAATCCCGCCTTAACCGACACTGAGTAATCCCAAAACTGATGTCGGTCAACCAGAAACCGTCGTCGGTTACCATATAATCATTTTGGTAACCTTATTTGAGAGGTTGGCCACATTCTCGAATTTTGGAGCAAAAGGGAGATCTGCATGCAATCAAGAACTAGAGCTCTTTCACACATCCAAGCAGCCATAGCCAACATCAATGATAGATCTAGAGGTATCGCTCTCACGGTAGCATTCCAGGAAGCACCACTGTGGCACCAAGCTCCATCCCACTGATCAATCATCACCACCCCAGTGATTGGAACTGTAACATTAGTAAGTGTGTTTATCACCTATGTCATTCCATCCTTGTTCTATTTTAAAGGTTTTTTTCATCTCTGTTATCATTTTCTATTAGCATCTCCATTCCCCCACCATTCACTTTCCTACAAACTCAACCCTTCACCACCATACCATTTGATCATCTATACACGACCTTTATACATATCTGAGTGTTCCTAAGATCCCCACAGACCTCACCATTCCCCTTTTTATCTCTATCTAACCTTAAACCAATTTCCACAATCAGATCTTATTGAGTTCCTATCATCCTAACTGTACCGATGTCGGTTACCCATGACTATCGTCGGTTCTCTCTAAACCATCATCGGTTATATCTGACCGATACCGGTCTCTGTGTTTTGGCCATCCTATCAATAACGGAACCTAAGAATCTTCACCCAAACAACCTAAGTGACCCAGAACCTGACCCTAACTAGTACCAGAACCCTGACCAACTACCCCACCTCCAGATCTGATCATAACCTAACCTGTTATGTTAGACTTGCTTATTGTATTTGGATGAGATACCTAAATCATATCAATTACAGTATGATTCTATTTACTTACGTGGTTTCTTACATTAAATTGTATTTAACAATGGGTTGACTACCACCAAGGAAGTATCACACTTCTTGGATCTAGCACATGCTACTCATCCCATTGACATATATTATTTAATCCTCTTTTTATGGTCTTGTTGTGTATTTCAGGTAGTTCCTCCTAGCCAAAAGGAAGCTCTCACAGTCAACATTGGATTGCGAAGTTAGAACGCGCGCACAACCTTCAAACCAACCATCGCAACAGGTATTCCTCCTTGGCCCACATCCTTATCTGTTTCATATAAAAACTTAAAGAAAATAGTGAAACACTAACACGACACCATAATGTGATACCTTAATACAACACCCTAGCACGACACCCTAATGCGAAACCCTAATACAACACCTTAGTGTGATACTTTAATGCAACATCCTTATAATTTGATACCCTAATACGACACTCTAAACACCAATACAATTCCCTAAACATAAATACAACACCCTTAATAATAAATGTGACACCCTAACACAATATGCTATTACAACACCCAAGCACGACACCCTAATAATACAACATTGTAGCATTACACCCCACTACCACACCCTAGTTATGTGACACCATAACATGATATAATTATGGGGTAATGATTTGATTATCAAGCAATTTTTTACACATGGTAGTCAAGTATGACATATTGAGCCCCCTAGACACCAACATATGGACCTAATTTGACCTAATATAACACAATTTCCTCTAATTTGACTTAATTTCTCCTAAATTTGTAAATTTCACCTAAATTGACCCAATTTCCACGAATTTGACCTAATTTGAGCTATTTGACCTAATTTTAGGACCTAATTTGACATAATTTCCCCTAGTTTGACATAACTTTATCTAATCTAACATAATTTGATGTAGTGTCCTCTAATTGAAGTAGCAGAAGTAGAATTTTGCAAGAGTATGACACAAAATAATACTAATCTTTTTTATATCTTAGGGACTTAGAAGTTATAAATTAATAACAATATGAGCTCCGACATATTAGGAGTCAAGTGTAACTACTAAACAAGAATAAATCCCTGCAAACTCTCCTCATTTTTTATCGCTTGTGAGTTGTTGTAATAATACTAACAACTCACTCACATAATAATGAACCCACATAATATAATGGAGCACAAACACATAGAATAATCTTAGCATTCCCCCCTTAGCGCGAACATGGGGCAAGGAACACCGAAAATAGAATCATATGCCACCACATATTTTTAGGTATGTATACTGATGTCAAGATATTGTTGCTTGAATATTGCTGCACATGATCACCTACATACGAGAACTTATCTCTCTTCCACATCCAATTTGAACGTATTCACCGGCTGACCATCTTCCAACAAAGTACAACAATCAAAGGATCTTTTCAGTCAGTTACCCCCCCTATATAACTATTTTTTCCATATTGATATCTTCCACACCATATCACATCACTTTTAAAAGATTACATTTGGAATATCACATTCCACACATTCTATGCGTACATGTACATACTTATGTTCTTATTCAAACGCACAACTAAAAATAAAATTGCCACTACTGCAGATGTGTGGCCCTGTCATTAATGACTGATGAGAGGTCAATGTTTGATCTCCTTCCTCTATTGCCTCCATCCTCCATTGAATGTTGATGCTTACTTAGTTGATGAAGGGTTTTCACATTGTGCTTATTCTTATCTCTCCCTTGTAATGTGTAACACTTTATTTTATTGACATCGAGTTACACCAAATATGTGTTCGTAAGGATTATTTTGACTTTTGGCTTTGACAATTATGGCACTTTTACAAAGAGGTGGATTTTTTAATTTTGACAAGTTAGATTTTGACAAGAAGATGACATATAAGGACTCTACGTTAAATCTCAAGATGACTCTTTACTCACAAGGACTATTGATAAGAGATGATTAATTTAGACTGCTAACACACTATATTTACATCAAAAACTTATGAAGACTATTTAAATGTCAATTTCTAAAATAGCCAAGGGGCTATTGTTTAGAAATTAAACCTTAGATAATCTCAACACCATAAAGAATACAATAAAGTTAAAAAATAATGAATATACTAAACAACCAGTATTATGATATTTAAATTATTTTTACATAACACTTTTTAGCTATTAAAGTCAACATGAATTTAGAATTTGACTCTAGATGAATGAACTCATTGTTATTTATTAGTAATTATTGTCCAAGGGGGTTTAATTCTATAAATATTGGTTGAATGCACAGTAAGTAGATCATTTTGCGATTGGTGAGTTGGTGCCAAAGGGAAATGTGAAAAATTTGTTTCGTGGGTAGATATTATAAATAGAGTTAAGAGGAAATCTAACCCAAATGTAATCATCGACGAGATAATGATTGATTTTTATAAAAAGACACAAACTCGGGTCGAATTCATGACACTTGATAGTAGATATTACTTAACACAAAGATTGTGTGTCGAGTTTCAATGTTATCCAGTCGTGTAGTTCACAGGGGCATAAGGGTGTCCCTGATGGTGGGGGCCTTAGTGCTCACCACCCACTCACCTAGGTTCTAATCCCCCAGGCCCCAGGGACTGATTACCCTTATATTTACATAGCCGGTTGGGAGGACTCGCCCTGCATTAATTATATTTACACAACCGGTTGGGAGAACTCGCCCTACATTAACGCGCCATGAAGTGTGTCAGGGCATTGGGTAATTAACTCCTTTAGTATTTTAAAAAAAATTATACAATTCATAGGTGTAGAACCTCTTCAATGTTGTTAATGCCACATTGCCACGTAAGTCTACTGCATACATGATCAATGCAAATTAAGTTTGAAATTTTTGATTTTCAGATCTCTCATTTCATCCGTATCAATACGCTTCTTCTTAATATTTGGGCATGCTTTAGTATGTCAATTATAATTACATAAATAGTTCCACTCTTCTGATTTGATGCACGCGATGATAGCTAGTGACATGCAAGGTATACGGATAGTGATCTGGAAATTTCAAACAAGTTTGCGGGTCTATGAGCACAAGTTACAGAAAAATTGGATGGTTCACGTTGGACTGCTAATATCAATACATAGAATGTATTGATGTTAGATCAGTAATCAAGGAAACAACAAATTGGATCTGACCCTAAAAATTACATTATACGTCCATGGAAAGTACCTGTCACTTCTCTAATACCAAATGAAGTATCAGAACTAGATTTACGCAAGAATATGACACAAAATAATACTAAGCTTTTGTTATCTTGAGGATGTAGAAGTTACAAATAACATTGGTGAGTTGTTGTAACAATACTAACAACCTACTCACATAATAATTAACCTACATAATATAATAGAGCACTAACACAGAATAATCCTAACACTAATTTATCCCAATTTACCTAAATTTGATATAATTTATCCAAAAATTGACCTAGTTTCCATTAATTTCCCCTTAAATTGACCTAATTTCCCTTAATATTGCAAATTTCCCTAATTTCATATATATACCCTAATTTTGATTGAATTTCCCCTAATTTTACAATTTTTCCCTAATCTCACAAATTTCCCTCAATTTCCCCTAATTTGACGTAATTTGATATATTTTACATTACATTAACCTAATTTGACCTTATTCCTCTAATTTGACATGATTTCCCTTGATTTGACATAATTTTCCCCTAATTTGACCTAATTTCCCCTATTTTGGACCTAATTTGATATAATTTATATTAAATTGATCTAATTTCCCTTAATATGATACCCTAACATAACACTTTAACATGACACAGTATTACAACACCCTAATACAAAACCCTAATCATGTGACACACCATGCAATACCCTAACTTAACACCCTAATAAAATATCTTATTGTGATACCATAATGAGAGACCTTAATTATGTGACACCCAAATGTGATACCCTAGCACAATACCCTGACATGACACCATAGTACAACACCCTATTACGATACCCTATTATGAAACTTTAATGTGACACCCTAATTATATGACATCCTAACATGAAACCATAATGCGTCACCTTAACATGACACCTGAATATGACACTGTAGCATGAAACCCTATCACAAAAACCTAATGTGACACCCTAACACGACACGCTAATGTGACAACTAATTTGACTAAAATTAAATCTTAATCAGATAACTGGTGATCAATCAGATATATAATAAATACACAAATACAAGCATATAACGATGAGCAAGTATAAAAAACAAGAGGATGAGAGTGACTTAACTTATATATGGCTATCTATACTGAATCTAGGCTGGAGTGATATTGGAACTGGCTCAATATGGATTGTGTATGCTTCGTATGGGAAATAATGATCTACAAGTGTGCTGGAAAGTAGCGCCTGGTTATAGACAAAATTGCTCGAGGTGCTAGTGTCTTCTCTAGGCATTGGTGTCTTGACAAGAGTGTAGATCTGGTTCTTTCAATGTTAGATAATGTCACTTTCACTTTCCTATGTGTCGCATCTACTTCACTTTAGGGTTCTCCTATCACACATGTACCTGCAAAACATACCCTATCTACATGCACCATACTTAAGCACACATTAGATGGAATTAAATATGCATATGCTTGAGTCAGACTAAATTTTTCGGTCACCCCAATGTGATCGTCATCAAGTTTTGCACTACATTTTAGACTCAATGTAATTTTGGTGTGTGTGTGTGTGTGTGTGTGTGATAGAATCGAGTCCTTTAAAGCTAGGTTGCCTTTGTCCAAATTATTCCAATATAACGGGTTATAACAAATTTTCCCCCAAGATAATGTATGCGATGGAATTCCAAATTTACTCTCTTATGCAGTGAATAATGTATCCCAAATGTAGTCCTTAAGTTTCTCATTTTTCCTTAGTATAGATAACAAGTAATAGCCTCATCGCCCCTTATAATAGTTAATAGGTTTTTTTTGTCCGTGTATGATTCCTTTGTTTGCATTTTGACACTTAGTGACACCAAAGGCCAACCCCAAACATGAAATAAGAATTTAAAAAGTGTAGACAAAAAATCGCACACTTTGGGTAATTATATAGTCTTTATCGCATGTTACTATTCATATGGTTCCTAAGTAAGAAAAGTACTAATTAGCCCATGTATTTGGCCACCTTTCTTTGCTTTCTATTACTACTTTCAGTCTTACACCCTTACTTGCTCAGCCTACCTTTTCAGGGTTCAACATTTGTAATCCTGGACACCAGCACCTAGCCAAGATGTCAAAGCCAGGAGCCCCCATCCCCCTTTGGGTGCCCTTGCCTTCTTTGTGCTTTGGTCACAGTTTTTGGGTCCTTTCTATCCGTTTGAGCATCTTATCTTTTTGGTAGTTAGCATTTTCGGGGTTAATTACGAAATTCAAGCAAAGGAATCATATAAATATAAAGTTATGTGATCATAATAAGGGACAAAGCACTGAGCATCTATTATCTCCACCTAAGGTTGCATCCATTAAAAGGCATCTATAGCTCCATTTGCATCCATCTAGCTCCATCACAAGGGGAAAAGTTTGTTTCATCTACATCACACTGCATAAGAGGGGAGTCTATTGTTTCCATGCACACATGATTCACATTCTACATATAGCTACTTGATTTCTACTTCAAGTGTGACACGCACAAGAGCAACCTAGGGCACAATTACACACACACACACAGAACTACATTGTGTCTGAGATGTAGTGCAATGCTTAGTGATAAGTCCATCATTTTGGCAGCTAAGGACAGTCTGATCCCTTCATTTGCATCTTTTTTTGTTGGGTTTTGATGCTTTGTTTGTGGTTTTGTAGGTGATTCATTCATTACATATTTGCAGGTACTTCAGTGATCTTACAGCGGCCTCAAGGTGATCAAGAGTGAACAAGCGTAAACATCTTGTGACCCTATATAAATTCAGGTTTTTGAGAATCTACATGGACTGGGGCACCCAGAAACCAAACCAAGGCACCCACGAGCACCCCCATCCCTCTCCAGGCACCCCAGTCCAGTCAAATTTTCCAGATCTATAAGTTTAGGGCTTTTGTGCAAATGTCTTCCATCTCTTTTCAGCTGGTCTCCACTGTGACACAGTCCAACAACCTTTGTGAATCAGCTAAGGCTTTTCTAACCCTCTTTGGACATTAGGGTTTTATATTTTAATTGCTTAGTTGCTAGGGTATTATTTTAGTATTTTAGTATTCATTTATTTACTGCAAACTTGCATTAGATTAGGCGATTATTTTACATTTTAGCATAATCATTTTGATGAACCTCGTGATCGGTCTTTCAGATCCTTCTTTGGCACATCATCTTTTCTATCATGTCTTCTAAAGTTTCTCAAATTTATTTGTATGATTTAATTCAAATGCATCCTAATTACCAAGTTATTCTAAAAAAATCCTTAAACACCATGTATCTCCCTAGCGATACGCCACCACATCAAGTGAGTGCTATTTTAGATCGTCTATCTAACGAACCTAGTCTTTGTGATCCTCCATCTAATCAATCCATGTTGGACTCCATTTAAGCCTTGCATTCTTTATTTCAACAAAAAATTTTAGGGTATGGAATCCATGATTACATCTCTTAAATCGTAAATCTAACATCTTAAGGATGCTTCTCATGCTCATGTTTGTTCTCCTTCTACATCTCATCTTCATTCTATGTCTTCTACATGTGCTCATATCAGTGAACCTTAAGTCTTGCCATTACCTCTCATGTTTGATCAAAATGCTAAGAAACATGAAATTATTACTGAGTTCCTTAGTCATCAATTGATTACTTTATCATCTACTCAAGGCTATCCTCCTTATTGTCTTGTAAAATATCAAGGTCATCCATATTGTAAATTATCATCAAATCAATGGACATAATGACAATGATTGTTATGCTTTACGAAAACAAATCAAACATCTTGAGTGTCAAGGCTTTATCTCATTCATTACACAATATTTTTTTCGCATGTTTATCTACAAATTATACATCCAAATGGGCTCCTACATCTAATGAGCACCATGTTATCACTTCTAAGGTGCCTTCTTCGACCACTCAAGTTCTGCCTATTCAACCCACTCAACCTACTCTTACGGATGGTCCTACTCCTCCACTCAAGTTATCTGTGAAATTACGAAGTCAATTTAAACAACCTCCTATAAAGCTCAATTCAACCCTGGCCTCCACTCAAGTCATCTATGGTAAATAAGAAACCACTCACTATCTGAAACCACCAAAATTGAGCTAACCTCTTTCGACTTCCACCACTCAAGGATCCTACAACATCACCACCTTAGCATCCCATCACTTTTGTTAAGGAAACTACTCCTTACATTGATCTACTTAGTTTCTTTTGACTAGATCTCTATCACTTACATAGTTGGGGGCATCATAGCTCATCCCCCTTGCATTGTTATTAAATGTCGATCTCATCTCATGCACTTGATGCTTCGTGCTTAACGAATAATATTCACTAAGAATTATTACAAACCTCTCAATACATTTGCACCACCATTACCCAATGATGCACTCTCGTGCTTCGGTTCACAGTTGACTATTGAGGGCATCCTATACACATGAACCTCACACAGTGCACAATAGACACCATACACTATACATCTTCACACATCTTACATTGTTGTCCATACACATCATCTTACCTCATCACTATGTCTATTACACATATTACACAGTCTACTCATCTACTTATACGTGTTGTGCTCACTACCATATGACGCACTTTAGTCCCTCGGTCCATACTCGACTGCTGAGGGTATATAAATTAAATGGACCTCATCACACTCACATGTTCACCATTCAATTTCTTTCTCATATGACATTCCTAGATTAGTGATATACGCCATAAGCTACATCATCACTTATTCTATCATCCATTCGTGATATACATTTTTAAGCTAAATCATCACTTCTTTCACTCATCTTGTGATATATTCTTTAGGCTAAATCATCACACATTCTCACACCTCATCTCTATGTCACATATCATCATTATACATTAACCACATCACGATATGCACAACATATAGTTTGACCATTTCCCAATGACGTACTCTCATTTACGGTTCATTCTTGATTGTTGAGGGGGTATAAATAAATGAACCTCACTGCATATAATTCCATTCACTTGCGGGGAAAACAAATCCTATCATACACTCTGCATTCCATTCTATCCATCCACAACATACTGCATATCTTGATCGTATTTACTCTTGTATTGCATTTACTTATACATGTTCACTTTATTACACATGCTAGATAGATATCTTGTATGTCATTATATTTATCATACACACATGTGCGTATTCAATTTGTTTCTAGTTGTGATCACAAATTATACAGGTCCATTACACGTAGCATGGATGTTAGGTGCATAGTACTTAGTACCAATCCCACAGTGGCTCCTAAAGGCATCCACTTTCGTACACTACAGGTGTTATTGTTTCATTTTGTTTCATAGTCACACTACTTGTATCATATTATACATGCTTTGAAATAATTTTTATTGTCTATAACATGCTAATGGGTGCTTTCATGTGTAGCATTTGTTTTACAAGACTATTTTCCTACCATGATTATATGTTATATTGTTTGTACTTGTTTGTCATTAGTTGTTCCACTATGTATGTGGGCTTTGTCCCTTTGTCTTGTGTTCACACTTGTATGCTTTGTGGCCATTGAGGATCCTTGATTGTCTTGTGACATCGTGAGTGTTGTCCCATGTTTGCAACCCACTTTTCATGGTCTACATTTATATTGTCTACTTGCATTCTAGCTCACACATTATTTTTTTACCTTACCCTTCATCTTATACATGCAATCATGTCTTTGTTTGTAATGAAAATCTGTTCTCCCACCCACCTATTTACATGTGCCTTGGTTTCTACCAAGCACATCCCCTTCCCTCTGCAGGGAACGATTTTTAGTTTTTGG
This sequence comes from Taxus chinensis, assembly GCA_019776745.2. NCBI lineage: Eukaryota > Viridiplantae > Streptophyta > Pinopsida > Cupressales > Taxaceae > Taxus > Taxus chinensis. The sequence continues at coordinate 869,781,251 of CM034148.1, read as the reverse complement.
TCCTCCTTTGGGCTGAATTCTCCTTCAGCGATGTCGTATACACCCCAACCAAGTGGCAACATCATTTGGGTGAATCAGCCACCCTATACAAAGTAGTATACAACACAACACAATATTGATACAATACATTTTTCATTCTTGGGTACTTAGTACAACGATGCCTTTTTGGGAGTGCTTATAACTAGGGGCAATTACATAGCGATTGGGTTCAACACAATCTACAGAACTCTAAACTGTAACTTTTACATGGCGGATTGTCCTTAGTACATGCATTAGTACACACCATCTGTAGTGTTGTTTTATTCTAAGGATTCGTTAAAGGTTAGAGGATAAAACCATATCTTCCTCTCTACATTACTTCTTTCGTTACGTCGGATCACCCCAAAAAACCAGACAATTAAGAGATCTCTATAGTTTCAGGAAGCAATTAAAGGTTAGAGGATGATATCAGAAAATTTATCCCTACATTTCTTCCATTACATTGGCGTAAGATCACCTAAAAAAATCACACTCATCGAAATCATCTACAAGATCCTTTCTACACTATTTCCTCATCACGGATCAGGTGCACATGTTCCTTTTTCACATTTCAACATTTTATTTTACATACTTCCTTACATGATTTTTTATACATATACAACCATATCTGACTACTTAATCATATTCTCTTTCACATGTTCGTCTGTATGGGAAGCAAATAGTCAATGTCATCAACATCACACACATCGACACCAATAATAGGTACACCATTGATATTTACACATGCATTTCCGCCCTAGGTTCATTTTCATCGCCTTTTTACACGTTTGCATCTTTAGTCTCCACACTCCATCATTTTATCACTCCACGCTTTGTCTAGTCCCTCAACACGCTTTCCACATAAATGTACATGGATATTAGGTATGCATCTCTATCTACTTTATTTTACCGAGCATTCTGCTCACCAACATAAAGTGGGGGTAAACGTAGACACAAAATCACACACTTTGGGTAATTATTTAGTCTTGATCACATACTACTATTCATATGGTTCCTAAGTAAGAAAAATACTAATAATTCCATGCATTCGTCTACCTTTCTTTACTTTTTGTTGCCACTTTCAGTCTTACACCCTTACTTTCTTAGTCTACTTTTTCAATCTTCAGTATTTTTCATCCTAGACACCAGTGCCCGACCAAGATGCTAGCGCTAGGCACCCCCATCCCCTCTAGGTGCTCTTGTCTTCTTTATACTTTGGTCACACCTTTTGGGTCCTTTCTAGTTGTTTGAGCATCTTATTTTTTTGGTAGTCGGCCTTTTCGGGGTTAATTACGAAATTCAATCAAATGAATCATATAAATATAAAGTTATGTGATCATAATAAGGTACCAAGCACTAATCATCTACTATCTCTACCTAAGTTTGCATCCATCAAAAGGCATTTTCAAATCCATTTGCATCCATATAGCTCCATCACAAGGGACAAAGGCTAGTTCATATGCATCACACTTCATAAGAGGGGATTTTATTGTTTCCACGCACATATTATTTACATTCTACATCTAGCTACTTACTCATTATTTCAAATGTGACATGCACAAGAGAAACCTAGGGCACGATTCCACACACACATAGAACTACATTGGGTATGAGATGTAGTGCAATGCTCAATGATAAGTCCATCATTTTGGCAATTGATGACAATCTAACCCCTTCATTTTCATCTTTATTTTTTAGGGTTTTGATGATTTGTTTGGGTTTTTACATGTGATTCATTCATTCCAAATTGTAGGTAATTTGGTGATCTTATAATGACCTTGAGGTGATAAAGAGAAAACATCTTGTGACCCTAGAAATTCTAGTTTTCAAGCATCTATGTAGACGAAAGTACCCACTAGTGCCCCATCCCTCTCCAAGCACCCTAGTCCAGTCAGGTCTGTCAAATCTGTAAGTTTTTAGAGCTTCTGTGCAAAGGTCTTCCATCTCTGTTCAAATGGTCTCCGCTGCGACACAGTCCAACAACCTCTTCAAATCAGCTAAGGCTCTTCTAACCCTCTTTGCACATTAGGGTTTTATATTTTCATTACTTAATTGCTTGGGTATTATTTTAGTATTTCAATATTCATTTATTTACTATAAACTTGCATTATATTAGGCTATTATTTTACATTTTAGCATAATAGAAAAGATCCAAAATCAAGCATTAAGTGATAATTTAAAATATAAGCAAGATTGGACAAAAGTGCCAAGAAGGGATACTAATGCCCAGACACTAGAGTCCTTACTGGGTACTATTGTCCGTAGGAAAGGAAACATAAAATAGACCACATACAGAGACAAGGATCCATGTGACACAACCAGAAAGCATAAATCACGAAAGTATAAGACAATGTCACAATCAGAATTAATCAAAATAAATAGGACTAGGAGAGGTGTCACCAATGTCTAATCTTCTCACTTAGGAATCATGCACATAATGACATACTAGAGGCGTAATGTAATATTAATAAGTGCATAATTTTATGTCTACACTTGCCCCCCCATTATCTTATTTGAATGAAATTCAATAAGATAAAATATATAAGGAAAGCGTACTTGTAATGGGTTGAAGAAGTTGTAATCAAATGTGTGCCAAAAATAAGAATCATAGTGTTGAGAAGACAGAGTATGACACTATGGAGAAGGCACACAGAAGATTCACGCACATGAATAAGGTTCATTTGAAGGCACGAAAGGATAGGGAAGGAAATGCATGCCAGGGAAAGCTGATTTGAGACTTAGCCATTTTTCATGGTTACGAGCTATTTTTGAAGATAGCATACGGAGCACACAACAGGATGGAGAATTACACAACATGCAAATGCTATTTTAAGGATGAGTGTTTACATAGCACCATGCATGAGTTTGGGATAATAATAGGATCACTACTGCCACTTAACTGTAAGAGATCTATTATTAATGCACTTGCATGTGTGCATATTATTGTAAAGGCACATGGCTATTTTCAACATATGACCTATTTTGGGAGGTACGTAAGCGATGAAGGGAAATTCCCCACCCCTATAAGTTTTTATTAGTCTATGTAGTTAAAGGGAGACACTATGTATGAGCTATTGTGGAGTTATGCTATCAGAACTGATACGCGCATAAACTTATGATACTACTTATTGTAAGAAGCTTCTGTATTTACTGTGTTTAATATAATGGAGTGTATTAGTTGGATAAAGGTGTTAAACATTACTGTAACTAGTTCTTGCATGGTTGATTTCATTATGTTTATCGTGTAATTCATGATTCTTTAAGATCTAGATCTGGAATATGCTCTGTGGAATGTTTATAGTTAGTTAGGGTGTTAGATGTATGTTTTATCTTCAACACGTTGACATCCTACACAAGAAACTCTAAAGAGGGGTCTGGTACCTTTGCGTGCTTTGGGTGAGAACTTAGCTCAAGCTGGGTGATGTGATAGTGCGCTTGGGTTGTTCATGGCGGATTCTAGGCTGTATCATTGGTTCCATTGTCGGGACCTCTTTTTCAGTTATTTCTAGGATGGTTCGCAATGAAGACATACCGATTGACCCTAGCAAGTGTTGAGGAGTGGAAAAAGATCTAGAAGAAGAGTACACATGGAGGTTCAACACTGGATCTGAGTTTGACACATGTGCATGGCTGGAAAATAATCTGTATGATTGTTTGTATGAGAGCTTCTTTTTTATTTTCCCGGTAGAGCTATATGAGTGGCTGGTTGCTTATGCATCTAAACGAAATTAGAGGTATCACACACTTGTCTAGATGCATGAATAATTTCAGGCCATGTATGATGCTGATCTGATTTAGACACGCATTGTGGATACTTGGTTCTATGGTGTTTTGAATAGCTATATTCTGGAGTACTCAATTTCCACTTATTCTTGCTCGGAAGGTAGCTGAGTTCCAATTTTTACGGTATCCCCGGGGAACTGACTTACAAGGCATTCCACTAGAGATCAAGATCTTGATGGTGACCCTGAACTTGGAAGAAAAACCGATGGCCAGCTAAAACCCACCACGCATGGGGGCAGGATCAAGTTTGGTCAAAGATGGTGGACCTAGCAGAAGAAAGGAAGAGAGAAGAAATGTGGATTAAGTACAATGAGGCAAGCAAAAGGGAGATGGAAAAGCAAAGGGATATTGCAAAGTGGATTGCGTTGAGGAGAGAGATGGCTCGTGAAGGATTTAGAGCTCACGTAGAAGGCATGGAGCTGGAGCATCTGGAACTCCCCCATTTAGGAAAAGATGACAATGAACCCTCCTCAACCTCACATGAGAGTGCACTAGCAGAGACGACCTGGGTCGCAGGCACACATCTTAATCTACCTAGAAACCTATCACTTGTGCTTGGTTTTCTAGTATTTAGTACATCCAATAGTCAGCAAGCTAATTTGGGTAGTAGGGAAGCAGGGGTAAGTCACATAGAAAGTACATCTATGGCAGGGAAAAAATCTTCGTTGTTGTTTGGAGGTTCCTTTTCAGGCACATCATCAGCACAAAATTTGAGCACACAAAATCTTAGAGTCACTTCTGGGAGTAATACCATGACACATACTATAGGAGTTCAATTGAGTACTACTATTGGGACATAGGGAAGTACATCTTTTGGTCTACTTCTGGCTACAGGTGGAGGATCAGGGGGTATAGGTGGATTTAGTTCTGGTGGATCTGGTGATTCTAGAGGCAGAGGTAACACAGGAGGTTCTGGATCAGGTGGGCACGGTCTGCACCAACCCTAGAATATTTATATGGAGATGTCTCTCCATCTTCCAAAGTATAGGGGCATAGAAGATGCTACTGAATACGTGCACATGTGTGAGATATTATGGCGTGCAAAAGGGATCACATCTTATGAGTGCAAGGCAAGTCAATTTGTAACTACATTATAGGGACGCGCACATAGTTGGTATAGCAAGTTTGACCCAGATTAAACTTGCGTAGATTATGCATCATTAAAAGGTGTTTTCCTTAAAGAGTTATATATCCTTGAATTTGAGCAGAAGAGTATAAGCGTGCTCAAGGATACTAAGCATGGCACTACTGAGAGTGTCTGGGAGTATGATGCCCATTTCAAAACACTGTTATCCAAGATTTCTTATGATACTCATGTAATTGAACATGCACAATGGTTCATTGGAGGATTGATCATACCTTTTAGAAGGGAATTGTCACATAAGACATACATTGATTCATGCGAGGCACTTGAGGTAGCTTTGCACACTGAGGAAATTAGGAGTATAGACACTAGAGTCAGCAAATTCTAAGAAGCACAAATTACAGCTATGGAAAAGCAGTCGGAGAAACTATCATCGAATTCGACACATCAGACATGCACTGGGATTAGGTGTACATATTGTGAAGTGGAAGGGCACACCAAGGATAGTTGTCCCTATAGATCAATGTGTTCATTATTGCTAGACTATGAGATATGTCATCTAAACCATGATGCCAACCGCTGCCCATTATTACAACATGCGATAAGGAAGAATGTATCATATTATTATAAAATTTAATTGTCCATGACTCACGATATAGAAGACTGCAAGTTGATTGGTCAAATCTATGATGCTATAGATATTGGTGTTTAATAGACAGGAGTATCAAATAACTCCAAGGGTAAAGGTGAGCACCAAGATCAGGATCAAAATCAAGCGAGTTATGATTAGAACGAGGGACACTATGAAGGAGGAAATGACAGAGGTCGAGGATACCATGGTGGATTTGGGGGTCGAGGCCGTGGTGGTGGAAGAGGTGAGCTTCCTCGTGAAACGTGCTTTACATGTGGATCTCCTGACCACTACAGGTGTGAATGTCCTTAGAATATTACTTGTTCTTTTTGTGGGAAGAGTTATAGCTATGAGGAATGTCCATATCTATATGAGCATCTTAGCAAGCAGCATAAACAGGAAAATAAGGGCACATGAATGGTTAGGATATAGTGTGTTGTGGTAAATCAGTGGATGCTAAAGTTGGCACCGGAACTTGAGGAATTACCTGTGAAGATTACGACACATGTTGAAGTTATGCACACCAGAGAAGTGTTACATTAGAAGCCTACCATCACTAAGAGGATGTTTTGCATACAAGGTATCTAGATCCTGCGCACCAGGAGGTTTATCATGAGACAATGGAGGTACTTAGAAACCTTCATGGGGAAATACAGTGTTTAAAGGAGCAATCATAGAAGATGGAACATAAGAAGGCAACAAATATATTCTAGTTAGATATCTATGACATGAAGGATGTATGCAAAATGTTGCACTAGGAGAATATCATTCCATCACTAGGGATTTGGCTAAAGGGTAACACTCCACACGTGAATATTGAGAATGGACGTCAGATCCTGCATGCAAATATCCCCCCACGTAGCTTAGATTATGATAAGGAGATCAATCTGAATTTTGTTGTGGATAGATGAATCTTAAGTAATATATTGATTGACACAGGCATGGAGGTAAATATCCTTACTTTAGATGCATGGGTACATATAGGGAGACCTCCATTACAACCATCTTCTAATGTATTGTTTATGGCTAATCAAACTAAGGCCACTCCCATCAGAGTTTTAAAATATGCATCCATTATTATACAATGGGCCAAGTTCACTGGGGATTTTGAGGTTCTAGCACTTGCAGAAGTAGACAGTTTCCCAGCTCTGCTTGGGCGTCCCTGGTGCTACGTAAATAATGTTGATCTTTGGTTTAACAAAGGGTGTATAAGTTTTGAGAACAAGGAGGAAAGAGTTATTCTCCCTTTAACGGATGGGAAATATGTGCCTTATGTTGATCCTTTGAGTGAAGAAGATATGAATAAGATTTATGTATGTGTCATTTGGGACCTAGAAGTACTCAATCCATCCAAGGAAGGAGTCCTCCAGTGAGAAGATGCACAGTCTATTAGTAATACCACAAGTATTTCTTGTGATAATTGGAGTCATGGCACTTATGAGATGGTTGGACATGAAGTAAGGAGCACATTTACGTGGAAAAGCAAACCTCGTTGCATTAGGAGGATAGGTAATAGCTTTGTACCTTGGTACACTAGAGAAGGAGATCCAACGGTATTCCTACACGCCATGGAGGAATAGTGGACAGACAAATTTGAAAGAAGAAATATGTTAGCATATACCCTGCACGGGACAGCAGCATGCTGGTGGGTGGTTTACAGGGATAATATTATAGAATGGAATGAAGTTAGGATTGCTCTAAAAACTCAGTTTTCCAGGAGTAATGCACCTACTCAAATCTAGACATATCATGGTAATCAACATGTTCAGCACCATGTTCAGCAGTGTGAGAGGCTTTGGACATAGGGGCAGGAAGCTTTACCACCTTCACTATGGGTACACAAACTTTATTCCACTTTACAAGGTTGTGCATGCACTTGGTATGTATATGCGGAGCTACATAGAGAAATTGGAAATTGGTAGGATTTGATTGCAGGAATAGTCCAAACTTTTGACTACTTCTCTACTAACCCTCCAGTGGAAAAGGCATTAAGGGTTATAAAGTGCTTAACCATGGGAGACAGTGCAAAGGTAGAAGATCTCATTCATGATTTATTTGGTGAGACAAACTTAGGGGCGTGCTTTGATAAAGAAGAAGAAATAGATTCCACGCTACTTAAGCACGCTTGCTTAGAGAAAGAAAAAGGAAAATGGTCTACATAGTGGATGATGAGGAAGTAGAAAATCTGGATATAGATCATTCAGCAGGTATGCACTAGGTGTTAGACAATGTGGATAAAAACATGCGTGCCTATCATGAACCCACAAAGACAAAAAAAAAGTAAATATTGGTACAGATGTTGAACCTAAGGAGGTAATAATTGGGTATTATTGGTCCGACTCTGAAGTGGAAAAAATCATTGAGTTACGACGTGATTTTTAGGACTTATTTCCTAGGGGCTACCATGAATTGAAAGGACTGCATGAATCATTAGGAGAGATGAAGATTAAGCTTGAGGAAGGTGCATACCAGGTTAGGAAAATACCTTACATAATGAACCTTAACCTATGCATAAAGGTTAAGGATGAAATTGACAAGATGCTGAAATTTGGCGTCATCAATCCCCTAGAAGAATCAGAGTGGGTTAACTCCATGGTCATTAGTATAAAGAAATATGTTCGGATTAGGATTTGTGTGGATTACAGAGAACTGGATGCTGCATGTGTGATTGATCCCTTTCCTACACCTTTCACAGAGGAGATATTAGAAGGTGTTGTAGGGTGCAAAATCTATTCTTTTACAGATGGATTCTCTGGGTATCATCAGGTCAGGATTGCACAGGAGGATCAAGAGAAAACAACTTTCACCACTAAATGGGGAATTTTTTCATATACTGTGATGCCCATTGGTATGAAAAATGTGCCTATTGTATTTTCAAGCATAGTTGTTCAAGCATTCCAGGATTTTATTCACATTTTATTACAGGTTTATTTGGAGGATTAGATGGTGTATGGACTTGTTAAGGATCATTGTGACAATTTGCGCTTAATGTTTGAAATATGTAGACAATTAAACATCTCTTTAAACATTAATAAGTGCATGTCTACTACACCTTTTGGCACTTTGTTAGGGCACATCATATGCAAGGAAGGTTTGTTAATGGATCCAGCTAAGGTTGCAGTTATTGTAGGCCTGGAAGATCCTACTAGTCAGATTGAGGTGCATGGATTTTTGGGTCACATTACATGTTATAGAAAATTTATCAAAGGATATGCTAAGATTTCCACACCCTTTGAAGAGTTACTAAATGGGAAAGGGACATTCTATTGAGGAGAACCATAGCAACACGCATTTGAGGCATTGAAGGAAAGACTTACTACAACGCCTATTATGCATTTTCCCTCATGGAACCAACCATTTCATGTACATGTGGACGCCTCTGGCACAACCATTGACGTAGTATTAGCTCATCATGGAGAAGGTATTATAGATCATCCTATCTATTTTGCTAGTAGTAAGTTGACTCATGCAGAGCAGAATTATACAACCACTGAGCGCAAAGCCTTGTCAATGATCTATGCACTGCATAAATTTAGACAATACCTGCTAGTAACACCATTTGTATTCTACACCGATCACATCATTGAAATACTTGGTAAACAAGCCCATTTTATAGGGGCGCATATGTCGATGGGTGCTCTTATTCCAAGAATTTGATTTCACAGTCATGGTAAAACCAGGTAAAAGTAATTTTGGCCTAGACCATTTATCAAGAATTCAGCCAGGGGATGACGCATAGACAATTGAAGATATAATTTTGGGTGCACATTTTTATAGGTTACAACACGTGCCTTCGGAATTGGAGGATATTGTTGTCTTTCTATGTATAGGTATGGCACCAGACAGGATGAAAGCCTTAGAGAAGAAACAACTTGTAATTCGCGCTGCATTATGTTGATCAGTGCTGACCTATACAAGTTAGGTCGTGATGAAGTATTCCGCTAGTGTGTATTAGAACACGAGTGCATGAATATCATGGAAGAGGATCATGGTGGTATTGTAGGTGGGCACTATGTAGGTGATGCCACTGCACACAAAATTCTACTCATTGGATTCTAGTGGGAGACCCTCTACAAAGATTATAAAGCATATTGTAAGGCACGTGATCATTGTCAACGCATTGGTAAAATTAGGCAAATAGAGGAAATGCCCTTAAGACCTATTCCTAGTCCAAAGCCATTTGAGAAATGGGCTAAAGACTTTGTGAGTCATATTTCACCAGTCGCACGTAGAACTAGATTGTGCTACATCATCACTTGCACCAATTATCTTACAAGGTGGGTAGAATCCACACCTACCAAGGATTGTACAACAACTACAACAGTTGGGTTCTTATGGGCAAATGTTCTTGCAAGGTATGGATGCCCGCTAAGCTTGACAAGTGATAGGGATACACATTTTTTGAATGAGACAATCAAGATACTGTTGGATGAATTTATGATTGCGCACTGTAAGACTACATCGTATCATCCTCAGGTAAATGGGACTGTTGAGGCCTTTAATAAGATTTTGAGCCAGACATTGACAAAAATTTGTGATGTTGGAAGGAAAGATTAGGATGATAAATTTTATGTCATGCTTTAGGCATATATAACAACATACAAGAGGTTCAACAAGGCCACACCCTTTCAGTTTATGTTTGGCGCAGAAGCAGTTCTTCCTATGGAATTCATGTTACCTTCTTTGCGTATTGTGCACACTAGAGGTCTAGCCGATGAGCAAGCTTTGGAAGAAATAATTGATAAATTGATACAGTTGGATGAGAGGCGCACCATAGAACATTGGAGTCAAAAGTAAGAAAAGGCCAGGTAGAAGGCATGGCATGATAGGAACATTAGGGACAAAAAGCTTGAGATAGGACAAATGGTGCTTCTCTATGATTCTAAGTTTTTGTACCATCCAGGAAAGCTTAAAGTGCATTGGTTGGGACCATATATTCTCACTCATATACTTGAATCAGGAACTTTCTAGTTAGAGACACTTGATGGAATATGGTTAACCGGTTACTTCAACAAGAGTAGGCTGAAGACCTACTATAAACAAGTCTTCTTGGTGTTTGTAATAAGGCATTATTGCCATTTAGAATAGGATTTTATTTGTGTATTTCCTTAATGTATTTCCTTTTTCGTCGCTATGCTTTGTCAATTTAGTTTGGTGTTTTGTGTAATAAGCGGGTTTGCACTTTGGAAGCTAATTATCATTTGAAGTATTTTTATGCGCAGAGGATTGCACATACCATTGATATGGGTTGGCTACTCACAACTGGGTACACATGAGAATGAAACTATTACAAGTGCTAGTTAAGTGTGGAAAGGAGTTGTTAGAAAGGATATTTCTCTAAAAATACGACCATAAATGGAGATAAATGAGGTAATAGTATAACGCGAGGTAAGCGGCAGCCGTGGAAACTACCAGGGGAAGGTGCAGTGGCAAGGTACTTGGGTGCATAGAAGCATGTTGAAGAGAATTCTATAGCTAGAAGGTAGGAAGGTGCACTAGAATGTTATAGCTGGGGCGCAAAGATGTATTGTGTGGATTTTGTGAAAATGGTCAATTAATAAGAGGATTATTGGTAGGTGAAGGAGAAATAAATGCACCAAAATTTTCAAAATCTATATAAGGACGTGATGTGGGTTCATTTTTACCTTTTCGATCACAAGTATTTGTGCGAGCTAAGTGCGATTGAGTTGAGTGAATCATCTTGACGTGCGGAGCATTGTGAAACTAGAAGTGGAGAGAAGACTATTGTGTGGAAGAGGCTTTCCTCCCCATTAGTGTATGGTTTGAGTGAAGCATAAGCATTGAGAAGGAGCTAGGACACATGGTTTCAAGATAGGGTATGCAGATTCGAGCTAGGGTTTGATTGTGCTCATTACAGAAAAAAAAAGGTAGAATTTTTATGATGGCACCAAAGAAAGCACCTATAACAAGCATGCAAGGAAAGAAGAAGGTAGAAGATGAAGTTGAAATTACTCCAAGAGTAATTTTTCAGAGATGTAATACCCAGAAGGAGTAATAGTCAGACAAGAGTGGGATTCCCACATCCGCAGATGCAAGATAAGTGACTATAACCATTGTACCTTTGACAACAAGGGAGAGTTGGGCACATTGTTGAATAAGAAGACCAACAAGTGTACAATGGAGGATATGTCAGTGTATGACAATGTTGGGGAGAAATTACTAAGTAGGTACAAGTTTATCAGTTATATGAGTTCTAGTATTTTGGAAAATATGAACCCTTATACCAATGGTTGATGAGAAGATTCCATGAGGACTTATTTTATTTCATTGGACGAAGGGTTAGGATCACAACAGCCCTAGTTTTGATGCTAACAGGATTGAAGGGCACAGGGGTAGACCTTGTTAGTGATCTGACTAATAAAGCAGTGGTCATAAAAACAAGAAAGGAGTTGGGGTATAACAAGGGTCTGCGTGGAATAGAAATTGATAAAAGGAAGAAGTTTATTGTGGTGCAAGCAGTCGCACATCTGCTAACCAAGTTGAATGACCAAGAGATATGGTCACAGGTAAACACCATGTGGCTTCACATTGCAAAGAAAATGTCTTAGGGAGTAATATACAACCTAACAGGCTATATTTCAGACACCATTGTTGAGGAAGCGCGCACAGGAGAAAAGATAATTTTTGGCACCATCCTCCTTTCTCTTGTGTTATTAGAAATTAGAGTGCCTAATGGGCCAAAGAACAAGATATTGGAGTACCCCTTGGAAATGAAGTCCCTCGCGGAGATATTTGAAAAATATTTATGTGAAGGGTCAATGAGTGGGTCATTAAGCAAAGGGAAAAGATGTGGTATGACCTACTTTGCACGGTGTTTGAGGAGTGGCACATTCCCAAGGAGCTACCTTCGGTAGTGAGAAAGTTAGTTGAGTTCGTGGTGTACCAACACTTTTGCATCGCGTGATTTGCTATGAGGGATGGGACATGGAGCCCATGGTGCAAAGTGCCCTATGCCTTCACAACGCACTACTTCCAGGCCTCATTTCATAGATTTACTGATGTGTACCATCTGAACTTCAACGCAGACAAGGTAGAATATGACTACCACACCCTCAGGAAGACATATGTGTATCCAGGCCGGACTTCCTACATCGAGAGGCTCATCTTAGACATCATAAGTATGAATCTAGTAATATTAGCTACTGGGGATAGTGGAGCCATGCTCGTATACCTTCAACTTAAGCCTAAGCTAGAGAATAACAATTATGTGGAGAATGAGTTCATGCTCCTAGGGCCACCTAAGGGAAAGCATACAGTGGAGAATGTGTCATCTCCAAAGCCTACATCAACTATAGAGGTAGATGAGGAGGAAGAAGAACACGAAGATAGTGGGGGCTTAGATCATAGAGGCCATAGGCAACCCACAAATAAAGTAGAGACAGAGCGCATGTATACTCCACCTCAGGTGCAATAAGGAGACAAGGACTTAGATGTGGAAGCAATCCATGAAGAGCACCATTTTAAGAGGGTATTCAAAAGAACAAGAACCCAAGGCATGAGAACTCCATATCCTATAAGAATATCACCAAGACTTTCCCCTCAGAAAGAGGCAACTTAGAAGAAGAGGAGAAAGCTAAAGCTGAATGAGGAGGCGGAGGAGTCCGCTGAGAGCGTGCCTAGAACCCCAGTGCAGCCAGAAGATATGGAGGAGCCTAGATATGAGGACATGAAGGATGAAGAGGAAGGTGCAAAGGAGTTATAATAATCAGAGCATGAGCAGCCTCACGCGCATGACACTACTCAGGTCGTCAAAGGGCCAACTCCAAACCTTGGCGCTCAGGTACCTAAGGGACCAAGAACAAGGAGAAGTAAATATGTGTACACTATGATAGATATCTATGAGAGAGAGATAATAAAAACATGTAATAAAGCATAGATATGGGTATAAAGGAATTGTAACATGGTAGACATAGAAAACACGATCATAATGTTGTTGACGAGGCTGAAAAAGGAGGAACGAGGCTCAAGATATGGACTGAACTAAGTCGGTGTATTATTTGTCACAGGAGGAACTATAAAAACTTAGGAATTGTGTGGATAATAGAAATTAGTATTTATAATAACTAGAAAAAGTGAATAGTACTTACATATATAAATCAATCAATTAACGATTTGAGTTATGGGTTGCAACTATGTCATGTGCATGAGAGGTTATCCCAATGATATTGGAGAGGGTTGTGTATGTTATATTGACATAGATGACAAATTAGCTGGTAAGTAGTGCTTTGTGAAGTTAGCATAGGTCATATTATAGGATTTTTGGCTTTTTTAGCAATTTTGTTTCTTTGAAAATCTTGGTGTTTCTGACTAAGATGAAATCGATGGGGCCAATTTTTTCTTTGGGATGGTACAGTCTGGTCCTTAACATTACTATCTAGTATCGGGCGTTAGTTTTAAGGCTACCAAATGTTTCTGTCCTAAATGTGAAATTTTGTGTAGTATTTCTTTGTAAGGAATTTATGTTTGTATGATACACTAATGTGTGGCTTTGTGTATTGTTTATGTTGTGGAGAAGGATGTTCATTCATACGAGTTTGGTGTAGTGAGACATTTGATGACTATATCGACGTTGGGTCTAGAGGAGGATGAATGGGAGTTGGATCAATCCGGTCCACAACATGTGACTAGATTGGGGGAGGTACCCCATAATATGTATTTGATCATAGTTCTCTACGAGAGATGGTGTACCAAAACATGCACTTTTTGGATTCCTATGGGAGAGATGACAATGACATTAGAGGATGTGTATCGCATCTTGTGATTTCTAGTAGTAGGGGAGAATGCTTAGGTGATGTTCCCCGAGGATACATGGTGGCAAGTGAGAGCAACTAGGAGATACTTTATAGGGGCACATGTCCATGTAAAGTCATCAGTGACTTTGTATGATATAGTGAGATTTGGGGTTCCACATTTGTGGAAATTGATTGCACTGGTTCTAGCTTCTTTTGTGGCTATGGATGGAGGTGAGGTAGCCATATCCCATCACATGCATGACATATGTGAGAGCATTTAGTAGTATGGGACATGATATACACGGAGTCATTGTGTATTGGCACATCTATAAAGGGATCTTTATAGATTCACACAGAAGGACCATAAAGGTGGTATTGGTGTTATCACCTTGTTGCATATATGGTCTTATGAACACATTGTGGCGATGAGGCCCCTTAGTGGGCCTTGAGTGGATTGGGAATTGACAAAGCTATTTTCGGTGAGGTGGATTGGCTGGAGGAGTTAATGATTTAATACCACGATGTATAGATTTATCCTATATTGGATGGTGCCAAGTGTAATTATATAGAGGTCATATAGGGATTATGGTGGGTGCAAAGAGGACCAGTTGGAGCTAGGTTACATTTGGTGGACCATGTGGTTAGAGGATATGTTTCCAGTAGTGGTCATTCTCTTCTAGTGGGAGTGAGTTTCATGAAAGTTTAGGATAGATCAAAATGTGCCCCCTGAGCCATATGTATGACAATGATTAGTGCATATGGTGAGGAGAGTGGGAGTGAGGCCAAATCCCATAGGATCCCAACTAATTCCACCACCTACAGGTGAGAGGGATCATGATGAGGCGAGTGTCGAGCTATCTTGTGCGAGGGAGGCTATGGGAGGAGGATCCCTAGTGCAAGATATGTTTACACAATATGTAGATCTCTAAGGTTGGTATGCAAAGGTGGTGGCCGAGGCGGCATCATTACAGACTTAATTAAAGGATAAACACTCCTAAGCACAGAGACAAATAATCAATGGTGAAGCCTTGATTTCAAGATCTCCCATAGTTACCTCTAGTAGCAGTGATGAGGATGTATGATGTATCTTGTAGTGGGCATTGTTCCCTAGCATTGTATATTAAAATATTTGGTGTGTGTGTGTGTGTGTGTGTGTGTGTGTGTGTGTGTGTGTGTGTGTGTGTGTGTGTGTGTGTGTGTGTGTGTGTGTGTGTGTGTGTGATGACATAATTTTTGTGTACCATGCGATGATGTGTACTTTGTATGTGTGAGCTTTAAATGATTTGATTGGTATGACATTTTCTGACTTGATTATTATGGATGGTTATAGACTTTGCTTTTTTATGATGTTGTAGAGTAGATTATACATGATGATATCTTAGTGATGATATTAATATGATGAGGATTACAACATAGTGATGATAATAGTATGACAATTATAGCAATATAGGAATGAATGTGGTATGATTATAAATTTGTGCTTGTAGCATAGATAATAAAAATGGTGAATATAGCTAAAGAACGATTGAATGTGTGTTGAAAGTGTAGATATGTAAAATAAATAGTGGAAAATATGGATAGAATAGGTATGAAATCATATAACATTGAAGATTATATGGTATCTATCGAGAAATAAGGCAACGACTACACATAGGTGACTCGAGTGATTCTAATGTAGTGTCATGATCATAAGTACCAAATGATAAGATCAAAGTGATTTCAACAACACTAAGAATATGTGAATCATGTAGTGGCAACTAGTGTTCCTTCAAACCCATTTATTCTTGGGTTGAATAATTAAGTGGGGAAGACATCTCATGCATAGTCGAAGCTGAGGAATGAATAAACAAAATGACCTTAGGAGGATGAGAGGTGGTCAAAGTAATAGATTTTGGTGTTTGACATCACGACATGAGAGAATGTGATCGATCATAATTGTGTGCATGAAAAGTAATGACACCCTTGTCCTCAAGAAACTAAATCCTATTATGAAGTGCATAACAATCTTGTCTCTATGAACATTAATCCTATGGAAATTGTAAAATATTGGTTATGATTCCATTATAGTTGATGAGGAGGATGATTCTCATTAGAAGGTAACCAAATTAATTGATCATCTATTAAAGCATATAAAATATCATGAGGCATAACAAAACGTGAAAAGTATAATGGCTCACACTTACGAGGGGCAGTAAAGCATTGCAGAGGTCTACTTGGAGGTGGAAGAAAATGGGATGAATTGCTACGAACATGATTAGGCGGAGATGGGGAACATGAAGGTGGCGCAATAGGAGGGATATAATATGTGGTGGGTGGAGAAGTAGAAGATCTAAAAGAATGTGCAACAAAATTTTCATTAAACATATCTTATTCTAATTGAATAACTTTAAGACAAAGAACTGTAAATGATTCACGTGCAATGTAATAAAAATTTTTTAGAGAAAAAATCAAGCCATGAGAAAATATATATTGCATTTGTAAATCAATAGGTTGATAAAGTAAATTATACACGTAAGATTTATAATGTAAAACATAATCAATAATAGGTTCATTCTTTCCTTGATGCAAAGAAGGTAAACTCTCAAATGTTACTTTAGGACCATTGTTAGAAATAAAATTTCTAATAAATGCTTCTTCCATATCAAGATAAGTACTAATAGATCCACTAGGTAAATGATGAAACCAATGTGAAGCAATATTAGTAAGACTATTAGGTAATTCTTTTAGAAGTAATCTATCATTATAATATGAATCCATAACTAAGCTAAAATCATTAAGATGCATGTAAGGATTACTTTTCCATCAAAGAGTGTAAAAGTAGGCATAGTAATACCCTTAGGAAAAGGCAAGTTTTATATATTCTTAGGAATAGGATTTCTATGAATAAAGTTATTATCAGTACTAGAAAAATATGCCCTACTCTCAAGGGTAAGAGTATGAATTTGATTTTGTAAATCACCTACAACATGCATAAGATAAAGGATGTATTGTGGAGGAATGACATAAAGATTGAGAGGTTAATTAAGTGGTTGTATACTTCCATCATGAGTAGCCATATGTACACTATTTGATTGGAAGGTAATCTTAGGATCAGCTAATGGATAACTATGGTTATGGATATTAGAAGAAGAATCAAGAGAAATAAAAGTTTGCACACTTTTACCAATAAGCCCATTAGAAGAAGGAATACAAACAACATACACACTATTTTTATGATCATCATTATGTACACTATCCTTTTGAGTGTCAAGAGTAGAAACATGTGCATCATAAACCTTTGTAGATTCTAACACAACATGAGAAGAAGTATGAGTACTAACAGTTCTATGTTATAAACAATTATGAGAGGAATAAAGATATGTATTTTGGGGCACAATTTTCGATTCACAAACACCTTGTTGAGAAGAAAGAGAGAGAACATGATCATCATTATCAACAATGGGTGGAAGCATGGGAGTAGTACAATTAAGGTTGGCCACAATGATTTCTATATAGGTAGGTGGAGGTTTCATGGAATAATAACAAGGCTAGTACCATGTATAATATCATATACTACAACATTAGAAGTAGGAACCTTATAATCATCATCAAAAAAACATTCCTCATCTAAAACATTAACTAAATCCTCTACACATGTATCATTTTAGAAAGAGAAGCAATATCACTAGTACTATCACAAGAACTAGTGGCCTCAATAGGTGGAATGAGTGAAACATCAAGAGGAGGGGATATAAGTTTTTTTATTGTAAAATTAGGGTCATTTTTAAGCCTAGGGGTATATGCATTACGATAAAAAATGGCTTCTTTTGGTTCATTTGCAAAACAAGGTTGAAGACTAGTCATAGGGGAAACGTCATACTTGGGTGAGATAGGATTGGAAATATGATCATTCAACATATTTTCGTAAGCCATTAAGAACACACAAAGTGAACAAAATGAAGGATCCTATGGAAAACTAGGGTTTGATCAATAATTAAGTTCACCAAATGATTTAATTGACATTCCATCTGAATTAGAGAACTAGGAATCAATTGGATATATTAGAAATACACAAATACAAGTGTAAACATAAGTTTTTTGGTACCCCAGGAGACATGTATACATCCCTCACATTCATATCTCAAATATTAATCTACCCTATTTATAAATCACAAACCTATCCTAAGTCATACCCTCGCCCCTGTAAAAACACATTTTTACCCCCTGTAAAACTTAATTGCCTACCCTAAATCCCCCTAACCACCTAAAACTTTTTTTTAACCCATTATAGCCCTAACCATCCAACCCCCAACTCTTTTAAAACCTTCTCAAGCATTTCCACTTGCATCCAAGCCCAAAAACCTTGTTTGGAAGTAGTTAAAACCACTTCCAAGTGGGTTTTCCCCACGTTTTCCAGATCACCAATGACCCTAACAGAATTGTTGGTGATTATAAAAGCAACACCAAACCTCCTAGTGAGGGATCCTAGGGAATTACAAAAAATCTCTAGTTCATTGGAGACTTAGATGACATCATCACGATCATCTTGAGATCTTCAACACCTCTGTCACGTCCACAGAAGCTCTATGAATCTCATAAGAATCCCACAATGTCATTTCATAGGATTTATTAACAAAGGTGATTTTTTATCCGCTATTCTCACTTTTAGTTTGTCCATACATCCTATTTGAGGCCACATTAAGTTGTAAATCATCCACTTTAGATTAAATCTGCATTTTGTCAAAAGATCAACTTTCTTACAATAATCACCAGTGATTTTACCTGAATCGCCAATGACCATACAAAATCACTAGTGATCCTTGTCTTTTGTCATTTAAATTATATTAATCATATCTGTAATCACTTTATTGTTTTTTATCTAATCTACTAGTTTTCAAGATTTGCATCTATGTAGATAAAGGTTCCAAATGAGTCACACCCCATTTCCAGTATCTAAAATCTTTCGATCGTGTAACAACCCCTTGTTTGGGAACAATTTGACATCATGTACGAACTTAGCCTTTATGTAATTGCCGTAACACCTGAAATTGAAGACATAAAAGACCAATTAAAAATCATACAAGAATAATAGGATGCTACGAAACAATTTTGGTTAAATTACTTCGAGGAGTTTGATATTACCGTAGCCCTCACTTGGGCCACCTATCACATGGAGTAAGATCTTTCTATCACTCTAGAAATTTATTCATTCCTTTATCGTCAATAACTTTCATATCATATCACTTGATTGTAAAAATGAGTTGACACCCTTCGAGGAAATCTCGTTGGTTCTTGGGATCAACCTTTTTCGAGCAACTCATAAAATCTCTATCTAATATCTATTTTGTTCAGGTATCTTTGCATGCAGGTTCTCTCATTCACTAGAAGGAAGGAGCCCCATGTTTGTTGTACATAAATCCACCCCAACATTACATTTTCGGTGTAGGTATCATTAAACCTTGTTGTCTTATGAGTTTTTGGTGTTTATCATATAATTGATAATCGAGATCCACTAAAAACATTTTGGCACACCTGACAGGACCATCTAAGTACCTTTTTTTTAATTAAATTTCACATCTTTTTGTTTCTTTTCAAATCATCTAACCTTGTAGATTGGAGTACTTTGCTCTCATTTCTTCAAAAACATGTAAAAATAAGAAATAAATAAATAAATAAATAAGGAAAAGAAAACACGGATACGTCTCTTTTTTTTTCATGTTCTTTCAACATTGTAATTTCTTTGATTTTTCTTCATTAAAATTAGAATTTCCTTTGGATCTTAAAAAGTACCTTCATGTATACCTACTCATATAATCTAATTAGGGGTTAAACGATTGCATTCAGAATCTTCCCTCACACATAACTAAACCACATCTTAAATCAAACTTGCATTTGAAAAATTCCTTCCAGGTCTACCTACTTGGATTTCCTCACCAAGAAGGAAGCCAACTCAGTGTTTTGGTTGAGTATAAAAAATTTGATGGGTGATATATTAGCTAAGCACCCAAAACTCTTATCACTACGGGACCTGTTGGTCGTCAGATAGGACTTTTTAGAAGAGCAACAGTCAGGGGACAAGAAGTCCCTCCTCTTTAATGGGAGAGGTTCCCTTATTCAGAAACGAACTTATTTACAAATGTACAGAACATTGTTTTATGGTCAAACTTGGATTTTACGAAAGTGTCTTCCACAAGGATCATCAATTACACAAGGACTGAGGAAAGGGAATAAGAAGATGAGCAGAATAGCAACATTCAGAATTATAGATAGCAGAATAATTCCTCGTGTATGCAAAGCTTCAAAGAATTTAAGACAAGATCATTTGCGATGGTTGAATGAGATTAAATTTAAAGACACAAAGTTCCATAAATAACCTTCTTCAGATTTATTAATCAAGGACACAAAGTTCCTTCTTGGTTGTACAAGATCACTGTATTTGCAAAACTGAACAGTATGCAATCAGAGAGACTAACGAGTTAGGAACAAAATGATCTCCACAATATTAAAGGAAAACACAGAGATAACAAGAATTAGATAGACAGAGAATGAAAATCCCTTTTGTATTGATTTCTTTAAGATCTATTTACACTTTCAGCAAATATTCCAAGTTCTTCCTCCTTTCAAAATGGTGTGGAAAGGCCATTATATAGCTTACAAGACAGTTACTCTTCGTAACCGTTTCTTTTAATTAAAGAATAGTTAAAGATCACCCATTGCGATACCTTAACTAATTACAAGGAATACGAAAAGAAAGGGAAGAAGAGAAAAGAAAGGAGAAGGAGACAGGTGGCCAGCTACTGGGAGGGGCCCACTGTCTTCAGAAACTGCTTCTTGAAATCCTTTAACGTCTCAGCTATGCCTTCGCCACGAGGGACACACCAGACGTTTTTATCTTGAAGATGATAATGAATATCTTTGGAAACTGATGTAACAGACGTCTTGAAAGTTTCGTCCTTCGTAACTGCTTCTTTAGTTCTTGAAATTTGATCATCGCAACTTAAATTCAAATTTAGCGCATTCGGGTCGAGCGGGAAAAAACTAAGTATGAATTGCATTAGGTTCACTTGGGACATGTGAGACGCGAATGCGCGAAACACGTGGCTCGGCCGATTCAAACAAAACAGGGAGAAGACACACAAAATGCATTTTGGGACAATTGGAACGAAAATGCGCGAAGGACGCGGTCCAGGCGAACCGGCCGAAAATGGAACAGTTTGCATTTTTTGATTTGGGACAACGAGCTCTGAAGTACGCGACTCAGGAGTTTCGGCCGAAAATGGAATAGCGTGCATTTTTAACTTTGGGACATCCGGGACAAAAAAGTTCCGAGGGACGCGGTTCGGCCGGTTCGGGCGAAAATGGAACGACTCGCACTTTTAAAATGGGGCAGTTGGAACAAAATTGCGCGAAGGATGCGGTTCGGGCAAATCGGCCGAAAATGGGAAAGCTCGCACCTTTTAACTTTGGGACACTTGGGACAGGAAAGTGCGAAGTACGCGGGAAGGATGATTCGGCCGAAATTGGAACAACATGCAAAATAAGTTTTGGGACACTTGGGACAAAAAGTTCCGGCGGGCCCGAAAATGGAACAACTTCGGGGATTTCGGCCGACCGGGGAACAGAATGCACTTTCGTACTTGGGACAGATGGGACAAAAAAGTTCCGACAGGCCCGAAAATCACACAAAATGACCCAAAACACAGATTTTTTCAATTTCACGACTTAGGCACCTCAGAGAAAAACCCTAAAACTCAAAATTTTGAAAATTTTACTCTTATCAGAGCGGGGAATTTTGAGTGGACAACAGGACCGTGAAGTGAGGGGGTAGGCCTCAAATCATGCCTTATATTGACACCAACACAGATATGGGCCTATCATACCTTCAGGTATATCGAGGAATTCAACTTTAAACTTACCTGAAACTAGCCTTAGCTATCCCATTTCGTAGTACCCTAGTTAACCATCTTATCTTTTTCACATCTTTTTAACTAATCAATATAATCTAAAATTTCTTTATGTGTGTGTTGTTTTCATTTTCTTTGAATAACCATATTTCCTTTTTTCTTCATTAATTGTTTGATTAGTTCATGGTTCTGACTAGACTATAGTATTGCCTTCAAAATATCTCAAATATAGTATATTCACTTCAACAAACCTTAGAATCAACCCAGTCTCATATGGAAAACATCCCAAACATGTCCTATTCATTACAAAAATCCTTAGAAACAAACCTGGAACCTCCACATTCCCCCAAAACTCAACCTGAAATGTCAAAGGCTCCTTACCTCGACCCTCTCTAGTTCTTATAGAGTGGTAACCCAGTCTTTGCAAAACTCTTTAACACCAATCTTATTTCCCTTATTGGTTACCTTTTCATTAAAGGTGTTCGTATCATTTACACCAATCCTTATCCAACACATTTTCCTATCTAGTCAAGTTGAAACTTGTGATTATTATAAACTTTATGACCCTGGCTATCAACCCGTCATCCACCAAATCTCTCCTTACCCCTACTAGTGATACATGGATTTTAGCACCTCCTTCATCCACTCCTAATGCTAGTTTTGATCTAAATTTCATATCATCACAGAACATGACCAACCAATAGGAATCTATGTCATTGACTCCATATAGCCTAAAACATACACAAACTCATACTACTACCTCATCATCCACAATCTAGCCACACAACCTCCACTCCTCCTCCTCCTCCTGCAATCTCAACTGGTGTCCGTCTCTCCACAAATTAATCAATCATGTCTCAACATGTTTCATGACAACAAACTATGTCTTCGATCTAAAATTTTATCCTATCTATCCCTACATCTACACTACCTATCAACATGAGTTTCGTTACTAGTACTCTCCCCTTCTCACAATAGGCATCTACTGCCATTATCCCATAATATGTTTATACATCCTCTCAATACATATTGTAACCAACACGTCCTCTCATCAACACATTTATCCCTCTATCTTATCAATATATTCAATCCTCTTCATAACCTTTAGTCTCCCAACAACCTCATAGCATCTCAGGGGGTCTACCTCCTTTCCAACATCATACGCTACCATAGTCAATCCAACCCATCCTCTTCAAATATCCAATAGCCTCTCCAAAACAATCCCATATAGGCATTAATAAATAGAATCACAAGTCTTGAAGTTTCCACTATGAGGTTACCTAAGAGCACTCTTTCTTATGAGAAAATTTGTAAGGAACCTATAATTCCATCTGTACTATTCAAAACCTATCACCCTCATTGGGAAATACCTAAATTTATCAATTTTTATAGTAAGGAGGACCCACAAAAACATATCATGGCCTTTCGTCATGCATGTTACCTCATCACCCGTGATCAAGATTTGATGTTAAGGACATTTCCTATGTTGTTGGCTAACCCTTCCCTTGAATGGTATAATAGTATTCCCCAACTTTTCCTTTTCTCTTTCACACAACTAGCACAATTATTTGTAGAACACTTCTCTATTAACATATCCCGTAAGATATCTATAACGGATATATATGCCATAAAATAATTTGAAGATGATTCTATTGATGATTTCATCTCTGCGTGGTGAGGAATTATTAACCAACTCTCCTTTTCCCTCCTGCAATCTGAGTTGATCAAGTTGTTCACTCAATCCTGTGGCAAACACATATCACCCACATTAAAATTCAATCATTCAAAACCTTTTATGAAGCCTTCACCATGGCCTGAAAAATGGAACTTCAAGCCCTCCAGGGTAAAATTACGATCTAAAAAACCCAAACCTGACCCCTCCTTCAAGGATTCTTCTAGCACGGACAAAATCTAAGGGTTCCACAAATGCAATTGTTTTGAAAATTACATCTAAAGGTCATTCAAACTTTAAAAAAATCCCAACCTCAACGGAAATATACACCCCTAGGAGAAATATGCAGTTCCATCTTTGACAAAATTCTTGCCACTTGTATGATTACGCTACCTCCCATCTAACTCATTGACATTTCCACATCTAAACCTTCTTCGTATAGAGAAAACAACTATTGTAAATATCACTAAGTATGAGAACATGACAATGAAAGGTGCCAATCATTTAGAAATGTCCTTCAAGATCTCATTTACTGATGTATATATATATATATATATATATATATATTATATATATATATATATATATATATATGAGAGTTATAACTATGTATATATATGATTCCCTTATTTCAATTTCGTAATTGACAATTGGAAGGCTGAACCCAAAAGTGTAAAAGATTCCCAAGAAGTAAAAGAGACCCAAAAGAGTGAGAAAAAAGTAGAAAGGGTCAAGAGCACCTAGGAGGGAAAAAAGTCTCCGATCGCTAGTGTTATAATTAGGTGTCAGTGTCCAAATAATATCAGTATGATTGGGGTCAAGAGTGCCCCCAATATAATCGAGCCAATATTTTCCAAGGGTGAGTGGAGAGGAACAAGGTGTACATGCAAGAAAAAGTGACAAATAGAAGACACAGAGGCCATAAGTAGCAATAATGAGTACATATCTATGGTACAAGTGGGGAGAGTGAGATGCAGGGAGGAGAGCATCGAATGTAAATCCCAAGCGGGGAGAAATTTATGTGTGTAAACAATGTCAAGGAAAGTGGAAATCAAATGGAATATGAGGCCAATAGGATTCATGTATAAATAAGGTACATGTGAATGGATCAAGCGGTGGGGTGGATGTGACAGGAGGAGAAGGCATGAGATCTAGTGCATGTATAAGACCTCGAAAGGGATCATAGTTGTAGTCGAAGGAGGAGATCATTTGAATTGATATAAAAGTGTCTTGGAAGCAAGATTCATCTATTTTAAGAGGAGTAAAATTGATTATTGCACAATTTTTTTATCAGTAAGCTCGATGACGTCGACCTCATCATCAAAAAAGTCAGTGTTGGCATTATCTTGTTGGATAACATTTTCCAAGGATATTAGGAGTGGAGCTATATTTAGGAATTAGGGAGGAGTAGTCATATGTGGGATAGTGGTAGTGGTTATAGGGAGATGAGGTGGGTGATATAAGATCAGTGGTATGCATAGGGATGAAAGGGAGGGGTGTGAAGGAAGAATAAATAGTGGGAGCACTAGATTGGCCAACATTTTATGTACTGATGTTATGGTATGGAAAAAGATGCAACGGAGGTATAGGAATGGCAATGACTGGATCTATGTGACATAACTTAAATGGATTGGGATCAACTGAAATATTATACTCATAGTCATCATGTAAAAATTTAACACATCGTTGAACCGTAGAAGGAACAACATGTATAGCATGAATCCATGGTCTACCAAGTAAGAAATTGAACTAAAATGATGTGTCAATGATGTAGAAAAAAGTAGGAATGATTTTTCATGTCCAACTTGTAAAGGTAAGGTGATGGTACCGATGCATGTACGAGTAGTGGAATCATAGACACAAACAAGGGTAGAGGATTTAGTGATCAAACTATCAGGAATTTGTGATTGCATGAGTGGTGAAAGAGAACATAGATTTATAGTAGAGCCATTGTCATTTAGTACATGCTTGATATAGATGGAACCAATTGTAGTGGGGTGATAAGCAAGGCTATGTGTCGGAAGATTGCTAGCAAGGGTAGGTAAGATATCCTCATCATTGAGGATATGGTATGAACGGGTATGTTTTTGAGGGATTGAATAACATGGGTAAAGGCAATGGGGGAATTATCAATTTCAATATGTATGGAGCGTAGAGAAGCCTCTAAGGTAATGACGACAATTTGATGCACTACATAAAAGATCATAAAGAGATATTTTTTACAATGTAGTTTTGAGTTTCTCAATGATTTAATATCCTTTGGAAGTGGTGGTAGAAGCCATAGAGGTAATATTTGGTGGCATAGAGACATGTGGAGCTGTAGGTGGCTGGTTGCGGTGAGTGGTGAGCACATTAATGGTTGGGTCAAGCATTGGAGTAGTGAAATAGGGAGGATGTTGGTTATATACTTGCATAAAATCAACAACGGTGGCAACTATGCCAGAAACTTGGGTTGGTGCACAAGACGGACAGGAAGATTAGTCCATAAATTCAGAAGAAGGAAATAGAATTTGGTGCATGTTGAAAAGGTAGGGTTCACCAAATTATTTAATATAAATTGAGTTAAATATTAATTTCAGAGTAACTATTGTAACTAACGATATATAAGCAATGAAATAAAGTAAATGGACAAGCAATAAACATGCAATGATATGAAACCCTAAGCAATAAAGAGAGAGAGGGTGACTTAGATGTTTTCACACAAATTGGAGATGATCTGCGTAGGTGAATAGATGAACATAGACTCAAAGTAGTGTCGTCAAGGCTCGTTGGAGGTTTTGAGACCTAAAATTATGCAGGAAAAAAGTGCCTACGGGAGGACAGGAGCGCCTGGGTGCTAGTGTCTACCCAGATGGTCAGGTGCTGATTTCCTCTGTGCAGGAGGACCTTCGTTATTAGTCTCCATTTTTCACTCTGGTTATCACTTCAATTTCACCAATTATACTTGTAACCTACAAAAAAAAAAATCTACCTACACATGTTCATCAACCACATCAAATATAATAAAAAATGATGCAGAATGTGGAGTTAGATTGACCCCGATGGTCACCCAAAGAGTGAACTTAGCACCGAGTGCTGCACTATAGTTCAAAATCCATGTAGTTCTATGTGAAATTGTGTGTAACGATTCCCTATGATGCCCTTGTGCAAGTTGCACAATGATATCATGCTAGATCTAGAATGTAACAAATGTATAGAATGTGTGAGATGAAATCGAATAAACTTCCCCTCCTATGGTGTGTATGCAGAGTGATGCAACCTTCGTCCCTTGAGTGAATGTGCTAGATGAATGCTTTATGATGCTCTTGTGCCTTTTGAATGTAAGCTTAGGTGAATAGTAGATAATGCTATTTCTTGGCCCTTGATTTGAGATTTATAACTATGTATATATATGATTCCCTTATTTGAATTTTGTAATTGACAAATGGAAGGTTGACCCAAAAGTGTAAAAGATGCCCAAGAAGTAAAAGTAAACCCAAAAGAGTGAGAAAAGGGGAGAAAGGGTCAGGAGGCGGTCAAGGAGGGACATGAGCACCTGTTCACTAGTGTTTGAGGTGATAAAATATAAATCAGTCAAATACCAGCAAGGATGTAGGGTGTGTAAGATCATTTAAAGTATAAGAGAAAAAGTAAAATACCTAAAAGACATTTTTAATTACAATTTCTATTGCTTAGGAATCATGTATATATTAGTATGCTCTAGGACCTAGAAATATACCAAAATGCATATATTTTGTGTCTACACACTGCCTTAGACACACGTTGCATTTCTTGTACCCTTGAACCAACCAATGATACTCATAATCTTACACTCTTGACATCATCTCAACAAGCTCCAATAGGATATTATGTTGAAACCCTTGAACAACACATTCAATCATCAACTATCATATTACCACTTATTAAACTCTTTGACCTTCAGGGATGGAAACCTTCATGGTACAATTACTAGGAGTTTCGTGCTTACCATCGAATACTAGGACATTACAATGAATATTGCAAATCCCTTCCCAACGTTATCCAAATCCTTCTAATAAAGGACTCCTCAAAATTAATAAAGACCATCCCAGTCCACCCATCAAATCAATGAAATCAAAATTATCACATCACACATAATCTTAAGGTTTTTAAATCAAGTAATATATAGAAATCATTTGAAAATCCCTTTGAAAAAATTGTGGCCTCCTTCAGTAAGCCACCACATATTCAGATTGACATTTTCTGCATAACCACTAGAGCACACGTATCTGAATTGAAGGCCCAAAATCAAGACAAGCCCAAAGTCTCTATCTACATGGATCCTCTCGAGCCACCTAATTTGTTACCATATAAGGCTAAATTTTTCATACTCGCAGCCCCTCAGAATAAGTCAACAACATCTATTCAAAATATTACTCTCAAATAGCTACATCAAGATCATGTTAAAATGTACCTCTCCGATCTCATTCATAACTCTCCCTAACATCACGAAACTATGATAAAATCCCTCTAATCAATCTTAGTCCCTTTCAATGAGCCCCAATATTTTTCCAACCTTGTTGATTCCCTGAAGATGTTGGCTACCATTGCATTTGATTACTTTGAAATTTTGTCACTCCAAGCTGAAGACTACGATCTTTCTCTTTTCGTCACTGCCCAAATCAACGATACTCTTATTAAGAGACTTATGATTGATAATGGAATTAGCATAAACATTATATCATCTCATGCGTTCAAACAACTCCAATTACTTGACACGATTGTCACTTAATCACCCTCCATCTTACGTGTGTTCAATGATATTGTTGCTCCTACAGTGGGCACAGTTATCTTTCCCATGAAAATAAGTTGAAAAAACATCTATAAACTCTTCTACCTTGTATAAGGAAAGTTCCAATATAACATGGTTCCAAGTCATCCCTAGCTATGAACATTGCATTGTGTCCCATCCACTCTACATCGATGTTTAAAATAGGAACACAAAGGTAAGGTCATCATGGTCCCCACCGATCCAAATCCATTTAAAGCTTGCCACATGACATACAAACTAATTTTTTAAAAAATAGAATCTATGCCAAGCCCTAAATATTGCAGAGTCATGTATGATAAATAAATGATAAAGCAATGATTTGACACAAGTAATAAGCTAGATAAAAATAAAACCTTAGGTGCAAAAGAGAGGATAAAAGACTTAGCTGATATTTGTTTAATCCCAAAGTATTATGAATTGTAAAATTGGTAAACAGGAGGTGAAGATTGTCAAAATTGAATAAAAACTATCCTGTAATTGTCGGATGAGCCGGAACTAGGGTGCCTGGGATAGGATTGGGGAGCCTAGGCACCAAAGATGACTAGTAGGTGCATGTTATTGTGCAAGAGCTTGGAACCTAGTTTTTCTTGTGTCATAAGGTGGTCATTAACCTTCATTATTGGTCGCCTATATGTCATTGGGTGATCGATGTATTCACATGTAGCCTGGAAAATAAATGATATCTTGCAAAACTACAAACTACATCAAATCCTAAAAAATAAAGATGCAAATGGGGAGTCAGACTAACCCCTACGATCACCCGAAAAAGTGAACTTATGACTGAGCGTTGCATTGTATCTCAGAATCCATATAGTTCTTGTATGTGTATGTAGAAATTGTGCCTTAGGGAGCCCCTGTGAAAGTGCACGTGAAAGTGGGTGATAGCTAGATGTACCAATTTAAATAGATGTGTGGATGGAAAAATGAACTTCCCCTCATATGCGTGTATGCAACAAATGCAGTTCCTTATCCCTTTTATGATTTCTAGATTGATGCCTTTGATACTCTTATATGCCTTTAGATGCAACCTTACACTCATCATTACGTTGATACGCGATTACTTTCGGCTCATTGTTCATTCTCATCATCACTCCCCCTTTTGCTGCAAGGGGGGCATACAATTAGGGTCATCCTATAATTCCTCTTAGTCCATTATGTGAAAAATCTATATTGCTAACACACCATTATCAGATATTTGCTCATACATCGTACAACATGTCACATTAATTTTTAGTGATTTCCCCTAATGACCTAACCTGGGGGCAATAAGCATAAAATATCTCCATGAGTAATTAACCAATCAATCAGTCATACATTCAAAATTTGACAAAACAAATTTTAATTATATCAACCAATCGACACGAACACAACACATTTATCCTCCTAGATGACCTAACTTGGGAGTTATATCATCGCTTTCCTAGATGACCTAACATGGGAAGTTATTCTACATTTCATGATTACTTCCAGATGACCTAACATGGGAGCCACCACACACATTACAGCGACACCCTTGGAGTGGTGGCAATGAGACATCATTACCTTTCCTATACTGCTCCTGTATGGGTTATCGCATTTGATGGAAAATTGGATCCAAAATCAACAAAATTTGATCTGTGACCATCTGCAATAGCTAGATCTTTTGAGGATGTGGTTAAATTTGGAGAGACACTAGACTTCTCTCCCTACACCCTTCATCTAGCAGAAGGATGCCTAAATCCTCCGTTTTTTGCACATACACACTCACAATCGGGTTGGGAATTGATCACTCCCTTCCCCATCACATCTCCATTAGTGAAAAAATCCCCCAATCTGCAATCATTCACTATCGACATCATCTATTTTGATTGGTGCTTCTCATAATGCTCCCTTGTCCCTCGTCACGCCACATGGATCAATATGTTGATCCATGGTTCTCCATGCTATATGTTCTCACTCGGCACATACTTTTACTACACACTTTGTGTACTTTAGCAACATGGGATTCTCCAGAATTCTCAGGTATGCATCTTTATCTACTTTACGTTAGTAATCTTTCTCTCACCAACATAAAGTGGGGGAAAATGTAGACACAAAATCATGTAATTACTACTATTATTATACCATCAAGTATGTTGTTTTATAAATGGATCTTGCATAAGAAAATTATTCACTGATGACCCATTCCATAGTCTTTCTGTTTGTCTTGTTGGCATTTATTGTTGTTTATTTTGCACGTTTGTCATGCATACACACAATTTTGGTCAGGTCTCAGGGATCCCTATCTGTCAGTTATCACTCATTTTTCATCACATGTCTCTCGACACTAACGCCAAGCGCTCATGTCCATCTTGGGTGTCCATGTCCTCTTTATGTTTGATCTAATTTTTGACATTTGAGGTTGATCTTTTCAGTTTTTCCTCTCATCTATTGAGGTATTAGTCACCATGTCAGGGCATTAGTGTTGAAATTCGAACAAGATATCCCTATATAAGCATAACATAATACCATTATATGGGTGGACTATTCTTATCAAGGGTCATTTATTTACATAGAGCAAGGGACTACATTTGGGCCATTATTCTGCATACATAATGCATAAAAAGGGGAGTCTATTCTATTTCATCCACACATTTGCATTTTTATCTAGCTATTGCTTGTTATCTTGACGTCATTGGCGCGAGGGTAACCTATGATCATTATTGCACACACAAACACACAAAAATACATTGGGTTTGAGATGTAGTGCAACGCTCATTTATAAGTCCACCATTGTGGTGGCTGAGGACAACCTGACCCCTCATTTTACATCTTTCTTTTTAAAGATTTGATGTATATTTGAGGGTTTTGTAGGTGTTTTCTTCATTGCAAGTTTACACGTACCTCAATGATCGAAGTGCAACATACACGTGACAAAAGGTGAACAAGTGTGAAATCCTAACGGCCATATCGAAACTATCTCTCTACCTCTTCTGCAGACCAAGGTGCCCAGAAACAAGACCAGGGTGCCCGCGAGTGCCCTCATACCTCTCTAGGTGCCTTAGTCCAGCCAGTTCCACCTCTGCTGCATTTTTTTACCATTTGTTGCAAGAGTCTGTTCTTTTGTTTCATCACACTACTCAGTCCCAGGTCATTGCGAGGTAAGCAAGATCGAGGTTAGGACCTTATCCTTCTCATTTCCTTTCATTAATAAAATCAAATAAGTTGTTTAGTATTCATATGTTACTGCATATCATTTATATCATAGTTGTAAATTTAGATTTAAATAAAATATTTAGATTTTATTGAATCAAAGAAGAATTGTAATATTAACCTAGAAATTAGGCCAATTTAAAGGAAAATTGAAAAATAAGGCAAAATTAATTGAAATTGGGTCAAATCAGGGGAAATTAGGTCAATTGGACTAAATTATATCAAATTACGCCAAATTAGAGGATACTATGTCAAATTATGTGAAACATGGGGAAATTATGGAAATTATGTCAAATCAGGGAAATTATGTCAAATGAGGGGAAGTTAGGTCAAGTTAGGTGAATTTTACATAAATAGAGGAGCTTATGTTAAATAAGAGGACATCTAGTCAAATTATAGGAAATTATGTTGTATTAGGTTAAATTAGGTCCATATGTTGGTGTTTAGGGGGCTCAATATGTCTTATTTTACCACCCTGTGTAATTAATCACTCAATAATGGAATCAAACTCCATAATGATATCAAATATGGCATATCAAGATCCATAATTATATAAGGATGTGGTGTTGGGTTGAATGGGATCAATAAATCCTATTTGAGTATCTCATTTAATCAATCACTCGGTTGATAGTACAACATGTCCTCAAATAAGACATATCAAGCCCTCTAATGACATTATGGTGTCCCATTGGTGTTTAGGGGGCTCAATTGATTTCACAAGACACTTGAATATGACATATCAATCCCTCTACTAACATTAGGATGTGATATTGGTGTTTAGGAGACTTGATATGTCCTACTTTGGTGCCTTGTTCAACCACATGCTTGATTGGTTACACAGTGCATTCTATAACATTAGGGTGTCACACTAGTGTTTATGTAGCTTGATATGTCCTATTCGAGTGCCCAATGAAACCATTCACTTGTTGGGTTATCATAATAATTTATATATTGTATTAGGATAATTGTGAGAACCTAATATGGTTTGAGACTTAATATGTCATGATCAGAGTGTCACATTACAATATCGTATTAAGGTGTCCCATTAATAGGGTGTGAAATTCAGGTGTTGCATTGGGGTGTTGTGCTAAGATGTTGTATTAGGGTTTTGTGTTAGGTTGTCACATTAGGGTGTCACATTACAATGTGTAGACACTAAATCACGCACTTTGGGTATATTACTAGGTCCTAATAACATACTACTATTCATATGCTTCTTACAAAAGACAGAAGAAAAATACTAATTTATCATTATACTTGGCCTCTTAGGTTCATTTCCAGTCTCCCACTTGGCCTTATAGACCTCATTGATCAATTTGACCCTTCATACTTCACATTTTCTAGTTCTAGACACTAGTGCCTAGGCACCCTTGTCCCCTCTGGGTGCCCTAGACCTTTTTTTATTTTTCTTGCTCCTTTTTGGGTCCTTTCCAGCCGTTGGGCATCCCTATCTCTTAGGGGTTGGCTTTTTAGTGATTAATTATGAAATTTGAAGAAGAGAAGCATATAAATATAAATTTATGTGACCAAATTAAAGGACTAAAGTCTAAGCATCTATACTATCACCTAAGGTTGCATCTCACAAACACTCAAGAGCATATTTGCATTCATCTAGCACCATCACAAGGGATGAGGGTTGGTTTTCTGCATCACACACATAGGAGGGAAGTTCATTTTCTTCCATGCACACATCTATTATGTTGGGACCCCAAAATATTGGCTAAGTACAAAAAGGTGCGTAGGCACGCAAGGTCTAGTTGAATAAGGGCGTGCAAGGAGAACACGCGTATGACAGGGTTTAAGAAAACCCGTGGTGTGCGCGGACAGAACCAAGGTTTCAGGACTTAGCCATATTAGGCATGACACAAGAAAAGCGTGACCCGACTGCACATGTGAAGTGGATAAGGTGCCATCCTGGCGATAGGTTGTCCTAGGAAGGAATATACCTTACGATAGAAGGTTCTAGAAGACATCATGGTAAACAGTGGAGAGCTTAGGCTTGGAGGAGCATGCTCCCATGGAGGACAACATTCAAACACTTGGCATTGGATTTGAGGCTGCAGAAAGATGAGTTGGCACTTTGGGATGCCTATATATGCGAGCGCCTGCAGGAGAAAAGGATAGTAGAGATATAGATTAGATAGACGGGAGGAGAATATAGAGAGCAGAGCTCTGTGGAAATACTGTGATAACTCTGTGGGATTAGGTAGAGGATATATGAGGAAGTAATGTATTAGGTGGCTGGGATATAAATTTTTCTTTGTATGGATGAAGGATATGATCCCTGCTATGATGTATGACTTCGGTTTGATCAAGCTATGGTAGTCTAATGGATCCATTGAATGTAATGAGGTTACAAACATGAATGAGTATGAATGTAATTGATTCGGTTCATATCTATATCTTTTCACTTATGTTCATGGATGATATGGAATAAATGTAAATCCTTATGTATTTTCCTTTATGTTGTAATTCTATTTGTTATATGTAAGTACCATCTGTTTGGAATGACTGCATTGATCTAGAAGCCATTCTGAGCTCTATGATGCTTGCATGTCTCATTTCCACTCACTTTCTTTAAGTTTGGATCATAGATGATGTTTTCCCTCTCAACTCACATAAAAGAGAGACTCGGTGCCCTCGCATGCCTCGGGTGAGCACCCAACGCTCACTGAGGGATAGGCCAGTGCGCATGGGATTCCCTTGTTCTTTGGTGGGTGTAAAAATGACTACATCTTGGTTCCGTTGTTGGGACCTCTTTTCAAAGTTGTAGTGGGAAATGACATACATCATGATCTGTGAAATGAGTGATGACAAAGAATTTAACCTTGGAAAGTGTTGAAACATGGTTTAAAAGCACATAGGATGAATTTTCTCAAAGATTTAGCACTGGATCTGAGTGTGATGCACGTAGATGGATAGAAGAGAACATGTACCATGATTTGTATGAAACATTTTTGTGTTGCTTCCCAGTAGAACTATATGAATGGCTCTCGGCATATACGTCTAGATCAAGCTAGTATTGTAGATCACGTGCGTGGACCCAAGAAGAATACCAGAGGGTGTAAGATGCAGATATGAAGTGAACTTGTGTTGTGGATCATTGGTGGAAAGGAGTACTGGCTAGCTACACTCTGGAGTACGCCATTTCTACATATTCTTGTCTGGAAGTTCCTGAGTTTGAATTTCTATGGGAGCCTAGAGGATTATTTCTACGTGTTATCCCTCTAGCAATGAAGATCTTGATTGTTACCTTGAGTTTAGAGGCATTTCCGATGGCCAGCTAAACCATTCTGAGCATTGGGAAAGGAAGCTAGGGTGGAGGAAGATGATAGATATTGCGATGGAGAAAGAAAGGGAGGAGAGACGACTCAAGTATAGTGAAGCGCATGAAAGGGAGATTGCTAGACAACACGAGGTTGTAGGTGTGATTGATATATAGAGGTAGATGTTGCGGGAAGGATTTGAGGTTCACGCAGAGGACGTGGAACCTGAGCATTCTGTGCTACACCATCTTGGCAAGTGTGTAAGAGAGACCCCTTTAGTTTCTAATAAGAGTTCATCACGCAGAGAGAGAAGAGTTGTTGGCATGCACCTAAGCCCCTAGTGACCAAACCATGGCGCTTGGTTTTCCAGATCAAGGGAAGAATATTGTTGGTCTAGTTGGTATCGGTGGAAGTGATTGATCTGCACCCAGGAGATATAATTTCTCATTTGGGACTTCTATGGCTTCACATACCATTCCAGTGTTAGGAGGAATTTTTGGGCAAGGTATAATATGTAAGCTTTCGGCCTCACAATGGGGAGTGGCACGAGGTACACTATTGGTAGTGGGGGCATTATCACAGACCGTTGGCGTGTAGTTTAGTGGAACTGTGGGGACCCTTGGCATGACTACTATAGGACCTGGTGGATCTGGTGGATTTGGTGGGTCAGGAGGAACATGACATGGTGGATCTAGAGGATCTGGTGGCTCAAGAGGCACAGGACCTGGTGGATTTGGTGGTGGAGGAAACACCAGAGGAAACCAAGGCTTTGGCTCAGGAGGACAAGGGCCCCAGCCACCTCCTCAAGTCTTCTTCAAGATGTCTTTACATTTTTCAGATTATAGGGGTTTTGAAGATGTTGTAGAACATGTTCACAAGTGTGAGCTACTATGGCACGCGAAGGGGATCAAAACCCTAGAGTGGAAGGCTAGTCAGTTTGCAATGACGTTGCAAGGGCGCGCACATAACTGGTATAGGAAATATGACCCTCATCAAATGGTGGTGGATTATATTGCTTTAAAGAATGCCTTCTTAGCAGAATTCCACATTTCTGAGTTTAAAGAAAAGAGCATCAACGCCATGAAGGAGATTCAATAGGGAATGGCAGAGAGTGTGCGGGAGTATGATGCACGGTTCAAAACCCTCCTGTCAAAATTGTCATATGACATTCACCCTTCACAGCATGCTCAATAGTTTGTTAGGGGGTTGATAACACATTTTAGAAGAGCTTTATCTCATAAAACTTTCACAGACCCACGCGAGGCGTTGGAATCTGCTCTACACATCGAAGCTGTTGAAAGTGTTGATACTGGTGTTAGCCCATTCCTGGAGGCTCAAATTGCTACTATGGCTAAGCAGCTAGAGAATTTGTCTATGAACTCAGCCCATGAGACTCGCAGTGGTATATAGTGTACAAATTGTGAAGTAGAGGGGCATGTTAAGGATAGTTTCCCTTGGAAGACAGTACGCACCATAGCAGTAGATTGTGAGATTTGTCATGGGGACCATAATGCGAGTAGATATCACTTGTTATAGCGCACAATGCGGAAGAATGTGTCTTGTTACTGTAAGATCTGCACCTCTACAACCCATGATACTAAGGATTGTTGGCTTATTGATCATATCCATGAGGCCATTGATCTTGGTGTGCACTAGACTAGCCTTATAATTGGTTCTAAGGGTGATGATCAACGCTACGAGGAGCGCGCAGTTGGAGGCACACGTGGAAGGGGATTTCACGGTTACGGTAACTATGGAGGAGGAAGAAGTGAGTTCCCGCGTGGAACCTATTTTGATTATGGGGTCTATAGACCAGTACAAGCACGAGTGTTCAGACTTATTGCAGTGCTCATGGTGCAGGAAGAAGCACAAGTATGAGGAGTACCCTGAGTTGTTTGAGCACATGAATCAGTAGCACTAGAAAGACAACGGTGCTGTAATGGTAAGCATTAAGAAGGTTGACATGAAATGGATGCCACGAGTGACACGTGATGTAGGATTGGAGCCTGTTATGGTAACAACAAGAGCAAAGGCCACGTGTGCAAAGGAAATACCAAGGCAGAAGAACCTGGTTTCAAAGGAAGAAGTGGTACATGGGAATTATCTAGACCTTACGCATCAAAAAGAGGTATATCAAGAGATCACAAACATCATTCAGAGTTTACAAGGAGAAATCCAGTGTCTAAAGGAGTAGTCCAGGAGGGAGGAGAAAAGAAGGAAGGTCGAGGTGCCAAAGGATGACTTGGATGAGGTCAAAGAAGTGTGTAAAATGCTAAGGTAAGAGAATATTATTCCCTTGCTAGGGATCATGGTTGAGAGAGAATGTACCACGTGCTGAAGGAGAGCACGAGAGGTAGGTCCTACATGTAAACCTTCCCCCTCATAGCCATGACTATGATAAGGAGATCACATTAGATGCAGTCATGGATGGATGGCTCCTTAGTAATATCCTCATTGACACAGGCGCGAAGGTCAATTTTCTCACTTTGGATGCATCACATCAGATGGGGAGACCTACATTACAGTCATCTTCAAATGAGTTGTATATGGCAAAAAAAAATGAAGGTAATGCCCATCGGTGTCTTAAAGGATGCAACTATCACAATTCAGGGAGCTAAGTTTACTAGGGACTTTGAAGTCTTGGCATTCACCGAGGCAGAAAATTTCCTAGCATTACTTGGGCACCCATGGTGCTATAAGAACAATGCAGATCTTTAGTTCAACAAGGGATACATAAGCTTTGAAAATGAGGAGTGGGTCATCAGACCCACAACTGATGGGAAATCAACATCCTATACCGAACCTTTGGGAGAAGAGGTCCTAGATAGAATATATGTGCTCTCAATCAAGGATCCAGAGATAATTCATCCCACAGCAGGAGTTATCTAGTTTGAGGATGTTCAGTCCCTAAGTGACACCACCAGTATAGCGTGTGATAATTGGGCACATGGAACCTATGAGTTGATCAGATGACATTTGAGAGGATTGTTGACAAAGGTGATAAAGGTGCTTATAGTCCGGTGCCTAGGAGGAAAGGAGATACCTAAGTATTCAAGAGGAGCCTTCCCTGAGATCTTTTTGCAGGAAATGGAATCTTGGTGGAAGGAGGAAAATGAACAAAGGGGGATGTTAAGTTATGTCTTGCTCGGCACAATGGCATGGTGGTGGGCTACATATCAGGAGAGCCTCTTGGAATGGCACGAGGTTAGAATTTCCCTCTCTGTCTAGTTCTCTAGAAGCAATGCACTCACCACCATCAAGGATTATCATGGTAAGGAACCCACATCTTTCCATATCCAAGATCTTTACCACCATCCCTATGGGTACACAAAATATATTCTACATTGCAGGGTTGTGTGTGCACATGGTACATTCATTTTGAGACATGCCGCTAGACAAGGAATTGGCAGGAGTTAGCAGTTGATCTCATTCAAACATTTGAGTATCAAAGTACAAAACCCTTGGTGGATAAGGCATTGCAGGTTATCAAACACCTTACCATTAGAGATAGTGTCATGGCATAAGATAGGCTACTGGAGTTGCTAGGTGAACCTAGCCTGGAGGTGCGCTTTGAGGAAGAAGAGGAAGAAGAGACAGAAGAGATACATCTTGAGCGCATGTGTTTGGAAAAAGAAAAAGGGAATTTGGTGTATGTTATTGATGGGGAAGAAGTGGAAAACTTGGATGTTGACCATTCTATAGGGACATGCGAGGTGGTAGACAGTGCTGATGAATGGGTGCGCACCTATCATGAGCCTTTAAAGACAAATAAGGTTAACATTGGCTTAGAAAAAGAGCATAAAGAGGCTATCATCGGAGACTATTGGTCAGAGAAGGAAGTCTCTAAGATCATTGATCTTTTACGTGAGTTTGAGGATTTGTTCTCGTGCGGGTATCATGAACTCAAAGGTGTTCACCATTCCTTAGGGGAAATGAGAATTAAGTTAAAGGAGGATGCGCGCCCGGTTCGGAAGAGACCATATCGAATGAATCCCAACCTACGCGTGAAGGTCAAGGAAGAAATAGACAAGATGATAGTGTCAGACATTATTGAAGTTGTTGAAGAGTTAGAATGATTAATTCCAATGGTAATTAGCATCGAAAAGGATAGAAGGATAAGGATCTGTGTTGATTACAGGGACCTGAATGTAGTGTGTATCATTGATCCTTTCCCAAACCCTTTTATTGAATAAATCTTAGAGGGAGTGGCAGGGTGCGAGGTCTATTCTTTCATAGATGGATTCTCGGGCTATCACCAGGTAAGGTTCGCGAAGGAGGACCAAAGGAAGACAAATTTTGCCTCGGAGTGGGGAAGTTTTTCCTATAAAGTCATGCCCTTTGGGTTGAAGAATGCGCCTGCTATGTTCTCGCGCATTGTGATACAAACTTTCCAGGACTTCAGCCATAAATTCCTTCAAGTCTACTTGGATGATTGGACAGTATATGGGTTAGTGAAGGACCATTGTGAAAAATTAAGGCTGATGTTTGAAAGGTGTTGGCAGTTGAGGATATCCCTTAACATTAAGAAATGTGTCTTTGCTACCCCATTTGGAACATTATTGGGGCACATCATATGTAAGGAGGGGCTAATAGTAGATCCCGCAAAAGTTGTAGTAATTGTGGGATTGAGGGAGCCTACTAGTCAAAGCGCAGTGCACGGATTTCTTGGGCATACGGGGTACTACAGGAAGTTCATCAAGGGATATGCCAAAATCATCATGCCTTTAGAAGAGTTACTTAGACATAAGAGTGCCTTTCATTGTGGAGAGGTGCAACAAAAGGCTGACACTTTGAAGGATAGGCTTGTTACCCGCACTCATCCTACGTTTCCCTTCTGGGGATAATCCTTTCAATGTTCATGTGGATGCCTCAAGAACCACCATTCGAGTAGTACTTGCACAACCAGGTGAAGGGATTGTTGATCATCCTTTGTGCTTTGCAAGCAGGAAACTGACACCAGCAGAACAGAATTACACTATAACTGAACATGAGGCATTGTTAATGATCTACGTGCTTCATAAATTCAGACAGTATTTGTTGGCAACCCCTTTCATATTTTACATTGACCATATGGCATTGAAATACTTGGTGAACAAGCCTGTTCTACAAGGGCACATATGTCGGTGGGTACTATTGTTCCAGGAATTTGAGTTCACGGTGCTTGTTAAACCAAGTAAACGTAATTCCAGACCTATTCATTTTTCTAGGATTGATTCAGGAGAAGACGTATAGAGAATTAAAGAGACTATGCCAGACGCGCAACTGTTTAGGTTGTGGCGTGCGCCCTCGGATTTGGAGGACATTGTGGTATTCCTTAAGACAGGTGTGACACAAATGGAATGAAGGCCTTAGAAAAGAATAAGTTGGCCATACGCGTCGCACCCTACATGTTAATTAGTGGAGATCTGTATAAAATGTGTCATGATGAGGTTCTACGCCGATGTATGCTAGAACATGAGTGCATTGCGATCATGGAAGATGCATATGGTGGGATTGCAGGAGGACACTATGTGGGAAATGTAACCACGTGGAATATTCTACTCACAAGGCTTTGGTGGGAGACCATTTATCTAGATTATATTGAGTTTTGAAAGGCCTGTGACCATTGCCAGTGCCTTGGAAAACCTGGGAAAAGGGATGAAATGCCCTTGCGAAAAATAGCCAATGTGGAACCATTTGAGAAGTGGGCTATCGACTTTGCTGGACCAAATCTCACCAGCGGCGCAAAGGACTAGTTTGCGGTATATTCTCACTTGCACTAATTATTTGACAAGGTGGGTAGAGGCAACACCTACAAAGGATTGTACAGTGGCTACCGCTACTAGATTTATATGGGAAAACATAATTAGTAGGTATGGATGCCCATTAAGTTTGACAAGTGATAGAGGTATGCACTTCTTCAACGAAATGGTCAGGATTCTGTTATCAGAATTCATGGTGGCCCATCACAAAACTACTCCCTATCACCTTCACGAAAATGGAACTATCGAGGCATTTAACAAAATACTTAGTCACACATTGACTAAGATCTGTGATGTTGGTAGACAAGACTGGGATGAAAAAGTATCAACCGTTCTTTGGGCGTATAGGATAACCTACAAGAGGTTGAATAAGGCCACACAATTTCAACTAGTTTTTGGCACAGAAGTTGTACTTCTAGTTGAATTTATGTTACCTTCACTGCGTATAACACACGTAGGATGGCTAGATGATGAACAAGTGCTGGAAGAAAGAATTGACAAGTTAATGCAATTGGATGAAAGATGATCACTCGCCAGGTGGATCCAGAAGATGGAAAAAGCAAAACAAAAGGCATGACATGATCGTCATATTAAGAACAAGAAGTTTGAGGTTGGGAAGATGGTCTTACTATATGATTCTAAGTTTCTGCTCCATCATGGGAAGTTAAAAGTCCATTGGTTGGGTCCTTACATCATCTCGTACATCCTTGATTTGGGCGCGTGCCAGTTGCAAGCGTTAGATGGGACAAGATTTCCTGGACACTTCAATGGGAGTAGGTTGAAGCCCTACTATAAATAAGTCTTCTTGGTGTTTGTAAATAAGGCAGTATTGCCAGTTAGTTTAGGATTTTCTTTAATGCATTTTCCTTTCTTGTGTTTCCCTTTCTCGTTGTTGTTTTGTGTTGCACCTTGGGCACTGGTAATCTCATTACTTTTTGAAAGTTGTAACTTCACATAGGACTGCACATAATTTTAGTGTGGGGTGGAGTAATATGGAAGAA
This sequence comes from Taxus chinensis, assembly GCA_019776745.2. Taxonomy (NCBI): domain Eukaryota; kingdom Viridiplantae; phylum Streptophyta; class Pinopsida; order Cupressales; family Taxaceae; genus Taxus; species Taxus chinensis. The sequence continues at coordinate 869,739,459 of CM034148.1, read as the reverse complement.
ATTGAAGTGTGAAACGCCAAGAAGGATTACATTGGAAAGCCCAGTTGAATGGCCTTGTGAAGAAAGTACATGCAAGGAAAGGTGAAAAAGGATGGTTGGTGTCAGGATAAGGCTACATTGGGGATCCATGTACAAGAGAAGAAGAAGCACATAAGCAACATGAGGTAGGCAAGAGAAAAAATCATGATAGAAGAAGTGACTTCAGTGTTGGTTACGCGCACGCAAGAGTCTTCGATCAAGACGGATTGGTTACGCACCAGAAGGTTGGAGAATTATCCGCACAAGGTTGGGCACATGAGTTAAAACGCTAAAGTCGGGTTTGTTTGAAAAATCTGCATTGAGTGTTAAAGTATGGTGGCAGGTAAGGTAACATTTAATGTTACAAAGTGGGAAAAACTATAAATAAAGGATCGAGGCCTTTCATTATTTACTTTGCATCTACAAAGAAAGAAGCACTTTTGCATCTTTGTAAACTAGGGCTTCCAGAACTGATCCATGTGAAGAAACATTTGATTAGTTTGAGCATGAATAACTAGTTAGATTTCTAAACCAAAAGGAAGGGATATCACAGGCATAGGAGAAGTTGTGAGAAGGCACCATCTTGTGAAGGAATTATCCCAGTTAGGGTTTGAAAAACTAGGGCACGGGTTTAAGAGGATTTCTTCACAAGCTTGAGATCTAAGGTTGGAAGAAGTGGAAGAGCAAAGTAACAAGAAGTGATTGAAGTGATAAGAGGACCTAGAAAATGGCACCCAAGAAACCAACCGTGTCATCCAAGAAGCCAAAGGGCAAGGGCAAGGGCAAGGGCAGGAAGCCATCAAAGTAACCGTCGCTGCATGTGATTACAAAAAGGGGTCAAGGTATTTTGACATTGTAGAAATCCCAAATCTCGTCATGAGAATGGCCACACACCTGGTCATAAAGTTAAATGATCAAGAAAGGTGGAGGTAGGTAAATAAGGCCTAGTTGAATGTATGCAGGAAATAATCAGAGGGCACAATCTACAATTTATCGGCCTTAATTACAAATGAGATAATCAATAGTTCCTAGAAAGGAGACAATATACTCTTTGGAAATGTCCTCCTGACAATTGTATTTTCGGAGATAGGAGTGTTTGGCATGGCAGATAAGTTTGTTTGGGAGTATCTGGATGAATATCCCTCACCCACAAAAATATTTACAAAGTATACATGTGAAACAATGACAGCCTCCTACAAGGTGCGCCTGGACAAGTTGTATAAGTGCTTAAGGGATGCGTTCGAAGAAAAGTGGAGAATCCCATAGAAACTACTGGCACTTATAATGGGAGAAGTTGGGTTTGTTGTGTACCAACACTTTTGCATAGGCAGGTTCATGATGGTGGATGAAACCATGAGCCCAAGGTGTAAACTCATGTTCTCCTTCACCACCCAGTACTTCCAAGCGGAAGTTAACAAGTTCAAAGAAGCAAAGAGACTAAGGTTCGACCTTAGTGAAGTTAATCAGGACCACAGGGAGTTACGTAGGACACTGGTCTACACCAAGAAGCACGCATACATGGAAAAGTACATAGCACATGAAGTCAAAATGATGAAACCCCTAACTCTAATAATTGCAGGAAAGTTCGTGGCATGTGTATATCTCCGCATTAGGTCAAAAGTTGAGAAAGGCACATCCCTGGAGAATGATGTCTCCATACTTGAAGATCCCATGGGTAGAAGAAAGTCCGCACTCAAGAAAAGGGAAAGAGAAGAAGAAAAAACACCAAGTGTGTAGACTACCCATCGAGTAAGCACACCAGTGGCAAGCGCCAAACCTAGCACCTATACATGCAGGAAGAAATCCCCGGTAAAGGAGAAGACCCCAGAAGAAGAGGTGCCAGAGCAACCCCTCGCCAAGGAGAAGTCACTAAAGGAAGTAGAGAAGGCTGGATCCCCTGCGGAAGAGTCACCTCTCAGGAAGAAGCAGAGGATAGAAGAGGAGACTGACTCGGAAGAAACTGAGAGATTGGAGAAATACATAGGTGAAAGGGATGATGACAGTAAAGAAGATGATCCTAAAAGAGATCAATAGCCACCTATCTTCAACATGCACAATTCAGAAGAAGAGGGTGGAGAAGAAGAACAGGAGTTCCTTTTCATGTGGCACAAGGGTAACCAGGAGGGGGAAGGCACCTAGGACATGGGAAGAAGTGAGGAGGTTAGTGCGCAAAATTAGAAAGCTCTAAGTCTTACGTAGGAACAAGTAAATGAGGTGACATAAAGAGAAGCAACAAAAATAATCGAGGCCTTAGTAGAACAAGAATTGGAGCACAACACTGACATAGTGATGGAAGAGGGTAAGGAAGAAAGCGTTGAGAGAGAAAAATTTAGTATGGGAGGAGGTCCTAGTCTAACGATGAGTTTCCCCAAAGGCATGCGCTCGGGAAGGAAGAACCTTGATAAAAATGAGGACATGTCATGGGCTATGTTGATGACCAAAGGAAGGTGTTACGCACACGCTTCCACAACACTGTACCCATGGAAGAACTTCTAGCTTTAGAGTCATTTGACAAGGAGGGCACGTACCCTAGGACAAGGAAGATGCTCTCTTGGGCATTTGAGTCCCATATTGATGATCCAGAGTTTGAAGTATACCAAGGGACAATCATGTTAGTACCGGAGTCTAAGGGAACTAACCCCTTGGTAAATTCCCAGAAACTCTTGGATGAGCAGTTATGTAATGCGTTGAACAAGGTCACAGTCGAGATTGAGGCTAGGCTCTTTGGAAGAAATGACAGAGTAAGATTTCTAGAGGAAAGGCTAGAAAAGAAGGAAGAGGAGCTGGTTGAGAAGACTAAGGGCTTGAAGCAAGAAGAGTTGATTAGCACGTAGTTGAAGCATGAACTAAGGGATGAGAAGGTAAAGATGTGGGAAATATACAAAAATATGGAGTCTATTACAAGCACCATTATGTTGAAGCATCCAGACCTAACGCCTCCCGCGTAGAAGTATAGATCCATTCTTGAATGCTTAGAAGATATAATGCTCATCCTCACCATGGAGAGACAACCGTTGGCCCTAGAGTCCGCAGTAGAAGTGGCGACACACTTAGAGAAGGAGGAAAAATTGAAAGTGGTGGTAATCATTGTTGAGTATAGCAAGGTACTTGTAGATGTCAAGATTTCTACCCAATCTATTGAGGCTGCATACGATAAGTGCACAGACAAGGATAGAGTGATGAGCATCTTGGTCGCCACTCACGAAGCAGAGCTGAAGGAGTTCCAAGAAAATAACAAAGGGAATAGAGTAGAGTGGGATAGAATCCTTTCCAAGGTCAAGAAGAAATCTGAGGCCATTGAAATCTTAAGAGGTTAAATCAAAACTGGTTGAAGGAACTGTACCCACAAATTACTAGAAGGATGGACACACTTGAAGACATGAGCAAGGAGTTGGAGAAAATTGTTGACACTATGAATGCTCAAGGAGATGGAATAAGTTTTGGGGAGGTAAGCGCCCTAGTCAGCGACCTCTGTTAGAGAGCACAAAATGAAGTTGATGCTTGGAACAAGTTGGAGGCCGACTTGTAAAAAGATTTTCCTAGCTTGTTGAAATAATGCCATCACTACACCATTCTTTCTTCTTTCCCAAATTCTTCATCCCCTTATTCTTTTTCCAAGACGTAAGTCTACTATGATTCCTTATCCATATAAGAAGTGTTCCCACAGATGGAGAACATGCGTAGTGTGGGGTGATGTTGGGACCCCAAAATATTGGCTAAGTACAAAAATGCCAGTAGGCGCGCAAGGCCTAGTTGAATAAGGGCACGCAAGGAGAACACACGTAGGACAAGGTTTAAGGAAAGGTTTAAGAAAACTTGTGGTGCTCAAGGAAAAAGCCAAGGTTTCAGGACTTAGTCATATTGGGAATTTTGGGCAGGACACGAGAAAAGCGTGACCCGACTGTGCATGCGAAGTGGATAAGGTGTCAGCCTAGCGACAGGTTGGCCTAGGAAGGAATATGCCCTGCAATAGAAGGTTCTAGAAGACATCATGGAAAAAAGTGGAGAGCTCATGCCTGGAGGAGCATGCTCCCATGGAGGACCACATTCAGACACTTGGCATCAGATTTGAGGCTGCAGAAGGATGAGTTGGCACTTTAGGATGCCTATATATGCAAGCACCCGCATGAGAAAAGGATAGTAGAGATATAAATTGGATAGATGGGAGGAGAATATAGAGAGTGGAGCTCTATAGAAATACTGCGACAACTTTGTGGGATTGGGTAGAGGCTATATGAGGAAGTAATGTATTAGGTAGCTGGGATATAAATTTTTCTTTGTATGGATGAAGGATATGATCCCTGCTATGATGTATGAATTCTGTCTGATCAAGCTTTGGTAGTCTAATGGATCCATTGAATGTAATGAGGTTACAAACATGAATGAGTATGAATGTAATTGATTCGGTTCGTATCTATATATTTTCACTTCTGTTCATGGATGTTATGGAATAAATGTAAATCCTTATGTATTTTCCTTTCTGCTTTAATTCTATCTATTATCTATAAGTACCATCTATTTGGAATGATTGCATTGATCTAGAAGCCATTCTGAGCTCTATGATGCTTGCATGTCTCATTTCCACTCACTTTCTTTAAGTTTGGATCATAGATGATGTTTTCCCTCTCAACTCACATAAAAGAGAGACTCAGTGCCCTCGTGTGCCTCGGGTGAGCGCCCAGTGCCCGCTGGGTGATAGGCTGGCGTGCATGGGATTCCCTTGTTCTTTGGTGGGTGTAAAAATGACTACATATTACATATTTTTACATCTAGCTACTTTTCTTGCTATCAAATACGATGCGCACAAGAGCCACCTAGGGCATGATTATGCACACACAGATATAGAACTACATTAGGTCTAAGATGTAGTGTAACACTCAATTGTAAGATCACTTGTTTGACAACTGAGGATAGTCCAACCCCTCATTTTGCATATTTATTTATTAGGATTTGATGTTATTTTAAGGGTTGTGCAGTTGATCTCTTTATTACAAATTATCATCGACATTAGAGATCATAGTGCGACCATTTAATGATAAAAAATAAGGGTTTTGGATCAACTAGCAAACTAGTAAAATTCATTTATGGGCCTGCTGCGCAGACCCTAGCACCTAGGAAGGGATCCTAACAACCAATCGTCCCAATACTAGTCCAAACACCTTGGTCCCTGTTCCTCCTCCACTCCTGCACTTTTCTGGGTTTGGTTTCAAGGTCGTATACTGTCATTCTGTCAGTCTTCCACCTTCACACATATCCAGGATATTTGTGAAATCAGCTAAGTAACCTAACTCTCTATTGCACTTAGGGTTTTACTTCATTTGCTTATTTGCTTGAGTCATTTCTGTACTTTACTGTCATATCTTTCCTTTTGTGACATACATAAGAATTTAACAAAGTAATATACACCTTTAGTTTATTTTTGTTAAATCATTTAGTGAACTCGATCATTCCTACACTAACTTTATGAGAATGTATCAAATTGTTGCTCCTACTTTTGAATCCATGGATCACTCTTCTTATCCTTCTTTTGCTCCAACCAAAATTTCTGGTATTATTACTTCTACTGCTGATTTCATACACATTCATACTCTGCACCCTCCTCGTTTCATTACTCTTATGGCTGACCCAACTATCAATGTTGTTACTACTTGTCGCACTCATTCTCCTATAGATCCTCTAGCTTCTATTCCACCACCTATTACTCCTACAAATCCTACAACCACCAATAAAGGGTATGACATTGTTAAACAACTTAAGAGCACACCCGCCAAAACATCTCTTTATGATCTACTATGCAATGCACCTAAATGTTGTAATACATTAGAATCCACTCTTTGTTCTATACACATTGAGAGTGCTAACTCCCCGGTTACTTTTACACATTTTATTAAATCTCTCAAAAATCTATTGCATACTATATCATTTAATGATGAGGACATACCTCCACCTACTATCGACAACCCATGTGCTCCATTACTTATCACTGCTATTATCGAAAAAATATGTCAAGCAAGTATTGATTGATAACGGTTCCACTATAAATCTATGTGCGCATTCTCTTCTTAAACAAATTGGTATTCAAGATAATCTAATCACTTAGAACTCTACTCTCATCCGAGGTTATGATTCCACTACCTGCACGTTCTTGGGTAATATTACTTTAGGTTATGACTACATTGTTCTTTGACATTGAATTCTCCTTCCAGTTTAACCTATTATTAGGTAGGCCATGGATTCATGCTATATGCACAATGCCATCTATAGTACATCAGTGTGTCAAATTCTTACATGACAGTTATGGACATATAATTATTGTTGACCTCGAACCATTCAAATATTGTCGCATAGATCCTGTTACTGTTATGCCCATCCCTTCGTCGGATCCTATTCCATTTCATAGTCTTGATACATATGAGTGTTTCACTACCTTCATCCACATCTATGAGCATACCATCTATTATTACTCATACTATTGATATTATATCGCCCAATGCAACTGCTTCTACCACTACTACTATTATACCTCTCCTAGAGGTTTTCATTCCTACATTTGGCTCCACTCCTAGAACTACTATTAATTCTATTACCATTCAAGATTATGCCAACATTGATGACTCTGATGATGAGGTTGATATTATTAAACTTACCGATGACAAATTATAGAGCCTTAACTTCACTCATATTGACATTGATAACTTGTATTTTGATGATACTTTTGTTGCACTTGGCCTTCATGAATATCAATTCAAGAAACCACCCCCTGTTACTAATGTTGTGGTACTCTACCAGGGGTTTTTCCATATATTGGACGTCGTTCCACCTGTACAAGCTTCCCATGAGCAATCTATAACCACATGCTCTACTTTCACATGTACTCTTCTCGTGAATAACTCCTATTGGCATCATATTCTGTTGAATTGTACTTGCTCTAATACTATTTACACATACGCCAGCTTGACTAGGCTTGGCTTGACACTCAATTATATCTTACCACCACCTCACTCACCCCATCTCTATCATGTATATGTTCACATTACGACTACTTATGGTCTTCATGTTTTCCATTTAGTAGTATTTATTACACGCACCCCTCATGTTTTTCCACTGATGCTTGGGAAATCTTGGATTGATTATATTGGGGGCACCTTAGACTCCAGTCACACTTCTATTACTTTTCCTATGTCATTCAGTCGTGTTCTATCAGTAATGATTCATCTCTCAGCTATTCACAAAATCTCACTCGTTGGTACACACATGGGTGTTCAGAAACCCCTTTCATTGATGAAGAGTACACAATGACCATGTATACCTTACGTCGTAATAGATCTTTATATGATCTACCTCATACTATTGCTTATCAAGTTTCCAATGCATCTCCAGATGGCTTCGATCAGGATAATGATGAACTTTTAGACAATGTCACTCGATTAATCTCATCATCACACACTTAAGGGGCATCACGCTATTTATCCCCCCCTTATTTCATCGACACATGTCAATTATTCCCATTATTTCACATCTGATCTCTCATATACAACATACAAATCTTGATACATTAGTATCGTCATTACCCTATGACGCACTCTTGTGTTAAGGTTCACACTTGACTGTTGAGGGCATACTATACACATGAACCTCACACACTAAACATTTCACATTTATGAAACCTTATTCTACACATTGCACATCCTACACATCTTCTACATATTCTTCTTACATCTTACGCATTTTGCGCTTTCTACACATTACACATCTTATGCCTTTAGGACATATTCTTCTTCCTACACCTCATACATATTGTGTGCTTTCTACATCTTCTATTCATACCTCCTACTACACAGCATAATCCCTTTGTGCTTTCTATACCTACTCATTCTACACATTTTCAACTATACACATCTTTAACATCATCTCTTTACTTCTACTATGCATCATATAGGCTTTGCGTTTTCCCATACTTACACCTTCTATACATTTTGCACTTTACATTACACACCTTCACACTTTTCCAACTTCACATACATCTTCCTAGTGTCACACCCTTCTACAATGAATCTACATCCTTCTAGCACATTCTACTCACACATCTTGCTATTCTTTTCTACATTCTACGCATCATGATAAAAAATTTACAGCACACACTACCTAACAACACACTCTAGTCTCATGGTTTATATTCGACAACTGAGGGTCTAAATCTGCATTGAACCTCACCTCATCACACTTACATCATTCTACGTTTGGTCTTCAAAATCAATCAATCTTTTTAGCTATCATATCATGCGACACTATTTTTCAATTTACGGTTCAAGCTTCACTTCCTAACATCTTATTCACCCATTCTATGGTCTATACTACATCATCAATCATTCTTGTGTTTTATTCACATATTCCTACATCTTACACATCACACGACATTAGTCTACAATTTACACTTTGCGTTCTAATATTCCAATATTTCTCACTTATAAACACATCATTCAAACCATTTCTCGATGATGTAGTCTTGCTATACAGTTCATTCTTGACTACGGAGGGGGCATGTATAAATTAACCTCATCTCATATATACACATACACTTGGGGGACACACTACTCCTATCACTCGTATTACATTCCATTCAATCTCATCCACAACATGTTGCATATCTTTGCCGCACATAGTTCTTACTCACTTATGCTTACATGTTCACTTTATTACACATGCTAGATAGATATCTTGTATGCTATTATATTTATCATACACACATGTGCTTTCACTTGCTTTCTAGTTGTGATCACATAATTTACACAAATCATTACATGCAACATGAATGCTTGGCGCAATACCTCATACTAGTCCCGCAGCGGCTCCCAGGGGCATCCACATTCGTACACATTTCAGGTGCTATTGTTTCATTATTGTACATAACACACTACTATATCAGATTGTACATGCTTTGACATACTTTATATCTTTCTAACATGCTAATGGGTGCTTCATGTGCAACATTTTCCTTGCAGGACCTATTTGCCACCATGGTTATTTGATGTTTGTTTACTCTTGTTTGTCACTGTTTGCGGGCTTTTCCCAATGCTTTGTCTTATGTGCACGTTGTATGCTTTCAACCATTGTGGCTATCTTGCTTAACATTGTGAGTGATGTCCCATGTTTACAACCCACTTTTTGTGTCTACATTGTCTTATTGCTTGGTAGCTTACATTGTTTTCTATATACATGCTTGTTTGCACTAACACTTGTCTTCTAGCCACTGTTTGCATGTGCCTTGGTTTCTACCAAGCACATTCCCTCCTGCATACCAATATCACTTCAACATGGGGTCCTCTTTTGGGCCGCATCCTCATAGCGACATCATATGCACCCCAAATGAGGGGGACATCTATTAGGTGAATCGGTCACCCCATTCAATAGTTATAGTCATAGTTCAACAGTCTATGGTCACAGTTCAGTATAGTACAACACAAAGTCAGCACAATCTACAGACTCAAACATGGCTCAAAATAAGACTTGGGTCCTTACTTCAGCACAAACACTAGCACCCAGAATCAAACTTGGGCACCTAGGTGCTTATGTCCTTTCCTGAGTGCCTGAGACTAGGGGGTAGATACACATCAATTTTTAGTTCAGTACAATTTTCATCATTGCCACAGAGGATTTCAAAGGGAAGATAATCCTTCAACACTTGGAAATCACATTTAATCACACATATTTGGATTGGATCAAACTTGTACACACCATCTGCAGTGGTGTTTTTACTTCTTGGGAAGTAGTCAAAGGTTGAGAATGTCACTAGACCTTTCTCGCTACACTACTTTTGTCGTGGCGTGAGATCGCTCGAAAAACTTACTCTTCATCAACATCTTCAGGATCCTTTCTATCACTTTTTATCATCTTAGATCAGGTGTACATGTTCCTTTTTCTACTAGTTACACTTTTTTACACACTTTTTACATGCATTTTTACATATATACACATATTTGACTACTTGTTCGTTCTTCTCTTTTGCAAGTCCGTCCTTATGGGAAGCGAGTAGTCAACATCAACACACAACCATCACGCTCCAAGCACATCATCAACAACATGTACAACATCACATCTACACGTGTGTTTTCACCCTAGGGTCATTATTCATCACTTTTTCTTTTTACTTCCTCTTCTTTAGCATCCACGCTTCACACTTTTTATCACTCCATGATTTTCTTGTCTTTGCATGCTCTTCTACATTGATCTACATGGTTATCAGGTTTGCATCTCTATCTACTTTATGTTATTGAGCTTTTGCTCACCAACATAAAGTGGGGGAAAATGTAGAACACTAAATCACACACTTTGGGTACATTACTAGGTCCCAATCACATACTACTATTCATATGCTTCTTACGGGAGAAAAGTACTAATTGATCATTATACTTGGCCTCTTAGGTTCCTTTCTAGCCTCCCTCTTGACCTTACAGACCTCACTACCCAATGACCCTTCATACTTCACCTTTTCTGGCTCTGGACACCAGTGCCTAGCTAGGACGCCAGCACCTAGGCACCTTCATCCCCTTTGGGTGTCCTAGACCTCTTTGTATTTTGCTTGCTCCTTTTTGGGTCCTTTCTAGCCATTGGGCATCTATCTCTTAGGGGTCGGATTTTTAGTGATCAATTACAAAATGTGAACAAGAGAAACTTATAAATATAAAGTTATGTGACCAAACTAAAGGACCAAACTCTAAGCATCTATACTATCACCTAAGGTTACATCTCACAAGCACTCAAGAGCATCTTTGCATTCATATAGCACCATCACAAGGGAAAAGGGCTGGTTTTCCGCATCACACACATAGGAGGGAAGTTCATTTTATTCCATGCACACATCTATTACATCTTTTTACATCTAGCTACTTTACTCGCTATCAAGTGCAACGCACACAAGAGCCACCTAGGGCATGATTCCGCACACACACACATAACTACATTGGGTCTGAGATGTAGTGCATCGCTCAGTCATAAGATCACTTGTTTGACAGCCTAGGATAGTCCGACCCCTCATTTTTCATCTTTATTTTTTAGGATTTGATGTTCTTTTGATGATTTTACAGGTGATCTCTTTATCACAGGTTACCAACGACATCAAAGATCATAGTGTGACCATATAACGACAAACAATGAGGGTTTCAGATTAACCAGTGAACCTGTAAAATTCATCTCTGGACCTCCTGCATAGACCTTGGTGCATAGGAAGGGATCCTAATGCCTAGGCACCCCAGTACCAGTCCAGGCCCCTGGTCCCTTGCTCCTCCTGCACTCCTACACTTTTCTGGTTTGGTTTCGAGGTCCTGTACTTCCGTTCTGCCAGTCTTCCACCTTCGCACATTCCCAAGATATTTGTGAAATCAACTAAGTAACCTAACTCTCTATTGCACTTAGGGTTTTACTTCCTTTTGCTTATTTGCTTGAGTCATTACTGTACTTTACTGTCATATCTTGCCTGCTGTAGCATACATAAGAATTTAACAAAGTAATATACACCGTTAGTTTATTTTTGTTAAATCATAATGTTGTGTTAGGGTCTGACATAATTAGGGTGTCACATGGGTGTGCATGGTGCATCATTTGTTGTTTAGGTTGTTACATTTTATTTAGGGTGTCACACTAGTGTTTAAGGTGTCACATTAGTGTTTAGGGTGTCACACTTTTTATTTAGGATGTTGTATTTATGTTTATGGTATCACATTGGTGTTTAGGTTGTCTCATTTGCTGTTCAAAGTGTTGCACTTATGTTAATTGGGTTGTCTCATTAGTGTTTAAGGTGTCACATTAGGGTGTTGCATTAAAATATTTCATAATGATGTTACATTAGGGTGTCACATCATGGTGTCATGATAGGGTGTTGCATTAGGGTGTCACATCAACGTGTCGTATTAAGGTGTCATATTAGGGTTTTGTGTTAGGGTGTCACATTACAATGTTGTGTCAAGGTGTTGTACGAGGGTGTTAAGTTAGGTTTTTGTATTAGGTTTTCATGATAAGGTATCACACTAGGGTGTCACATTATGATGTCATGTTACAATGTCACATTATGATGTCATGTTACAGTGTCACATAATTATATATAAATACACAATTGTAGCATTTTTTACTTTATCTCTAACTTAATTTGTGACTTTAATAAATATGCCTTGAAGTTAGTAAGACATGTTAAATTAGGGAGAAAATATGTATTTAGATACACCAAAATGTCATTCCTTTGAGACAAACATTGAATTCAGTAAATAAGTCACATTAGTGTTTAAGGTGTCACATTAGTGTTTAGGGTGTCACACTTTTTGTTTAGGATGCCGTATTTATGTTTATGGTATCACATTGGTGTTTAGGTTGTTGCATTTGTTGTTCGGGGTGTTGCACTTATGTTAATTGGGTTGTCTTATTAGTGTTTAAGGTGTCACATTAGGGTGTTGCATTAAAATATTTCATCAAGATGTTACATTAGGGTGTCACATCATAGTGTCATGATAGGGTGTTGCATTAGGGTGTCACATTACGGTGTCGTGTCAGGTGTTACATAATCAGGGTGTCACATCAACGTGTTGTATTAAGGTGTCATATTAGGGTTTTGTGTTAGGGTGTCACATTACAATGTTGTGTTAGGGTGTTGTATTAGGGTGTCAAGTTAGGTTTTTGTATTAGGGTTTCATGATAAGGTATCACACTAGGGTGTCACATTATGATGTCATGTTACAGTGTCACATAATTATATATAAATACATAATGCTATCATTTTTTTACTTTATCTCTAACTAATTTGTGACTTTAATAAATATGCCTTGAAGTCAGTAAGACATGTTAAAGTAGGGAGAAAATATGTATTTAGATACACCAAAATGTCATTCCTTTAAGACGAACATCAAATTCGGTAAATAAGTCACATTTAACAACATCTTAATGTCCCAAAAAATGTCACCCTAATGTCACAATATAAAGTCAGATACAAGTTGTGACTTTAAATACAACTTTAGGATACAAAAATCTACACATGCAACTTAAAATGGTCCAAATGCTGTAGTGAATGAAATCTAGTTTTTGTAAGATGTTGTAGTTGTAGGTGCCCTGGATGATATGATTGAAGAATGTGGAAGTATATACAAGGTATGTGAAATGTTTGACAAAATGCCTTAGAGAGATGTCATCTTATGGAATGCAATGATCTCAATACATAGGGCAAGAAAAATATTTAACAAAATACATCAAAAAATGTGGTCTCATGGATTGCTGTGATGACATGGTACGCACAAAATGGGCTTGTTGAAAAGGCCTTCGAAACTGTGACACAAATGCAATCGGAAGGTCTAAATCCAAACTCCACAACCTTTGCCAACATACTCCCAACCTATGTGAAAATGGGAGCTTCAAAGCAGGGTATGTATACAACAAATTACAATGGAAAGAGTATTTTTATTGGATACCGTAGTTGTAAATGCTTGGATAGATATGCATGTTAAGTGTTTAGGCATATACAATGTACGTGAACTGTTTGACGTAATTCAATAACATAACTTCTCCAAGCAGAGGTTTAATCTTGCTTGGCAAAGGCGTTACATTTCCTTTTGGGATTTGATCTCGGGTCAATAAACTTGTAAATGGAAACTACATACACCCCTCACCAAAACATCAAACTGGGGTGCTTGATAAGGCGTTTAATTTCTTTGATTAGTTAACACCAAACTCAGAGTGCTTGGTATGGAAATTGCAAAATGTTGACTTGTTATAGTCTCTTTCAAGTGGATATTTAAATATGCTTGGCATAAACTTCCCATTTCCGATTACTTGTTAAAGCCTCTCTCAAACAAAGGTTCAAGATTGCATGCATTCCTTGAATTAGGTGATGTCATACTGGAAGTGCCCCTTCTCTAAAATAATCCCATATTGATTAGTTGGGTTGGTCAAAAATGAAATATAAACTCCACTACCTATATCATGACTATAATGTCAATAGAGATAAACATGTAATAGAAGTGACCCTCTCACTCACATACTAAATCATTAAAAATGACGCCTTATATTTAACTATGAGTGTAGCCTTCTCACCTCCTTAATTGTGCTGCGTTTCCCATGTTAATGAGCCATGCTGAATTTGTTCTGTACGCGAACAAACTCTGTATCCAAAAACCATTTGTCCATTTCTTCAGTCAGATGGATGATCAGTTCCAGCCCTGCGCAAACACACCCATTGCCTATCTCATCATGGGTCTCTCCTTTTCTTTCAAAAAACAGGACAAGACTAATGGCTCTCAGGATTTCCAATGGTTTTCAGGCACAAAGCAATTCAGAAGAGGTAAAGATAAATATCACTGAAGGGAAGCTTCTGAGTGAGTTGAGTACATGGGGCATTGGAGGACCTGCAAAATACTTTGTCGAGGTGCACAATGAAATCCAACTGCTATCTGCACTTAGGTATGGCCCTTTTTTCGTTGCCCAATGAATTTTTATTAATGCCCTTTGAATCTTTTTGATGACTCCGAATAATGCAAGTGTTCAGAATGCTTAAAAGTATCTGATAAGATATGTCTGCCTTAACGATCACATAAATGCCTCTCTCTTCCTCTGTCGCAGAATCAGTATAAAATTTCCGCCATGGCTTCTCTTAAAGCTAAACACTAAATTCAGCCATCTGATCTGTCATTCGTTTTTCAAAAAATTATAACATCTGGATGGATATGTTTATAAATTTGTTTTTAAGAAATTTTAAATTTGTTTTTAAGAAATTTTCTCTCAAATAGCCATAATTTGTACAGTTAATGCTCATGGCCGAGAGCTTCTTAATTGTCAAATGCCTTAAAGTCACATTGAGGTGCCAATTTCATGCCTCAGTTTTGTGCTATTTATTCCCATGTCTAGAACATAGATAGCCTTTACACGGTACGTATCTCTTAGAAGTCAGAACTCCTTCACCTACAGCTCCCGGGTTAACCATTCAAAGCACCCTCAAAATTCAAATTAAAGAAGCTAGGGCATGTAGGACGGAGGGATTCTCTTTACCATCGTCAGCAAGTTTTTTTCTCGCCAAATCTCAATAACTGTCTCCTGCAGGCTGAAACATGTTTTCAGGTTTCCAAAACATTTCCCTGTTGCACGAATTCCTAAAGAGGGACCAGAAACTTTCTGAAATGTTCCAGAAAATTCAGACAAGTTCTGACAGTTTTTCATCCATTTATTAAGAGTTCCTCGAATTTTCATGAATTGGAAGCCATGTTTTGAGAGTATTGCTTTTATTTTCAATATAGTTTCCATGAGATTTCAAAAGTTTCCAATATCATTTCCAATTATTTCTAGAATTTTCCTATTTCCAATGTCTTTTCCTGCCGATTCCCCATTTCCTGCAATCTCCTTGAGAAATCTATGACAAGGTTTTCTCCGTTTCCCGAACTTAACCGTCTCTGCCGCTGAAACTCGTGCTCTTTTGATGTTCCCAAGTATCCATTTCCAATTATTGGTGCAACATAGGATTTTATCCTAATAACTCATTGGCAAGGTGTAGGTATGGCTATTTTACATGATATCATAGTTCCATAAAAATACAAGATACGAGATGCTCGATAAAATGTGAAACATGTTCAAGCTAATTTTTTTGGAAAAATATTGAGAAAAAATTGACATCGCATTTTTTTGAAGTATATAATCCAAAACTGCTGAAACATCTCTGGAAGGGCACTATGCAGAAAACTATAGATAATTGCTGATGATTGATACTCCTCACTGTTGAAACATTCTTGGAAGGGCACTATCATCAGCGAATCCCTTCAATTTTCCTAATCTTTTGATTTCTTCATTCATGTAATAAAATTGGCATGAGGGTTAAAAACCGTCCGTTTTAGTTTGCCACATTGAAAAAAACATGGGATACAATTTTTTTTGAATTTTCCCTCTCAACCTCCTTACTATGCATGAAATTATAACATTAGAGTTAGTAAAAAGATCATACATGATTCATTGAAAAACTTTATTGCATTTATACATGATTCATCGAAGATCGTACTATGGATAAGTTTCTTTTGTTTTTTGGAATTGATATTCCCTCTTTAATGTAGTAATGTGGCAATTAAGAGTCTAGGACCTCTACTGCTTAGTACCTTGCATTCCGTAATGTTCAGTCAATAACCTTTTCTGAAAATATTAGGTTGCAATGTTACTGATTGGTTCAGTGCAGTAACTTTCTAAAGCAGCCCATTTGGTCCGATGGTTTATCTGGTGGCACATGGAATTTATTGCCACGGGGTCCAGTCTCCATGTAATGACTGCTTGGAGACATAATGTGGATTGTAAAGACCCTTTAGTTGTGTAGTATAATTCTTAACACAACCAATACCCTTGAGTTTGATAACTGATCCTTGGGGATACTTTGCATGGAGTCATAATATAGACTTCAATGCTATCTTATCACTGGATCTGCCTTCTTCCCTGCTCCCCTTGTCATTTGGAAACATAATTTCTACCGTTCAACAAGTTGAAAAACATCAGTTATATAAATCTATCCCCGTTTTCCTTTACAGATTCATAAATCTATACTTTTTACCCTACTCTCTATAGCTGGGCCCTATATCTATATAGGCCAATGGGAGAACACTTGACTGCCAGCCCAGATCCCTGGTCTCTATAGATTGGAGATTGGATGGGGTTGGGGGCCCCCTCTCCCTCCAGATATAGATAGAGGGGCGGGAGAGAGCAGAGATGCCTGATTATAGAGAGTCCAATGTCCTTTCCCAAGATATCCATTCTTTTTCTCTCTGTATTTTGCATGGATGTTTCAAAAACACATTTTTCCTTTTTGGATAAATCTATCAGAGGAAACTTTTGGGAATTTCCTGCAGTGGTTTGTGCCATGCGGGGTGAGAAACAGTAATAAGGTCTTATTCGTATGGAATATATGTCAGAAATTATTTGCATGCATCATACCATGCTATTGGCCTTGATAGACAGACAAAAGGAGCTCCAGTTTCATGCTGCACATGTTAGATCAGCATTGATACAGGAATGAACTCTGGTTTACACATGCCCAATCAGGTCTATATGCTCAAGTTACATGGCTGTTCCTTAGTAAACCAGCTTAGTAAATTGGAGTTGAGCTGCAGAGGAAACATGGAATACCATTCTTTTCTATTGTGGTTACTTTATTGGTGGTACATTCTGAGCAATTCTGATCAGACAGTGTATTGTTGTCGGCTCAGCTGTGCAATCTTTTTGAGTTTGATTATGTCATTTGCATGGCTTTCACTAACTTCCAGGCTTAGATAATTTTTTTAATGGATTATATTCATATTTCTGAGTTTTTCAAGGTTGCTCTTGGCTTTTGAGCAAAATTTAATAATTGTGACCCTAAAAGCATAGTCTGAGCCACTCAGAGCAGATGCATAGACTTAAGGTGGAGCATGGTGCCTTTGCCTCAGAGTATGTGCTTTATGTGCGCAAAAAAACCCAAAACAAAATAATTAAATAAATAGAAACAATCCTAGAGTTGTAGTAACAACTCTGAACAATTGGTTCAAAAGGTGTCTGTTTCTGTAAAGCAAGATAATATTACATTGGTTCTTTGGTGCTAGAAGATATTGATATCTTCCAAGTACATGGACCTAACTATCTGTACAACACTCCAATATTGGCCCAAACCAGTGAAAATTCAAGAGAAGCGCTCTCCTTATATAGCAAAGTTTACTCTATTTCTTGATTTCCTTGCTTAGATCTGCTAACTCTGTACTATTATATTATTTTTTTCAACATGATATTTCTGTGCTATTTAAATTTTTATTGCATGTGCCAAGCTAGATAATTTGGATGGTATTAAAATATTTATTTATTTATCTGAGTCTGCCTGGTTTCTGGAGATAACAAGAGGCTTTAATCTCAGGGCATGCCTTCCTGATACCTGATAACAAAATTTTGCTCGAATACTTAGTCAAACTTCCTCTATAGGAAATCAGAAATCAGAATCGGGATTGAGGAGATATTTATGCGAGGCTTGCATGTGGTACATAGTGCAATGCAAAGCCTGAATTGTCGTGGACCTGGTTCCTCTCTACTTAAATCGGGAATTCTGGGTCAGTATTATTGAACTCCCTTCTGCTTCTTTCTGTTAATATGATAGATTGTAGATTCTAAAGCTTGATATTCGAGTTATCATAAACTATTCACATTGGGTGTCCATCTTCCATTCGCGTTCGGTTTTGTGTCATAACTCTGTTAACTGCCAACAACCACGACAATCTTCCTGACGCGGCCAAAAGCTTGCTTGCTGTTGGCTAATTCAACTGGCTTAAAACCACAAATAAAAATAACGTTTAGCACTTCTAGTCTGTACATGCCAGATATATTTTTTTCCCTTTCAGAAAAGACCCTCACAACTTTTATCATCGGGTGACATTGTGGAATTGAAATTTTAAACTCAGATATGGAAAATTTCCTTGTACAGTCTACTGATTCTTTTTCCTAATGCCTTCAATAACTCTTGGAATTCTCAATTGAATTTTCTTCTTCACAAAAACTTTACAATCCGAGTACAGATCATACCTCCACATTCCTAATATTGCTCTGACAGAGATCCTTCTTCCTCTATGTTTGATGTTCAGTTGAGGAGATTCTATTACCTGGACACCATACATCAGCTCAAATGGAAGTAATCTTTTGCCAGCATTCACCAGCAGTTTCACCTGTACAACTGAGGTTAAAGAGATGACCCCTTTTCATTTATATGCATTCATGATGTAACTTTTCTCGTCCTTAATCAGTCTATATTGATTAGTTCTATTCATGTAGAATACATCTTTATACTACATATATAGACTGCCAAGGGAACACGATCATCCAAGGGAACACGATCAGACTCAACTGCTTCGATGAAGTGAGCTGCGATGGCGAATTTCGCTTTTGCAGTCATGTATAATTTGATTTGTATATAAGTGGATGTGGCTTTTGATGCTTGGTTATTTTCAAGCTCAAGTCCAACGATGCTTCAAAAATCAGACTGGCCTGACCACTTGATTAAATAATGTTATTGACAAGTGATCTCTTCACTTGAATCTTTATAGGAAAAAGATCTTCTTGGGACTCATGCTTTGGTTTGATTTAATCTTCGTATGACCAATAAAGACAGCTTGTCACTGACCCCTTTCATGCCTTAAGTTTTTTCTCCTTAATTCTTCCTCATATGAAGTCTTTGTCACCTTCATGACTGACTTCCTATCTCTGTTCTTTGGTTTATTCTCAGGATGAAAGACTCACTGTTCGTCTTTTGTATGGCCATCCCTATTGCAGTGCTTGTAATTTTCTTGGCCCGCATTTATCCGACATTGGTATATCTTTAGACTGGTTAGCAAACGAGCCTTTTTTAATCGATTGTTGCTTGGAGAAGCTCAATTGTTTGCTTAGTTGCTTCACACGTAGGAATTTCGTGCACGTATCATCCAAGGTTCACATGTCAATCAACACCAACACTTTTTTGTTGTACTTGTAATTATACGAACTTCCAGTGTATTTCAATGCCATCTTGTTGGTGAAATAATTTGTCGTGTTGCAAATTATGTGTTTCCACCAATGGTCACGGGGCTAAGCCCCTCCTTCTTGGGTATGGTGAGGCTCCCATTATTGAATGTAAACTATCGTAATTCTGTGGGGTGGCCAATAGGCCGGGGATCACACAGGAACACTCCATTGAACTTATGCAAAGTGCTTGTACAGAGTACAAGGGAGGAATTTGCAGTGATGAGTGATAAATGAGAGTTGGGAAAATAAGGAGAGAGAGGGTTATTGTTGTGAGTAAGCACTAGCAAAGTTCACACACAATAACCAGAGTAGGTCTACATTCAATTAGAAAAAAACAACAATGTAAGCAATTAGCAAGACCAACAAACTAGAGACACATAGTTCCTTAGATTCATCAATCAAGGACACAAAGTTCCTTCTTGGTTATTCAAGATCACTATGCTTGCAAAGTTGCAGAATAGAGAGAGAATAGAGGAAAGCACAAGCAAAGGAAACGGAAGAAATGCGGCTCTTATTTCTTGTCCAATGGTGATACAAAGCTCAACAACCTAAACAATCCACAATTGCTACAGAAAAACTAACTTTCAAAAAAACTCCCTTGGAATGGAGAAGCCATTCCAATTTATAGCATTGCAAATTGTTTTCTCATCCACCCCCCACATGACCTTTCAAGTTCTTATTCCACTTGTGACCTTTCATCTTCCTAGGAAGTGAATAAATAAGTCCCCTTTTTATAAATCAAAAGGGACTTTTACAATGCAACGTTAGAGAGTCACTTAAGTGAAAAAGACAAAATTTCATGATTATATACAATGCAAAATTAAAAAGGGGGAGAGAGGAAAGGGAGAGAAAGGGAGAGAAGAAGAAGGGGGGATTAGCTGCTTGATGAAGAAGCTCCCTTTGATGAAGATCCAACTCCAACTGGCTTTTGTGGAAGATCTCCAGTGATGAACTCAGTGCCCTTGACCTCCTTGTTGTATCGAGCCACTGCAAATGCTACCTTCTTTGAATGTGGGATGTGCACATGTTCCAAAGTATTGAGCCAAGTCTCAGGAATGCTACCAAGCTTTCTGCATCGTGTGAACCAATTCTCATGATCTTTTGCAGTATTAGAAATAGAGCCTCTAATCTATGCGAGAGATTCCAAAGTATTTTCTTTGAACAAAGAGGGTTCCCTTGCAACTATTTGGACTAGCTCTTGAAAGGAAATCAAGAGTCTTTTTGAGGATGTGTACTGAGTGAAGGTGTTCCTAGCTCTTGCACACTTTTGACAATCTCATCCGAGATCCCAGATACATTTTCTTCACAGGCCTCAAGCTCAGAAATGGCATCATTCAAGACATCGCTCACACCTTGCAATCATTGCGCGGGACCAAATGGGGGACAAGTTCTCAACAATGGATGAAAACACATTATGATTCACTAAGATCTAAGAGTCAAGAGAGGGCATCTCAGAGACCAATAGGAGAAGACTTTCCCAAATGGCCTTTTCTTTCTCAATCTCTCTGCTAGTATCTTTTATCTTTGACACAGTAGCCGAGACTTATTGAAATAGTGAAAGCACCTCAGGCAACAAAGTCTCCCCCTTTTCAATAATCATGTCCACCCATTTTCAGAACATGATTTTGCTTCCTCTTTGAAATTTAGGCCCTTTTTCATTTCTGGTCACAGGTAGTTCCCAGAAGGTCAAACTGCCACCGAAGAAAAATCTGCCTTTTTGTCCAACTCAACTCATGGAACGTAGAGGGCCCCATTTGATCCACTTTGGCCTTTGAATCAACTTCTAATTCTTGTTGGAACTCTCAGAATATGCAATTGAATCTTCATCAGGATCGAAGGTCTTTATCTGCACTGCCAGGCCAATATGCAAATCTTCTCTTCAGAATCCCTTGAAACCTTTTACACAATGAAGTAGACACTCTTAGCTTTCCAATGAGTATCTGATTGTTTTTCAACTCCTCCCGAGGCTCTTGATATGTCCGGAACAAGCCAACTAGCTTTTTTACCGCTTTCATTTCCTTATACCATGCTACAAATAGGCAGATATTACATAACTTGTTCCTAAACCTGATTTTTCTTGCAAAACTTTCCTAAACTGCCTCAGATGATTGTATAGATCTTCCACACACTTCCTGGATGCTTTAACTTTTCCCTATACATTCTCGGAGGGTGCTCACCAGGTGCAAAAAGACCAAAAATAGCCCTTTTGGAGTCTCTAGAAGCACTTATCTTCTCTTGGGTCTAAATATCTTCATGAATTAGATTGAACAAGATCCCCTGCACATGAGACGCACTTGAAAATCAGAATAGCACATTCCTCCTGGCCATTATGAGGGTAACACAGTAACTGAGTTGGTCGGAGGACAAGTTCACATTGACCGAGAGGGGGATTTTCAATTGAGAATTAGCTTGTCATGACAAATTTTTTGAATTTTTCGTGCTGCACGTTTTGCATGACAACACCTCTTCTTGATCTCTAGCCAAATCCTAGAGGATTTTTAGCTTATGGAACTTAGAGGTAATCGTTAACAAACTGGCTTTGCTCCTACCTCAAAACTTTCCATCTTATCTTGATGTTTTGTTTGTATCAGACAAGATTATAATTTTTTTGGATCATAGTCTTGAACTTTGTCCATGTCACAATAGGTTGTCTACCATGCTCCATCTACAATTTACAGAAGTTCTCCTGCATGATTGCAAACTTGTCCATCTTGAACCTTGAAAAAACTATCTTCTGCACTAAAGTAGACTTCGAGCTGCCTTAACCAATGTATCAACACTTCCATTAAAATGTTGAATTTTGATATTGCAGTTGACATTAAAAGTGTGCATCCACTTATGCAACGATTTCGCAAAAACATTAGAAGTATAAAAATTGTAGCCAAATAAATAAAAGTAAACATATGTATAAAATAAACAAATTTAACCACTAAAAACTATTGATATTTGGTAATTCAATGCCAAATGTCAAACGATAAAGGAAAGTGGTTTATAGTCTTTGTTCAAAATAGGATAATACTAAATAGTTAATGTTCAAACTAGGGGTTAAATTTGACAGCCACCTATGCTTGTCAAACAATTTTTAGGTGATGGTAATTTTCTAATATTACTATTAATAAAATACATAAAAGACTATTCGATATTTATTTAACTATTTTAATATATATTAATATAATTTAAATATAAATCTATTTAAAAAATGATGGTCACATTTTAAATATGCAAATCGCGTGCGGCAGTTATTTCAAATATTTGCAAGTATTTTAGGTCTATAATCACACAAAAACGTCTAAACGGCTATCAAATTTAACCTCTGGGTCAAACTACATAGTGCACATACAAACTCAAAATAAATCAGCATATTGCTTTTCATTGAGAACATCAAAATCACCATTCGATTCATTAACAACATTAGCAATAGCAATGCTAGTGCCTTTTCTAATAGCTATTGTATGCAACTCCTGTGTAGAAGGCTTCTGACCCCCATTATCAACGTCAAATAATGAAAGTTGGGCAATGGAAGCATTGAAGTCAGGATGCTCAAATTCTACATCCTAACTCATTATAGACCCTCCTTATAGTTGGGCCACTTGTATGATAGGAGGTGCAAGTTGGAATGCACATAGAAAATATCCTTGGCCTTTTTTGTAGCCAATTGGTTGTGCTTAACTGAGTTGATGGAGGAGTATGTACTCCAAATCTGCTTCGTTGAAGAGGAACTTGCAACTTATAGAGCCAAAGTTAATGCAAAATTTTAATTATGAAAATACATAATTACTAAAAGATAAAACCTAAAATTGTTATCAATTTTAATTTTTCAAAGATGAATTCACTTCTAAATTCTAAGTAATTTGTGAAAATTAAAAAAAGAATAAAGAAAAAGAAGAGGAGTTAAAAAACATACCACATATGAATGTCCTTAACTTGTTTGAAGAATGTTAAGGATGTGACCTATTGAGGCTATGAACTTTCCAAACTGGCCTACAACTGTCTTCTATATTTGGACCATGAACGATTCTAGTGAATTCCACCTTATAACCATCACTAACATCACAATCCTTGTATGTTACCACCCTTTTGGGCAAAGCAAGTATCTCAGTATCATAATGTTTTGGTGTTTTGGAGTTTAAGTAGATAAGAAGAAGATGCAATGGAGTGGTCATTTTGTTTTGTCATTAATCTAAAATGTTTTGGAGTTGCCTGAAAAGTCTTTTTGGAGGATCTTGCTCTTTCACATTTCTAGTGGTCCTCATTTTTCAATCATTGAGTCTATGCCATCATAGATCCAAAATTTTCCCAAATATGGCTAATCTGTGTAAGCAATTTTGATCATAGACATGACAGACTCAATAAAACTAAGCAAATAATACACACGAGCCCACTAATTGTCATATGGGATTAGACCTTTCACTTTTTGGGCTCTATTTCTGTTTGACTGCCTCCGTACAATCCAATGGTTGCTGATAACTAGCTGCACAATGCTTCTTGTACCTTCACAAGTCATCTCAAGATGATTGTGTGCGAGGCGAATCTAGCCTTAACAACCTAATAGGAAACTAGAAAAATTTAAAATAAAAAAACAATTTCAACTCTAAAATAAAATAGAATAAGAATATGAAATTTTAAAAATGGTTAAAAATATGCATCATCTACATTATTTTTGAGATTAAAAAACAAAATAGATAATGCAAATTTAAACTATTTAAGTAAACTAAAATAGATAAAAAAGGATCATATAGCTCCAACTTTGATAACAACTTGAAGATTTCTTACGACATATTATAAATAATCACAAACATTTGGATGTCATTGGTTTTAATATACGTTCTTTGATCCAATTGATTTAGTTGTCTAACTTTTTTAGTATTAAGTTTAGCGAATGAATGGAAAAGGGTGTCCAAAATAATGCACAATTTTACCCCAACTAACAACCCCATAGCTTTGAATTTTTCCATTGTCCATAATGACTTCTACAATGTTTTGAGGCCCCACTAACTCAGTGGATTCTATGATCGTCAATGAATTGTGCATCCTTGACCAGCCCTTTAGAATCATCTGCCTTTAAAAACATTGCCCCTTGAGGGCACACTGCAATCACATTTATTAAGGACATTTTTGCAATCTTCTCATCCATCGAAAATGATGGAAATCCCCATTTAGATCCATTTTTTTTATGAGCTGCAATGTATTATCCACATCTTCTTTTTCCTTGCCCAATAAGGTGGTGTATACCTTTTCATAACTAGAACTTGTGTACCCTTTAGAGGTTGCATTGACACCCTGCACCATTTCCTGCCATTAAGGTAACCTAGCGATGTTAAATACAAGCGCATTGGTGTAAAGTGTAAACGCCTTGTCCATTTGTAATCATAGTCACACATGTCCATAATTGATCAAGTAATAAAGTCTACAAGCAAAGAATCAAACACAGATATGTGGTGGTTTTGAAAGATATCTAAAGGTTAGAAATAATCTCGCAATGAATTGTGCATCCCTGACCTGCCCTTTAGAATCATTTACCTTTAAAAACATTGCCCCTTGAGGGCACACTGCAATCACATTTATTAAGGACATTTTTGCAATCTTCTCATCCATCGAAAATGATGGAAACCCCCATTTTGATCCATTTTTTTATGAGCTGCAACGTATTATCCACATCTCCTTTTTCCTTGCCCAATAAGGTGGTGTATACCTTTTAATAACTAGGACTTGTGTACCGTTTAGAGGTTGCATTGAGACCCTTCACCATTTCCTACCATTAAGGTAACCTAGCGATGTTAAATAAAAGAACATTGGTGTAACGTGTAAACGCATTGTCCATTTGTAATTATAGTCACACATGCCCATAATTGATCAAGTAATAAACTCTACAAGCAAAGAATCAAACATAGACATGTGGTGGTTTTGAAAGACATCTAAAGGTTAGAACTAATCTGTCAAATATAAAATGGAGTGAATACAATGAATTGGATGAATAGGTGGAAGATGGTCTCTATTTATCAGTGTTCCATGTGTCTCGGGGATGTGGGGACGTAGGGAAGGCGGGATGGGGATGACAAAGAATCTCTAATTCTGGGGATAGTGGGGGAACAACTATTAAATACCATGTAAATTTAATATTTAGGTCTTTAAATACAAATAAATTAAATAAAATATTTTAGGATGACGAGGGGATGATGAGGGGAGGTTAGGGGGACATTCCCTCCCCATCCCTCCATCCTTGGGGTGTTTGGGACTTCACCCACACCCTCGGGGACATGTCCGTGTGGAACCTTGTTATTTATACACCTATCAACATATAAAATAAGGGTAGGTTGATCCATATATGTTATTATTCCCATTACAAATAGAAGTTAAGTTCAACATTAACTTACACATAATCCAATGGTGTACCTAAATCGTTGGTAACTCAAAGGGACCAGACAAGATGAGTTTTATATTCCCCATAAAATACAACTTGAAGGGTCAAAAGAAAGCATTAAAAAAGCCAACAGAAGTTGAGGCGTTAACATCCCTCTAATGACATCTAAAAACCTAAGCAACTTCTGTAACTTGGGAAAATGCTCATGTATCCAACATCTTTTCTTAAATCTCCTTGAACTAACCTTCCTCCATAACCTTGTCCTTTGCTTCTGCATATGATTGTGAATCATCTTAGAAGATGTGATAGAGGAATAATGAAGAGAAACCAGGATGCACAAGTTCTACATTGTGTGTCCGTCATTTTATTATGCAAGAGATAGTTAAAAAATGGTTGAGGTTACAACCTTTCTTTAGTTAATACATAACTAATAGTGACTTAACTATATAAAAGGTAAGCCTTATATTCTAATACCCCCTCTTTAGGTTTACTATACTAAAAGCAAAACATACTAATACTCTGACTAAAAACATTAGAAGCAAATAAATCCATATATTTGTCAGAAGCTTTTTCTTTGTAAATAGTTCTTGGACTAGGTAGAACTCCATCAAGCTGCCTCATAACCTTCGTAAAGATTTAATTCATGAGATGAATTCTTGAGTTCTTGGATTCCACCTCCCCAAACTCCCGAATTACGAACCTCCCAAATTATTGGACAACCACCCATGTTGAGCTACATCCACAGTGCTCCATCAAGTTATCTCATGAATCTCACAAGGGTATAATTCTCCAGATCCAAAAATTCTTGAACTAGTTGAGCAACCATCCATTTTGAGCTCCATCTACACTAAATTGCTTCTTGTCTTCAAAGTTTGGGCTTCTTTAAAATACATATTCTTTATCAGTGAATTCTTCACCACTTTTAGCATTTGATAGATCTTTAACAATGGCTATATTAACTTCATGTGGCTTGTCTTTCATCTGCATTTTTACTTTCCAAGTGTGAAAGTTGAGGCCAAAATATTTTTCTGGTGAAATTACCATTCTTAGACAAAATACCTTATAAAAGAACCCTTTCCCAAAAAATTGAATGACTCACAAATTAATTTAGCAAAGGAAGTACAATTTGAATACATGAATTTTTTATTTGACATGGGAATCTATGCAACATGGATTTTAAAACCTAAATGCTTTATTTTTAAATTATTTTATTATATATATATATATATTTGGTTTTAAAGCAAATAAAGGAAACTGTACCCGATAGGTTTGTGCCTTGGACGACTGCCCTCAAATAGTGTCTGGAACTTTAATGGTGAATGTCAAAACCATTGCTCGAGTCTATTTTAGAAGCCAACAATGGCTATTGGCTTGTATTTCCTTCAAGCTCTAATAAAAGGACATGCGACTGTATTTTTGTGCCCTAACACTTTGAAACGCCCTCAAATTTGTTTGAAAACACAACAAAATTGTGGTCTAGTAGTGCAGTTGTACCCTACATCGCTTTCTTGCCAAAAAATAATATAAAATAATAAAACACGAGGCAAAAAACTTTGAATGATGGTATTTCAGACATCATTTGCTGTTGTGCCCTAGCGACTATCCTTTTCCAGAAACTGTGAATGACCTTATTCGTGTTTGTATTCATGATTTTTTAATAACAAATCACGACTGTATGTTGGCATTTTCTCCATGAATTGCATCTTCCTTCGTGCCTAGCATTTTCTACATGAACTATTGATAGTCGTCTGTCTTCTCACCTCCTTTTGTTCCCTACCGAGCATTAATGACTCTGATACCAATGTCAGAATATGTGAACAAAGTAAGAACGAAGAGAAATCGGAATGCACACATTGTACATTATGTGTTTGTCATTTTATCATGGAAGAGAGAGTTACAAAATGGTTGAGGAGGTTACAATTGATCTTTAGTTAATACACAACTAATAGTGACTTAATTATATAAAAGGTAAGCCTTATAACCTAATAAATCACAAACATCAACCACCTTGGGCATGAGAACATATTTGGACTGCTGTTTTCTATTACATGTGCTCAATGATAAGTGTATACCCCACTTTCATCCTCATCTCCTTTAGAAGTATTAGTGCCCCTCTTCGGACAACTCACATTATCCCTAGAAGAAGGAACCTCATGTGTTGGATTTGCCTCATGGCCAACACTATCTGACATGGAGGGGTCACCACCCAAATCTCTCTCAGTTGCAGCCTCAACAGATGCAGCATTATCTGAAACAACCTCATCATCCTCTGAAGCATCTCCATAAGTCACAACTGAAGGATCTTTGCTGCTGGAACTGGGCGTGTCATCCTCATCTACATCAAGAATCTGGACCAAACAAGCAGAAATTGGAGTCGCCCTATCAAGGATAGCACCCCTTTCAAGATGTTTTGGAACATCACCAAAGGCGGAAAACTTATAATGTTTGCCTTCTTATCAAACAAACTAGCTGCAACCACCTGAAACTTATTGTTGATGTGCATCAGGCCAAAACTTAACTTTCTTACCTTGCTGAGTTAGTTGGTGCAGATGAAGTATTAAACTCCACAATAAAAGAATTGAAACTTATTTGTGTTATCTTGCTTTTTAATATATCCAAAAATTTGTGTTGTTGGCAATCCCTCTTTGTTCTTCCTAGGGCAAGCTTTGATTCCTGTGCCAATAATTGTACAAAAATGGGCTTTCTCCTGATTTCGTAAGCTCATGTATTTGATATTGCATTGGCTGTAGCACCTAAGATAACTCCCTCCACCAGGAACTTGCTTTAGGATCCTCACATGCCACCAAACTGTCAAAAAATGCTCATTTTTGAAGAAGCGTGCTTCCCTTGACCCACAAAGCTGGAGCTTGCTGCCATTATAGTGAATTTTGATTCATGTGTTTGAACTTTGGCATCTATGTTACACCAACTTTTTGGGACGGGGATAGGGGGACACGTTTTGGAGATGGATTTTTTGGGAGGCCATTTTTTAGGGGACAATAGGGGATGGTTATCAAAAAATAAGAGAAAATTAAAAAATAGAGGAAATTTCAATATTCACATGATATCACTGATAAGGCATTCATCATATAAATTTTAGAGTCTTAATACATAAAATTAGAGCTGAATTGAGATTTCACATGAGAGTCAACATATTAATTAACAAAATTAAAATTTTCATTGTTTTCCTTTTCAATGTGCATATAAATTATATAAAAATTACAACGAAATGCCCAAAGGCTGCAAGTTTCAACTACAAAATGACAAAACAGAGAAAATGCTGCAGTCCCTAGTCAACATCTACTAACATTGTTGGAGTCTAAATCACTGCCACTATGAGGGACTGCCTCATCCAATGGAACATTTTCAATAGTGAGTTTTTTTAAAATTTGGGAATGGTTGGGGGACATTTATGGTAGGGGATGTGGCTGAAAATGTAGGATATGTGTTCCTAGGGTATGTATGCTGGCCAAGAATGTGTCTCAATAACTTGCACTCCTAAATTATCTGTTCTATAAGGGTATTGAGGCAATGAGTAGGAAACACACATGTACCGGCATACAAGGGGTAGACTTAAAGGGGCTACAATGAGCGCTAGGGTTGCATATCTAGAGGGCAGTAATCCTTACACTAGGTCAACCTAGGGTTCCAAGGTCTGCAATCAAGATAGAGGAAGGAACCCCATTGAGATATCAGTAGTTGGGTGTGGAGAGGTATAAATCAACAATAAATGAAACAAGCATGCATGATATAACCGAAATGAAAGTGATGATAGGTAAGGAGCTGATAATTAGTAAGAATACTATGCTAACTATCATCCAAACATATGTAATACTGAGCTAACATAACACAATGAGGGAAGGAAATGAACTTATCCATGCAAAATGACAAAAGGTGGTTAGAACACTCACCTTGTACCTGTAGGGTGGTCACTGATGCATCTATCTCTCCAAAGAAGCAACACACCGAGAGAGAATTGCTATTAGGTGGAGAAGGGAAACACCATTCTTATCCTAGACTCACTATAAGTGACCTAATAGTGCGAGCAACCATCCAAGAAGAAGAGTATCCAATCCATTCGAAAAAAGATGCAAGATGAACCAAAAGCTAGGCAAGCAAATGCGAAGATGGTGCAAAAGAGTAGATCATGGCAGTTCCTAAGACTTGGGCTTCCTTTCTCTATGAATGTCAAACATGATGTATATGTATATACTTGACACAATCGCCCATGGGCGATTGTGTCGGCTAGGGAAAAATCAAATGCCGACACAATCGCCTACGGGCGATTGTGTCAACCATGGATGATAACATGCAATGTGAGGTAAAAAAAAAGGTGTCGTGGATCAAATAAGTGGATGAACAAGGTGCCAAGATGATGGGATGCAAACAAAGTGTCAAGAATGCAATGTGTGTGAGACCTAAGGGGACAAGGATGACTAATGCAAGGACAACTAACGCTAAGACCAAATAGTGACACTCTCTTCATGTATTGTCTCTAACCCATAATGGCTACGTGAATAGCCATTCCCCATTCTCGGCAGGCCCCTTGAGGCACCCGCTCTAGAAATAGATGCATTAGTGACCCTTATCTGCACAAAGGAAATTGTTAGTAACAGGTATGAAAGATGAAAAGTGAAAAATTAGGTGTATACATATGCCCCATCCGTTGATGACCCTATGTCGCAATAGTGAAACATGGGGTGGTCAACAGAAAGAAACAATCCGTGACACTGATATCGAAAGTAAGTACATAAAAGAATGTTGAAAGGACTAGCTGAAATGAAATATACCTACCAATGCGTACCTGATAGTGTCGTCGTCCTGCCATGCGCAGGCACAATTCATGTTGCAAGAATCCTAACGAGGCAAAACTGAAAGGAAACACTAGAGGATCATTAGTAAAATAAGACATAAATCACCTAGCTAGGGGTCCATAGGACGGATGTCGTATTGTAGTGTTGAGATGTTGTAATGTCATAGATATCGTATGGTGATATGGTGTCATAAAATAGGCAAAAAATCGAAGATTGTTGAAAGTATGCGTGTAATACGTCACAATAAATGGCATGAGATCATGGTCGAGACACAACGAACGACGCGTGTTGTGGAGTTCGGGAGCAAAAATGACGGTCAATTGAAAATTTAGGTTGCTTGTGACCAAATTTGAATAGAAATTTGAGTTTTATATAGTGATTTTGATTTTGATTTGCTTATTATTTTTGGAATTGAGAGAACTGAGCTCTGAAATTTCAAATTTGGGGTGTATTTTGACGTCATGGCACGAGTACGAGGTCGTGATGGAGGATGACTAGGCGGAGCACGCGGTGGGACGCGAACATGGGTGAGTCGTTGCATTTAATTTTGTTGAAGAGATTAGGTGTTATTTATATATTTTGCTTTTTTGGAGTCGTTAGAGCGTCAAAATCAGTCAAACTTGTGTCGTGGGGTAGGTGAGGACGAAATACAAGTGGGTTTGGGAGGGATTTGAATTTCATTTTGTTGTTTTCTATATTTTTAAAGTCGAAATTTTGAAAGTCGCGGCCATGATTAGGTTAGATGCCATCGGCCCCTTTGTAACAGGAGGGTCGATGGCATCGAGATCTGGAAAGAGGGAGCTAAATAGCCAATCAAAAGGCGTCTGGCAGGGAAAGGTTGATGGGGCCGATGTAGGGATTGTAGACAAAAATAGGTTGCATGCTTTGATTTTTCACTCCAAAAATCAATATTTCAAAGTTATGATGTTTGTCTTTTGTCATTTTGTGGGCGCAGAGAGTGCTGATCCTATGGCGGAACGTAGATGTATCATGGCTCAGTGGGATGATTGCCGGACCGAGTCAAACAGAGGTTTCCTAGTTGCAGGGTTGGGGATTTGGGGGCATCATGCAGATGCTTAGGATACCATTGGATATGGATTTACTACAGATGCTTTTGGCTGCATGGGAGACCAGGTCCAACACCTTTCGGTGGTGGACAGGCTGTTGGAGATGGCACTGACATTGGAGGATGTACATGGTATTTTGGGGTTATTGATTGGTGGCATCTGTATGTATTGTGATATGAGTTCAGATGCCGCAGAACGGAGAGCATTGGCCATATGAGCTACTGGGAGCAATACATATGACGAGAGCATCTTATGCATCCGCCTCAGCACAGTATAAGCAGTAGGGATTCCGGATATCCGGAATTTAGCTATGGGGATTGCTGTGGCACAGATAATGTGCCACAAGGCAGATGGAGCCATCCCAATGTTTTTGGTTGCGGTATGTAGAGACGTAGTCAATCATGGAGTTTTATTCAGCTGGGGCACCACCATATGGGTGCAACTGTACATGATTTATATAGAGTGAGGTGCAGAGGCCAGAGGGTCGTGGGACCCTCGATATCTTCTTGGTGGCTTCACTCAGGGGTCTTATTTGAGCGTAATTTTGAATCATTAGAGCTAGGGCACGTCTATTTTCAATTTGTGTCAGTTTCCAGTTCAGCTAAGGCATGTTTTCTACATTTCCCTCTTCAGATCTGCATTTCAAGCAAATAAGTTCAGCTGATGGAGAGGCAATCCACCAGACTTCAGTCAGGGACAGCTAGGGCACGATTTGCAGGCATTTCTAGGGCTGTCTACACCCCTTTGGATTTCAGATCAGCATTTAGGGCATCAACAACGGAGAAAATTGGTTGGTTTCAGTTTGCGGCATCTCCTTTTGGTCCCGTCTTGTCATTTGGAGTGTCTTTTGTGAGAAAATTGTTGTAATCTTATGTGGGTGTTTTTCTTGTTTTATGGTGTGAAAATAAATAAAAATAAATTCAGAGTTTGGTTGGAAATATTATTTTTCATCATCTACTTGTACCAGGAGGGTTTCTAGATGCTTTGGGCCTCTGGGTATTGTGTAGTGTGATTATTTGATATATAAAGGAAGATTTCAGATTGTTGTATTTTCTGTCTTATGGGTTTGCTTAAAAATCAAATTGTTATATTTTGTATAAGGGTTTCAGGGAAATTCCAGAATTTCTTAAATCTGTCTTGTACGGGACATTACACAAGTCGCTAACCAAAACACAATTGGTTTGAAATAAATAAAGTATCCATCATTCATTGTCTTGTGGCATCAGTAATTTTGGGACTCCAATAAACTCCGTTTCCATCCCCAAACCATAAAAAACAGTGTTGAATAAATCAAAGAACTTCATAAAGCTCAATTTGTCCCATTCATCTAAATTCTGCTAAATTTAGTTTAGTTCCTGTATCTCACAGGACAGTTAACTTCCCAACCATCCTATTCTGAAACAGTTGGCCAATAACAACTCATTGATCGTAAGGTGTCATCAACCATCC
Source organism: Taxus chinensis (assembly GCA_019776745.2). Classification (NCBI taxonomy): domain Eukaryota; kingdom Viridiplantae; phylum Streptophyta; class Pinopsida; order Cupressales; family Taxaceae; genus Taxus; species Taxus chinensis. Next base: position 869,706,235 of record CM034148.1, on the reverse strand, counting down.
TAATATTGGAGTTGGTTGTCTCATAGGTCATCAATTAAATGAGGGCATCATCAACCATCCTAACTAGTACTTGGTTGGCTAGTAAGTCATCCATTGAACATGGGCATCATCAACCACCTTAACCAAAATTGGTAGGTTCATAAGTCATCCACTAAATGTGGGCACCCTCAATCACCCTAACCAAAATTGGTTGGCTCATAAGTCATCCATTGAATGTGAGCATTTCCGACCACCCTAACCAAGATTGATTGGCTCAAGTACTCAGCATAACCATTTTAGTCAAAGTGAACCCTGCAAGTAAAACATTCAGAAAGTTCACAAGACAAGTAAATATTCGGTCAAATTAAGGTCACATCATCTCACCTATTCAACCTTGTCAGTCTCTTTCTTTTGATTTTTTGGGTCTATTACAATTTGTTGATCTCAAAACCTGAAGCCAAAAGCGCTGGTTGATATGAAACTCCTATTTGTTTCATTCGGGAATTGGGTTTTAGGAGATGCCATAACAACAGACTTTAATCTCAAGGTATGCATTCCCATAACTGAACTCCTCTCCCATTTTTGCCTAATTTTCCTCTATTGGATATCAGAAATTAGGATTTAGGAGATACACACACATGGTTTGTACATGGTTGATGGTGCAACCCTTAGGCTGAACTTTTGTGGACTTAGACCTTTCCTCTCCAATTGGGAATCAGAGATTGAGATTACTGAACTTATTGCTACCTCTTTGCCCTGGATGCGGTAGATTGTAGATCCTGAAGCCTAATAACTGATTATAACAGCTGTGGTCAGATTTTCCTTTTCCTTTCACATTGGGTTTTATGTCGAAACTCTGTTGACAACCAACTACTACTGCAATCTTCACATGGCCAAAAGATAGCTAATTCAAGTGGCATAAAACCACAGATAAAATTAGCTCCAAGTGCTTTAACCCCATGCATGTGGGATATATCTTTTCTCCTATTATTGAAAGAGCACTACAACTGTTTTCAATTGGGTGATATTCCTGAATTGAAAATCTGAACTCACTTGGAAAACGTCCTTTTAATGATTTTTTATGTTTTTCTAAGGTCTTCAGTGGCTTAGAATTTTAAAATTGATTATTTTCCTTAAAAACAACTTTTTGATCACATCAAATTTCAGGGGGAGAAATGTGGCACATACAGCAAGTGGATCAAAAACACTGCTAGTCACTTACAAAATATAAAGCTACAGATTTACTCAGCATCTCAATAGTTCAAATTTGGTTATTCAATGCACAAGTATTAAAGCACAATTTTCTTTTCCAATACTCCTGCTGCTACCAGTTCTTAGTATATTGTCCTTGCTACTGCAGCTCTTTCACTTCAGCATGTCTGTTACTCATGCTTACACACTCCTTAGGCAAATTAACAATTTCATTTTTCCGATACGATGGTGAAACTTGTAAGACATGTTACTTTATTGCAAATCTATAGTTGTCAAATCCAGAATTTTGAAAACAGCAGGAGTTTTAAAAAGTTTTATAAAGGTATGTTTTAGACAAATATTTTTCCCCATGATATGGTCGATGGTCAACATTTACCAAATTTCATCACTACCATAAATTTAGTTAAAATAGTGACTTGATGCTACCTCTAAAGTACCACATATTTCCAGTTTATGCGATTATCTTCAAACAATTCAATGCTTAGTAGTCCGCATTTCTTGTAAAACAAATTGATATTATTCTCAGGTTGTTTAGGTAAGTTATTATGTTTTAATTACAATTATTATAATTGAACTGTTTTACGATGTGAAATCTGCTAGATGCAATATGTTCCTTTTTTCCATTCTTTTGCTCAAATTAGAGAAATATATTTCTGTGCTGAACTTTTCAATCAATACTTCTATGCTTTTCTTCCCAGATGTGGCTACTATGTGCAAATGATAAACAAATCAATTTGCATGAAATTCAGGGATGTGTTTAAGTGAAATAGCAGCTATGATTATATGATACAGTGAATGCGACAATGGATTTGGGAGATGAGTCAGTGCTTTGTTGACTCCTGCATGGTGAATGCCACAACAATAAGCTACTCAAGCTTTTCTACATACAACTTAATGTATCTATAACACACTCCGTTTCAGCAATCCTTCATTTTCATGAAGAATTCAACGTGATTCTTGACATTCCACTAAACATGCCACTAAATACAAACATTAATGCTAGTCAACTACTATAGTTTATGGATTTATATATCAACGTAACATATGACCATAATACCCAACTTATTCATAACACGATAACAAAATACTTACTGGAAAAACACCAAGTGAACATTATCTTCCAACAAAGTGCTAATGAAGTGTTTCCACATCCATGGGGAGGAAAATGTTGAACCTTTTACTGGTACGAATGAAGCATTTTGGCATATCTAGAGACTGAGATTGTGCTCGTAATGTTACAAGCTCCATTGTTCTCACATGAGACTCGAGACAAAGTTAATTGTCATGCTTTTTTATGGTTTGCCTCGAGTTTCTTGATTCAATTTTCATTTCTTTCAATTTACTCTAAAATATTGTTCAGCCCTCAATTTTTTTTATTTTTTTCCTTTCCTGCATTTAACATATCCATCATGTTGGCATGGCTGTTTGCCACTTATCCAAAACATATCAAAGTCATAACCGAAAAATGGTAGTTCATAAAATGGCCACAAATTCTTCATATGAAGTCACTTGGCTTGAAACTTGATAGGGTGCATCCCGATACAGTCCTTTTAAGTAACCCGATGTTCAAATCAAAGTTCCTATGATGAGCCTCCAAAGACACTCAGTAACAGTTCAGACTGGCAGATCGTATTTTAGTCATATGAAGTCGAAATGAACTGAAATTTCAATTGCAGCATGGTTGCCCATATTCCCACAATACCCACAAAATTTCAGATTAAAACCCATCCCTTTGAAACTCTGATCCTTCAAAAGGGCAAATCCCAGTCTGCTGCATTTTCGTAATTACCTGGGAAAATGAGGCCCAAATAACCTGTAATTCAAGCTGGAGCATGTTGACACATTTTACCATGCCATCACCGAAAATCAAGTCATAATTTATCATTTTGATACCACATAATGTCGAAACTCTGTCCAGGTCTGCTCATATTCCTGGAAACAGATGGAAAGTGAAGGTTTTGAAGCCCAACCAAGCAAAGGAGCATTGAAAACATATCCATTCCAGAAAGGAAGGATTGCGAAAAGGAAGAGAAAACATCAGTAGGCAGAGGTGAGGAGTTTGCAGCACTATCCATAGCTGAGAGGAGGTATAAATAGCTTCCATACACCAAGAGAGCTTCTTCTTTGTAGTGCCACTGGTGAATAAAGCATAGCTTTAACTGGACACACACACATACATACATACATACATATATATATATATATATATGTATTTCCTTCCCCACATTGAGTTTCTTGGCTAAATGCTTGTGTTCTCTTATGGTATTTCCTTTGTTGTGTTGTTCATCATATTACTTTCCAATTTTCATTGTTGTAGATTAATGGTATGAATGACTAGGTATTCTAGCATTGCAAGGTAATGTATAATTATGACATATCCTTGTCCAACAATATATTTCTAGTACTTATTCCCCTATCTAGTGATCTGCATGTGGCTGTGCAATCTTGCAGGATTTCACAGCACCTCACAGGACTTCATAGCACCTTGAAGGCATGCTGTGCAGTCCAGATCCAGTGAAAGACCTTAAAACCCACTGGTCACGTGGACACTTCGCACTACATTGCGCCATGGCAAATGGCATTTCCAGAGCTCACGTTATGCCAGGGAATCTGTCAGCATACCGCACACTTGGCAGCCATGCCATGTAACAGTCAGAAGGTGAATAGTCATACATGGAATCCCAAGCGGTTCAAATTCCATAATAGTTCTTTAGTCCTTCGTATCTTTGTAGTATACACATACACGTATGTAGCTATAGATAGTGGGCAGCTAAGTTGCTGCATTCGAATTTGTGGAGGATAAAATTTGAAAAAAAATTGTTGTGAAAAATCAGCCATGAAATTCGTGATTAAATTTGATGAAAAGAAATATATATTTTTAGATTAAATATTCCTGCATTTTTTTGAAATTACGAAAAAAATTATCATACATCAAAAAAATTATATTTTAAATATATAAAATTAATATACATATTTTTGTAATATTTTGTAAATTATAACATTTATTGGCTTATAACTATATAAAAAAACTAAAACTATAGGATCCTAAATTTTGTAGGATTTTATAAAATGATTTAGAAAAAATGATGATATTTTAAAACTATGAAATTTATAAATGCAAAAAAAATTATTTTATTGAAGTTATAAATATGTAACTTCATAAAATAATAAAAAAACAAACATTATAAACGTAAGTTATAAACATATATCAAAATTAAAAAAATCAAACTTACCTAATTCTATTTGAACACATGATACCCACGACACAGTGGTTTTCCTTCTCACCATCATGACGCAGTGGTTTTCACTTTTCTTTTAGGCCTGTTCTTTTGCACAATGGTGTTCCTAATGGCAGTTTTCATGTCTTCCTCACGACGGCTATTTTTCCTCATAGAGTCTGTTTTCCAGCTTCTTCACAGCTTCATGGCTTACACCTGCAAGGATTTACAGTGCCATTAAGCTTAACGAAAGCTTCCATGAGCACTTAACAAACTCTATAGTGAATGTCAATAAATTTTAAACAAATTTAAAAATGAATTTTTTGTGATATTCATGCATAATATTTGTCATATGAATTTAATTGCGAATCTGAACGAATTTTTTATTGCAGCCTGAGATTTGGCGTAATTTCAAATTTAATGGTTGATATTCGGTGAATGCGGCATCTTAGGCAGGCAGACATTTTTCTCAAGAGTATGCCATGTATAACTTTTTGTTCCAGTTCTATTACTTTCTCTAATCTCCATATTAATTTGCATTCACACACAACACATCTAGGTCCTCGTCTAGAGCATTGTCCCCCAGACCACCTAGGATCCGAATAACCGAGTCGTTATGCTGAAGGTGTTAGGGAATAAGAGACAAAATATGCGGAATAATCTCTTACAGAATCGCAACAGTAGAAACTAATATGCAGAAAATATTACAGATCTCAAATAAAAGTGCATAATAAATAACACAACACAGAGAGACAAGATTTAACGTGGTTCACCCAATTTGGGCTACATCCACCAAGAATCACTTGCTTAGATTTTATTACAAGTCTCCACTCTCTCAATACAATACCCAGATCCGTTTGGAGCTATGCTCAACAAACTCTACAGAATTCACAACCCGAATTCAAAGCACATCTGCAATACATTTGGTTGCTATCTATCATATGCATAAGACCATATAAATAGACAACTGTTTAAGCAGTTTGATACAAAACCGTGGGTATCAAAACAATGAGTACCGAAAAAACCATGGGCCCAAAAACAACCCATAACGGTTACCCATTACCCATGGGTTAATAAACCACCCATGAAAATTTGCTTTGGGGGCTTCACCCCCGAGCCCCCATCGATCGGGGGGGGCTTCACCCCCCCGAACCCCCTTGACCCGCCTCACCGGTGAGCGGGACTTGCCAAAAAAAAAAAACCCGAGTGTAACACATAAAAGGTGTACCACACTCTAACATGAAAACAGGCTCCACAAACATAACAAAAGGTTGAGGACGGGGCTGTAAAATGGAGGAAGTGTCATGAGCAGTTGTTAATGCCAAATTTTCAGCTTACTTCTGAAATGGCTCCTCATATGCACCATAATATGTAAAATGTTATTCCGTACTCCAATCAATGGCATGTTGATGTAGGAGCATCTGGGTTCTCAGGTAATCTTGCATAAGTAGTTTGTGTGTTTTGTATTTGTTTTGATTGTGGTATTGGTAGAGTAACATAGAGGGTTGATGGTATCTTCTTGATTTCGGAACGGTTCTCAAAAGTTGGTGCAAGAATGTATTTCTTGATGCAACACCGGAAATGTGATATGGCAGCTTTAAGGATGTGCAAAGCCAAGGGACATTTAAGAAATGCATTGTGGCACCTCCGCATTGGGCATACATCCTTGGGACAGTCTTAAAAGAAAATGCAACACTTGTGTGCATTGGCGCAAGATCAAAACGTTGCGTAGAACTTTGTAAACTTTGTGCAAGCCTAGGAACCTTTCATTGTGTGGGTGGTAATGCATACTCCCTTGTTAGAGGCTTGCGTTATGTTCCTAGGCTCATTTTGGTGGTGCACAACTATCTACGAAGTTGTGAGATCATTGGAGCTTTCATGTAGATCAGTCTAAAACTTTGTGCAAATGTGTGTTGTGCGCATATGGTCTTAAGGAGCATTATTGTTGTGATCACTTGTGATGCAGGAGCATCGGGGTTCACTTGCAATCTGGCATCACCCAAAACATGTTAGTCTAGGAAAATAAGTTAAGTCTAGCATTGCGCTAGTTTTGATTGTGCCAAGTCTTTCTTCGTCTATTTTGCACAAATCTTGTTTTGCACCTATGTCTTGTAATAAATGCACAATCTACAAGCTCACAAAAGTCTTGTAGTGTTTTGCGCCATTAGTAAGAGTACAAGTTAGATAATGTAGTTTTGCACCTATCCTATAGTGCGCCTATACATTTGTAATGTTCCGCTTAGTCTATAGATGCACACAAGTGCTATGTAATAGTTCATAATTGCCTCATGATGGCAGCATGTCTAAAGGAGTTGAGCAAAGGTTCGCAGGATCTTCTAGAGCCCAGAGCATCTTTCAGGAGATAATACAAGCATGTATCTCAATAGTGCAACGTAGAAGTATGTTTCTAGCAGAAATAGTCCCTGCATAGAGAATCATAATTTGTATGCACAACATCACTAGGAGCTTTTCTAGGGGCTCACGTTACCATCTTGTTTTTTATTTCAATGGCACGCATATAGCACTTTAACCATGAGCTCATTGGAGTTACATAAGCATGCCACTGTACTTGTGTTACGGATGACTCCCACACGAGCTAGAGCTAGAGCTAGAGCTAGAATTTGGACTTGTCAGTTCAGACAGTTTGTGTTTAGGAGAGCTATACTTGCAAACATTGTGAGTTAGCAAGCAGAGATCTGCAGATCTATTGTGTTGTAGTGTATCTCAATTAGTGGGATTGTGGCTGTGTGTTGTTGCCATGTAATTCCTTTCTGTTGAATCAATAAAGATCTGAGTTCTTATTCCATTTTGGTGTTGTTTTGCATTTTATGAATGTTCCACTGTGTGATTCTGAGGGCTGTGTGGTATAAGGGATTCCTTAATTGGGACCCTTAACTGTGACTGCATCAACTTGCATTGAGATTGTCAAGAAGAAGCCAAAGAGGATCTACCTAACTCAATCTGTAGTTGTTAAGCTGATTTGTGTTTCTTCAAGTTGTGCCATGGGTCGAAAGATTCATTTAATGTTATATGGGTAGGATGTAGCTGATAGCAATATTGTAAGTAGGCGGTGCTTGGTTCTATAAGAACCTGCCCTTATACTTGAGAGAAGTTAGCTTTTCTTGGATGTCTAGTTAACATAAGAATCTAGCGATTGCTGGAAGATCGATCTAGTCAGATTGATAAATTGTAATTGCATCTCACTGGAGATTGCTGAAGACTATATCTGTTTGCGATCTGTCTAGTTTGTGTGTGTAAGCTGTATTTCATCATTGAAATCAAATAAAGCATTGTATGTTTCAATTTCCTTTCACATGCTGTGTTGCAAGCAGTCTGTGTTGTGTTTGTTCTTAAGGCTGCACGGTTTTTGGTTGTCCTTAATTGGATTCGCTAACTGCATCTGCATCACACGTATCCACCTTTTTGCAGAAGTAATTGTTAAAGATGATGAAAGAGAGGATTTGATGCAGGGGTAGTTTTATGGTTCCAAGAATTATGTCAAAAGTTAATCTATTGCCACTCTAAAATTGACAAGTGGAAAGTAAGAAAGAAGAAAAATAGACACGGTATTTGGAAAATATCTTTTTGGAGCAACTTGCTAAAGATGAAGAAAAGAAAAATAGATAGTGTTTGGAAAATATTTTTTTGGAACAACTAGCTCAAGATGCTCATGGTTTCAAACATATCTGTCATGTAAGGTTATCTCTTAAAATGATATTGCAAATACTGTATACCAAAATTGAGACCTCCTGCTCAGATTGACTCGTAGTAGTGATCTGAGAGTTGTTAATTATTCATCTGGTGAGCTTATAACCGATTTTTTTGGCTATCCTCTATTATTTATGGTTTATGACAGGAAAATGTTATCAAAACATTTAAAATAGAGCATTGTTTAAGGGATTGATTGAATTGATATATCCTTTCTTCCTTCTATTTTGATTGTAGGAGAACACTATTATTTGAATTCTAATGAGCAAGAGCTATGAGACCCTGGTTTCATTTTTTTGGAAATTCCTTTGGGTCAAACTCCCTATTCAAGTAATCGTTCTATGCCCATCAGGATTTGAGCTTGAGTCTTACGCATGGCGATGCCCTATCTCAACCACTAGACCACAACCTGACAGATCTATATACTTTCTTCCTTGAATAAGTCACACTCAAATTTTACTTAGTTGGCTTCCCACATCAATAAATATCTCACTACTGTTTTTTTGGGTGGTTGTCGTTCTTGAAAATATATTCTGATGTTTCTTTTGTCTCAGGTTAAGAAGTATTGCCATTATTTAGGTCAATATTATTTATGTAACTTGCCACAAATTTGCAAATTGATCTTTGTTTAAATGAGTTAAGTCTTCCTCTATGACATTTTTATGCTGCTGTACTTAATGAGACCAGCTGATGATTCTTTATTTTCCCAAGCTAGTTTTTGCATGGGGACCACCTTGGTAAGATAAAGAATAATCAGTTGATGAGGAGGGGGAAGTAGCTAAGAATTCATTACTACCTTTTGAATCTTCAATAATTGAGACACCTAGCTCATTCACTTTTTTCATGTTGAAGTGCAACTGTGGGCAAGAAGTTATTTATTGTGTGAACTTTAAATAGCCTGACATATGAGTTTAAGTCCTAGTGATCGACACATCATGAGGATCAAAATTTATGTTTGGCAGCTACAAAGTGATGTATACTGTAATATTAAGGAGATGGGCACTAATTCTTATCGGATGTCACATTTTGCAAAAAAAAGGGTTTGTTTCTGACATGGGATTTCTATTATAGTTTATTGAGGGATCTCGTACTTGTGTATGACTATATATACTTGCCTTTTTTTGCTAAAAATGCAATGGGAAAGCTTTTTCCTTCATATTCCGTTAACACTCTTATTTTGTTTCTTTAATGATGTTATCAGCCTCTGGATCGATTCACATGTGCATTATGTTATATATCTTTTGGAGGTTATACCTCATAGCCTGGTGATTATCTACTTTATTTTTACTGCAAAATATTTAACTATGAATTTAATTTATTGAAGTGCACGTGTTTTGCAGTTGTACTGATATTGAAGTGCTAAAGGCTTTTTTGGTTTGTTTTTCTTGAATTTCTATGGCTCGTAATGGGGTCATGTATGTAAAGTCAATTCCAACAAAGCTTGTAGATCTTGCACATACAGTGTAACCTCTTTTATAATGAATGGGAAGCATACAAGAATGTGCCAACAGAGAAGGATTAGTTATGTTTGAAAGAAATATTGCTGTGTAAGAGCTTTGAGGGGCTGATCTATGGATGCACTCTTATGACAGATATTGCCACAAACATAATTTACGCTTCTTTATTCTTGGGAGAGGTTCCAATTGTCTCTTCGATGATCGTGGCTTTGATGGTTGCATTATGCTTAATCAGATTGATTTTGTTGAAAAAATCTATCCAGCTACCTATCGAGTTGGGAGTGGTTATTCATTCAATCAGTTGGGTTTACAATGCTCAAAGGATGGGTTTACAGGACTCGAGTTTGCTACTGGTATACCTGGGACTGTTGGGGGAGCAGTATTTATGAATGCAGGAGCAGGTGGACAGGTTTTTCTGAAGATGAAATTTCTTATAATTTATTTCTTTCATTATTCATTGGATTTAGATATTTTTCTTTGTTCTGATGGCTTGTAGGATGTCATTTTTTCATTGCCGCACACTTCAAATAATCAAGATAAAAACAATAAAAATTACCCCATGTTTTGGTATGATTTCAATCAGGAGACTGCAGATGTCCTGAAATCTGTGGAAATTACAATGGTTGATGGAAGGAGAAAGGTATTCCAAAGATCTGAACTCAGTTTCAGCTATCGCAAATCACCTTTCCAGCACATGGAAAACCTTGCAGCTATTGTCTGTGCAACATTTGAATTAGCATCTCTTTCATCTTCAAGTGAACACCAAAAATCATACTTTGAGAGGTAAGATAAAGTAGCTTCTCGTTTTACATCTTTCCTCTTCTTTTATAAAGATCTACAACTCTTGCCATGTTAGAACATGATATATGAAATTTAACTCTCTGAAATGGGCATACACAAAATTCAAAGACCTTGGAAGAGGATCTGGATACATACAGATAGTATCCTTCAAAGTGAAATTCCTTTTTGGGTCCATATGACATTTTGGTGCTTCTGGACAGCAGAAGGAAAAAGACACAACCAATTGGTCGGCGCAGTGCTGGCTGTGTCTTTCGCAACCCTACAACTACTACTCTGTCTGCTGGAGCCCTAATTGAGCAAGCAGGGTTGAAAGGTGTGATGCTGGGTGGTGCAAAAGTTTCAGAAATGCATGCAAATTTTATTATCAATGTTCGGAGCTCAACTTCTGCAGACATGTGTTCATTGATAAAGATCGTTAAGGACCAAGTACGACATAAACTTGGAGTTGAGCTTCAAGAGGAAATATTGTATGTGCCATATAATTAGAGAAAAAACAGTCTATATCTTGGAGCAAACCAATCTTGTGATAATTCTTAATATATATTATTTCAATAACAAGGGTGGTAAGCATTTTCAGCCTTCAGGTAGAGAAGGCATGTGATATGCAATTGTCCAATATGCAGGATTTAGCGTAATAATAATAATTAGGTGCTTCTCTATATGAGGGTAAGCTGCTTTTGGGTGGTAAGCATGCTTTTGACCTGGCAAGATTGTCTCGAGTGCTAGTAAAAAATGATACACCATATTTAAAATAATGGCATTGCCATATTTACAGGTCTGGGAAGAAGCTTCTATCAGAAGTGAGGCTAGTTGCTGCAGTATATTTGTGGAAGCTTCTAAACAAAATTTGAGGAGATGGCTTTGTTATAAATACTAAATCCATCTCTCATTTGTATTTTATATTGAGTTGCTACCGTAATTTAGTTATCAAGAAGAGTAGCAATCAAGTTATCAACTTGATTGACTTTTGCTTTTAATGGAGTAAAGAAACTACTAATTGATTAAAGTAAACTTGCCATGTAAGCTAGCTACTCACCAAACCCTAATAATATCCTTTACTTGTTCTTATAAAAGCATGAAGAGCTAGTGTTAAAGGTAAGTAAGTGTGGAAAAAGAGGTTCGTTTTAATACTCCTATGAGGAATGCCATTGGTCCTCTCTCACATCAACTTAATATATTGGTAGTAATTCTACCTTGATCATATTTGTGTTAATATTGCTTTAATGTTTTAAAGGTATACACATACACGTGGGTGAATGTTTTTAAGTTAGCACGTCAATATTGGAAAATGTCCATAATTCTAATTTGGTATCAAAGCCTTGGAGATTTCTAATTGTAATGTGTCATGATCATAGTGGATCTTAATGTGTTTGTCTTAGATATAAAAGCTCAAATCAATTGTGTTGATACAAGAGTCTTAGTTTAGCCTAATATTAAGCTTGAGGCAATCTTTGAGCCCTAATCTATCAAAGAGATAGATATGTTCCGACAAAGTATTCCTTGACAAAGTTTGGCTTGTCAGATTCGTAGATGTAGTTTTGTGAGTTTTTAAACTAGTCTCTATTGTTGGATAAACTTGATTATAATGAGTTGAGTATATCATGCTATACTTGTCTTACACAAACATTGCCCTTGTGCCCTATTGTGTTAAAATGCTAAGAGGTCTTGGAAATTGTTAATTGGGTCATATGTTGAATTATGATATGGAAGACTTGTTTTAACAAAGAAATCATGACACCTCCATGTTATGCATATACACTTCAAAGGATGGTGTAAAGCTTAAAACCTTTGGCATGAGATCAAAATATTGTATAGATAATTGGAAGTATGGTGCAAAACAATTAAACATTCGAAATGTGTGCAACAACATGTATTGCACTTTTAGAGGCTTGTATTAGAGGAAGAGACTCATCTTGATATCGTGCATCTACTTTTGAAATTGTGAGGTGATTGGAATTCCATGTAGGAAATGCTTGAAAATATGGTGTGTGTAGATGACTTGTGCAAATAGCATGTAGGTTCTTAAAGAAGCGCAAATGACGTGGTCATTTGATTGGCAACCTCAAGAACATGATTGGAAGCCAATGGTGACTCACCTAAGTCAATATTGTAATCGACATGCCGAATTGTGTTTACATCAAGTTGTGTTATGTTATGGGTCCTTTGGGCCTTATTCCTCAATTAAATATTTGTTCTACCCAAAATTTTGACATTGCTAAAAACCTCAAAAATTATGTTCAACATTTTTGCCCTGAAAAAATATCCATCTTTGTGTAAAGCGTTGTGTCAAAAGTTGAGTTTTGGTCATAAAAAATGATAGTGTGTTTTTGTTTTTGAAAGATAAAATGAAGTTTAATGATGCACAAAAAGATGTTGGTGCACATAAAGAAGTGGAAGTTTTTGAGTAAAAATGGTGGGGTGTGCGCGATGCAGAAAAGGAAGTATGGGAGGTGAGCACTCCGTACTGTATGTAGTGAAGGAAGTGTTGGAATTGCAGGGAAGATAATGTCAAAAGTAGAATAATGAAGCTACATGTAACACACTTTTGGAAGTACAATCACTGCTACAAATGCGTGCCCCATGCCTTAGGATTAAGAAGCCCAAAACATCATGCTTTCTTATAGTTGCCCAAACCCTCGCTTTTGGATTCTAAGGAACAAATATACATTTTGGAGAAAATTGTGCTGGCCAAAAGGGCATTAAATTTGTGGATCGATCATGGCAACAATGTGACGATTTTGGAGGATATCATTAGGAACATTCTCATCAAGTTTTTGGCATTGAAGAACTTACGAAGTGAATAAAAAGAATAAATGTGGAAGGAGCCATGCTAACTCAAAGTGACTACAAGGGAGAATATCATCCTTGGATAAAATTTCTTGAAGAATTTGTTTTAGTTTCAAGTAACTTTATACAAATAGCTTGTAACTTGAATTGTTTTTTGTAGGCACCTTGTTTTTCGCTCATACCGATTTTTTCTCTTCGCAAACACTATTGCCTTAGAGCGATGTCCTTAGGGATATTGTTGGGAATAGGGATGATCGAAAGCAGTCAAGATGGTTAGCGGTGGGTACTTGTGTGAGAGCCTTGATGTACATTGTATGATACCTTAGTTACCCTATTCTTTACACCTCTAGTCATTCTTTAACAACCTCCCTACGACATCACCTTACTATCTTGTTACAGTCGTCTCCATATCTACTTATAACACACTTATACCTTTGTCGGATCACTTTACATTAACTACATAGTCTTTCTCCATCCTTATGAGCCTTCCCTTAGGACCACATGATGAATCATTACCCAGACCTATACCGAATCGTCTAGAGTCTTTTTTCATATTTCCGAGTCTTCCCCTATGACTCCTTGACGAATCATTACTCAAAGCCGATGGTTGATATAATATGGTTTTTATGTCTAACACTCGACTACATTGACCATGGTCGATGTCGTCAGCTATAGAAAATTGTAATGACTAATCATGTCCCCTATTTATAGGTGGATTTTAAATGTATTTCTCATCAAATCATCATCAATTATTTGGTTTACTTGTGTTTGCTAAAGCTAATCTTAAAGGTTAAGAAGTTAGTCTTGCTTATCTTTTGAAGTCTACTCCTGGAACATTGGGTCCTTATAATTCTTAAGAATAAGAGTTGCACTTACTGTGTTCCCAACAAGTGGCTTGCCTAAGTCTTCTTCTATTCACTCATGGTCCTCCACATCAACTCTTTCTCAGTGCTACTAACATCAGGGTGATTTAATGTACCAATGGTGTCTGCATGAAGGTAAATATCTCTAACCTCTCTTTTCTTTTATGTTATTTCGGATATGATTGATTGTTTGAATGATCATGCACTTAGGTTAGAATAGAATAACATATTCTTAATCAATTGCATTATATTATTTTTCAATCAGTACCTTACAATCTGCCTTCTGAGCTTTACAATCAATCAGTCCTTACAATCCATGTTTATAACCCTAGCTTAAGTATCCCCATCTTGCTTACAACCTTATACAATCAATTCATAATCATGATATTATTAAGACATCACCTTCTATCCTAGGCTTAGGCTTTGGAACGTTACACCTAGATCCACAACATTTAGCACCTTACAACCCTTTTGTGCGTGGCTTTAGAATGGTCCCCTTATTATCCTAATTTATATTATTGAGAAGACATGATACTTTAAAGACCATTCCTAGCTTGCATACATTATAGTGAACCTGACGCGAACCTTACTCCACCCTTTGAGTGAGTCATATTCACATTTACATTTCATCATCTTATTATATTCACATTGGCTTCACTACATTATGGTGAACCCAACATGAATTTTACTCCACCCTTTGAGTGAGTCATCTTCGCATTTATCTTATCTCTCATATTTCAAAGATTTATCTTAGAATCTACTCAAAATATTCTTAAAAATCCCTCCATTCTTTTAATACAATCTCTACAATGAATCATCTCTTTGACTACCAAAATAATCAACAAAACCTAAGTTTCCAAACCATCAATTGGGAGTCCATTCCTCAACCAATCCCTTTTTATATGGATTGCAACATGGTTGACACTTCTTCCAAAAAGATTGATCAAATTGCAACCCATAAAAGGAATACTAAATCTCAACTCAATAATGCCCAAGAAGAAGAATTTGAACAAGTGGAGCCTGACATACATCAAATCTATGCCGACTATACTCCCACTATGCACGAATTCATCCAAACCTTTCTCTACTTTTCCTGACAACCTCTTGAGTTTATCCAAGAATGTATGGAGGAATATGGATCCACTTGGACCAACCCTTCAACCAATGGGGCAAGTCAAAGCATGTCTTGTCCCACCTTTACCTATAATACTTCTCCTTCACAACTGACAGGTGGTACCACTAATGCAATTCCTCAATCTAATCCAAAAAATCCTCATGCTAATGATCCAACTCAACTCATCTTGTAGCTCATTAACCAAATACGTCAATAACAAAACACTAACAATAACTAGTTCCCTCAAATGCACAAATAAACGAGTTCAAAAACTTCCTTGGGGCATACCAAACCGATGTCCATCCCCACCTCCTCTTGTCAATCCCAATGGGATCCTAATATTGCAACCTCCCATAGCCAATAAGGTTCTCTAATCTATTAAGGAGCCTTTGGCTCCCTATATAACTGTCAGGGATATTGGAGGTATCACCCCTTCTCTTACTTTCAATGAGCCAACAAACCCTAATCTCCACATTAAAGCCTTTGACAATGTTTACAAGGACTAGATCAAAGATAAATCCTATGCATCTATCACTCTTGGCTAAGGCCCTTACGAGCGATGCTTTAGATTGGTACCATACTCTTCCAACAAACTCCACTGTCGAACTTGAGGGATTAGTCAATGCACCAACTCTAGGAATTTCATTCTCAAGACTTTGAAAACAATTTAATGTCTTCATCAATTACTAAAATGAAACTGCCTAATCTTCATTAAGCAATGCCAATATTTTTGTAACAAAATCGATCATGCCTTTTTTGACGATAGTCTATACGAAATATTTCCCAATGTTTTAAAACCTCACCTTCAATACAAGGTAAGGTTCTTTTTGTCCAACCACTTCGGAGGAACCCATTGAGAAGGTAAGAGGTAGGATTATCTCATTCTCACATTTGATAAACCTCAACCCAAACAATCTCAGTCTCAAAAGAATCTACAAGTCCTAATGAGACCCCAAATTCACAATGCTATGGATGATAAAATCATCAACATTCCTAATCCTAACAACAATTTCCATAAAACCATTCATAACATTGATTTATACCCTCCTCTATCTAAAGGAGGCTATTTTCCTCCCCCTTCCTCCCATACATATTGTCACCAGCCTCTCTCCATGGAAGAGTTGCAAACACATCTCCTTAGGCCATAACAAATGCCTATGGATATTTTTCATCCTCTCTCCCATGATACTACGAGAATCTTTTCTGTTGGTGTCACGCCAATTGGGGCCATTCCCACGAGAACTATAAAACACTTCATGTTTTTGCTTATGTCTTCTTACTTGGAGCTAAGTTCAATCATGATGGCATGACACATAAGAGACGTGAAAAAGTTGTTGCGGTGTGTGATCACATTGAAAAGTGTGACTGTCACTATGCCATTCATCAAACCAATATCACATTAAATTTTATCTAGATCCCTTGCCTAATCATTTTAAGACTCCTCAACCTAGAAATGAAAAACAAACAACAACATATTCTACTAACACCATTGAAATTGCTTATAATCTTGATTTAGAACCCATCGAGAATGTGATTAGCATGAATGACAAGACACATGTGATTTCCACTATCAATGTCACATATCCCACTTATCACCAACAAACCTACATGACAAGAGACATGTGATTTCCACTATCAATGTCACATATCTTACTTATCACCAACAAACCTACATGACTATTCAAGCCTACCATGCATGCCAACGTTTATTTGAGCCATCTTCAGAAAACAAAAAATATGAAAAACCTTTTCAAATCAACGCCATCAACCATTCATAAATAAGGCAAATGCCATTTGTTTTAGATCCTGTCATCCTCGACTACAATGACTATTGTACATCTACGTGGGTGAAACCAATGCCTGGGATACCTCGACTATTCTACACAATCGATGTCGTACAATCTAAACAAAAAATAAAAAATTCCCCTCAATGTGATCTCAACCTCTTCACATTAAATTCACAATGATATTCCTCAGGTTCAACCCCACGTTTCATTATTTGGCTTGGAGAAATGGGATCCAATCATTCATTCTCAAACCTTACAAACAAAATTCCCTTCTTCGAACTCATCCAATCTCCTCCACGACATGACAATCACATTATGACTTTTATCTACGATATGAATATCTCCTCACCATTAGATTTGAGGTAAGATTCCGTTTTACATGGTTTGGATGAGAGTATACTTCAACAATGCGAAGAGATTGTAATCGAAAATGATCTAACCACCAATCAATATTTATCTCTTCACTTCCTTATAGGAAAAATATTTGGTACTTCTGAAAATATAGCAATTTGACAATAGTGAAGGGACAAAGTCCCCCTTCTCTATTATGTGGGGAGGTTCCCTTTATTGAATACCACACAAAGAAAGAAAATAATATTTACAGTATTTACACTAAACTAACTTATGGGAGTGGTTTTGCATTGAACATGGAGGATAAAAATGAGTAGAAGAAGGGGATTAGTGAAAGAAAGGGGAAATGCACACACACACACACACACACACACACACACACACACACACACACACACACACACACACACACACACACACACACGCGCGCGCGCGCACACGCTGCGCTCGCGCTAGCGCGCGCACCCGCGCACGCGCAAACATAGATTTTCTCCCAATGTGCAAGAACTCATCAATGTCGAATCACCATTAAATATTGGAATTTTACAATTTATGAAACGAACAAGAAAAACATTTATTTAACATAAGAGAAACAATCATCACCAAAGGGTTTTTTAAGGCACAAAATTCATTAAATCTCCTTGTATTTCTTCAAAATGCAGTTGAATGCAAAGCTACAACACACTTTCCTTTCCAATAAAATTTTGGACACCATCCAATAGTCATTTGCTCTTGGCTACAACTTGTATTTATAACTTGCAAATGTAACTACTACTTTTGTGACCTTTCACCTTCCATTACATTAATATTAGATTATAAAAAAGTTTGAAAACTACAAAAACATAAAAGGAAAGTCACTTTCTATTTTTGAAAAGTAACTTCAAAATAAAACACCATATCATGGCACATTAGCAATGGCTTTGCTCTTTTCCTTATATATTTTGGTCTTGTAGGCTTGAAACTTGTGCAAAGTATCCATAATGACATTTTGACCAAGGAAGGTAGTATTGTTGCAACAAACTATCCAATCTTATTTTACTTCATTTTAATTCGTATATTAAGAAATTAGGAAACTCATTTATCATATCGTGGAGTACTATGTTGATGGCTCTTAAACTATTCATCTCTACAACATCAAAACCATCCGCCTAATAATAATCCTCTATTAATGACACACGGGCATATGATGAGTCTAGTTGATCTTGTATCAAGCCTTTGTTGTCGAAGGAAACCCTCCTAGAATATGAAGTCATCTTGAACCCCTACATATCTATGGTGACATTGGCCACATCTCCTTATGTATGATAGATATAATGAATGAGACATGTGGGGAATTAGATTCTTGCTTTCTTGAGTTGCCTACAAATTTGATGACATGCAAACACCTGTTTGCATATCTCTATTAGTATATCTTATTCGGTATAAACATAGGAAGTTTATATGGAGAAACATAAAGTCCTCCCACACAAATGTATGAGAAATATGGAAACTGGATGAAGTAACTTCCATATTTATTCACCAATTATGTTGCCTTAGCTGAGATTCGACAAGTGTCATCTTCAGAAAAGGTTCTTAGAAGGAACATGGTGAAGGTGTCATTGACGACGGATGAAGTGATTCCCAATTTCTAGAGTGAGATGAGGATAGTAATGCCAGACTCTTGTGACCACATCAAACATTTCTTTGGTATTGAGAGCATAAAATGTTTCTACCTTAGCAATTGACTTGAAAAAATATGATATCATGTAGAAAGTTCTAGTCGTCGAAAGATTGGTCAACTGTTTGTGTAGAGTGTCATTGACTATGACTCCCTAGTTTATGAATTCTACACCCATACTGATACTGTGAATGAACTGAAACACCCAAAGGTAAAATTTGATTGCATACTTATTGCCAACCACTAGATTGAGCAACATGATAGCATTGGAGATGTAATTGTTGAAGTCAGATCATTATAACCACTTTGAAAAGTTGGATGTCACAGGCCTCTTCCATTTCAAGTAGTGTTCTTTGATGTTCTTTAGGAAATATGCTTGCCTAGATTCTTTCGACACTAGAAATTTTCTCCAAATTTTCCATTTCCTAAATGTTTATGTTAATATTTTGTTTTAATGTGTAGTCACTAGTAGCATCTACTACAACTTAATGACACACAATAATAAATTACAACACATAGAATAATGTCATAAAGTAATTGATAAATATTCTATGGTAATAGTCAAAGTACATTATGCAAATGTTGTGAAAGTGATGATCAACAATAAAAAGTAAATATTTGTCACAAGTGGGCATGGTAATGTCAAAGAATCAAAGTCATGGTAAGTAAGTAACTAGGGTCTAAGTGGTCATGCATAGTTAATATTATATTTTTAACGACGACAAATGAGTAATGCTATATATATTTTTAATATTTTATTCATTATTGGAATAAATTCTAGAAAAGGTGGAATAGATGGGAATTATTTCATATCCTAATCGTGATCCTATGTGTAAAGGGCGATATCTATCATATTCTAAAAGTTAATCTTACATGTAAAGATGAGAGTTATGATATATATTTTGATTAGATAGAAGACAATTCTTATTCTACCTTGGAGATAAGATGGATAAAGACTCGAATGCATATAAAAAGGAATGTTAGTACCTCATTTGGGGCTAAGAAGGTTGAGAGGTTTGAAATACGAAAGTAGTAAGATTGCATACCATAATGTAAGAGTGTCATAGAAATTATCAAAAAGTGTGTTTGAGAAGTTTCTCCTAGAAAGGATGTTGGAAAGACAAGTGAGTGGAGTCCATGTGGAGTTAGTAACACTTAGTTGAAGTCATCTGCAATTTTTGGGTAAGATTATAACATTACCTTGATAGTTAATAAGATTATTGGTTGAAATTCATTTATGCTAACAAACTTTTGTATTATCTTCTATGCTACTTTTGTATTGTGTGTGTTGGTGTGTTTCCAGATTCATACAACCATACTAAAAATTGTGCATTGTTAATACAATCATATGAAAATGAGTTCTTGGTGGAATATTGATAAGAACTTTCCATATAATAAATGAATAATTTGCAGAATATAACACACCACAAGAGATATGGGTGGGCCAAGATGCCCAAATAATCAATATATGTAGAATAATACCCTTAAGGTAGGGTAACACCATACAATGCTCCTTAAGGAAGAAGTAACTCCACAATCTCCCAAGATGGGAATTCACTTTGAGGGGGACACCTCCAATATATCTCTACCAAGTAGAAGACTCAACTCATACCTCCATGACATTAATACTCACATCCCTTATATAGACATACATTACTCTTAATAAATGGGTAACACCTAATCCCAATGTAGGCCGACTCATTACCCAATATAACTAATTCCTATGTGACCCCATATAACTAACTAAGGGGATGTGTGCCACTTGTCAGCATCTCCATCAACCCATATACATTATAATATCATATCCCAAGGTACATAACATTTCCTCCCTCTTTGACATGTTTCATCCCTGAAACATAAGAAGAAGCCATATAATGAGTGTGCTTTAAATTATTGCACACTTGTCACCATGCTTGATCATCCAACCACCCATATGAAATCCTAGTGGGTGATGTTGCTCCAAACCTGATTCCATATTCCATTGTGCTCATTTGATTCTATCCTGGTCCATATGTGTTTCTCCTTGGAATCCATGCATATCCATAATTATTATTCCTGTGATTCCATGCCATAGAATTATTGTTCCATTGATTCCATGTATAGCCAAAATTATTACTCCTCCAATTCCCTATGTATCCATATAGATTTATGCCGTCATGTGTCCTAGCATGTCTCCATGATTTTTTCCTCTCATGATGATGTGGGTGTCTATATGGTGCAACCTTAGTATGTTCAACCTTATCAATCTTTTCCTCCACTTTCTTTTCCTCTTCTAACTTGTTTGCTATTTATTTTTTCTCTTGAGTAGAGAAACTATTTTTTAATTTTTCATCATGTTCTTCATCCTCTCCTTTTGATTCATCCTTATTCCCTTCGCCACCATCTTCAAATTCATCTTCATGATCCAATTTTACATTACTTTTTTCCTTGCTAAGTGTGATATCTTGCAATGTAATTTTCTTTCTCTTGTACAATAATTTCATGAATTTATTTTGCACAGTAATATTAATTGTTCCCAATGTATCTAACCAAGGATATCCAAGAATAATATCCATACCATCCATATCTAAAGCATTAAAATATGAATGTAAAACATATTTATCCATAGAAAGCTTTAAATCTTAAAAAACTTGAATCTACTTACCATCCATTTGAGATTCCTTGATATGCTTTGCTTGAACATGTAGATGTTGAGCTACATCCGTATTGATGAAGTTATATTTTATGCTAGGGTTTATGAAAACAATTACCTTTTTCCTTTGAATGTGCCCTTCAAACTGAAATATTGAAGCTTCCTTCCTTGGAGATGCATTATTTGAACTTGTATCTCGATCTGTTGTCTCTCCTTCTAAATCATGTGTAGCAGCTTCAACCTCAACATTTTATTTTCTTCTTCTTCTAATATTTCCTCTTCCTCAATATTATCATTAAATTCTTCTACTTACTCTTGCTTTTCTTCTTTTGTTTCCCATCTGTCCATGAAAACTTGTTCCGGTTCCTCTAAAGACCAATTAGACTTTTCTTTTTCTAACTCAAAAAACCAAATCTATGCAGGGCCACTAATCCACAACTTGAATAACCAAATATCTGATGGTTTAGAGAATTTCTCCCCAAATTTGTTCCACCATTTCTCTAGCATCAATCTTGCCATCTCCAAAAAAAATACCATCCCCATGAACCACAAATGGAGCTAAGGTTAGATTAGGAATAGACCCTTTTGATCAAAACTTGTTCTAACCCTTTCGGCTAGATGTCGGCCAAAAATTAGAAAGCATAGAAAAAATGACCATTCAATTTCAATTTTTGAGAGATTTTTGAAAATGTAAAAAATTCAGGAAAATTCCTAAAATTGTTGCATGTGGAGCAAAATATTGAAACACCATAAAACTACAACAAATCTCACAAAATAGATCCAAAAATTCTGAAATTTCATTGGTATCACCTTTAAATATATTCCCAAAAACCCACAAAATTATATTGCCTAATTCTTGATTATTCTGGACAAAACCTTAAAATTAGGGTTTTAACCCTAAAATAGACATATCTTTCTGACATCAAAACAAATCCAAAATATCTAAAATGACATACTGGAAATGGAATTTCTGTTGTATGATTGCATTACCCACGTCTTCAAAAAAATATTTGAAAAATTCCAAGTAAATATCCAGATATATTTGAATCAACCAACATTCAGGGTTTCATCCCACCAAATTGCCCAGATCGGCGCTCTAATACCACTTGATAAGAAATTTGCAATATGTTGGTGAGAAAAATTGTCTTGTGGATAAATGATGTTTCAAGCCAACGCTATGGGAATCTAAGTCCCTCTACTTCAATGGTGTATTCTTCTGTTAGGTGTTTTTTCCTGGAAAGATGGGTTTCACAAAATGCATCCGTGGCCTTTTGCGACTAGAGATCCAAGTAATTAGGCACTCCACTAACCCTGTGGCAAAGCTAGCAATGCCTCCCTAGACAAGAAAACTTTAGTCAAAGAAAGGGGAAGGGGAGTGGACTCAATGGATCTAAAATGAATGGAGACAAACTAATGTTGTGAGTAGAATATCAGATGCCCACACACATTAATTAGATTAATTTTGTTTACACGCAATTATAGGCCTTGAGAAGAAATTCTAACAAATCCGCTAAACTGAGAAGCTACAAGACCCGAATGAAATTTATTGGTCGCAAGGTACCAAACAATCCCTCAATCAAAAGGAAAAAATTCCTTCTTTCATTATTGAAGGCTAAAGTAGAATTTGTACAGAGCTTTGAGAATGGAAGAAAATCTAAGGAGAAGGGAAAATAGAAGAAGTATGGCGTCTTCTGTCTTGAACATTCTAGGTATAGGCACTCTTGTAGTACACATTGAAATCAATCACTCAACCCCTGGAATGGCTCCGAAGAGCCATTATAAGTGCACTGCCAAAATTCACTTACAAGTCGGTTTACAAATCATTTACACCTCTTCAAATTCATCCATTGCGAAATGAAAACACTCAAGGAGGGTTAAAACCAGATATTGCAATGCGAACGTTTGACATTTGATTTGCCAGTTTGTTGATACTGCAATCGTTTGCTTGAATTCTCTTATTCTGGAACTTTGAAATCGGGCTTTCCACATGCTAGGAAGAGATTGGAGCGGGTATGGGGGAAATCCCTTTGCATTTTGTGATTTGAGTTAGAGATTTGGCGATTTGGAACAAATGTCAATATTACTGCGATTTAGGCCTGCACCGGTGCTTCAACTTTTTAACTTAGGCATGTGGCACGTTTTCATTGGAAATGGGGTGTCAACAAGGCCTGATTTTCTGTAAACATTTTAACCATTTTTGGAAAAAGGATCAAAAACTTTTGCAAATTTCCACCGACCCGCTGCTCCGATTGAACTCTTGACACATGGCATCCTCTGATTGGAAATGGGGTTGCGGCCCTTTTCTCAACATTTTAACCTTTTTTGGAAAAAGGCTTTCAAAAACTCAAATTTTGATGCTGACCCGCTGCTCCGATCATTTTAACATCTTGACATGTGGAAACTCATCTGATTGGAAATGAGGTTTTATGGCCCTTTTCTCAAGGCACAATTTAACCTTTTTTGCAGTTGATCATCAAAAGGCTCAAAAACTCAAAGTTGCTCCGCCGTTCTGCATCTTCCGCTTTGACTTTTCAATGGCGGGCTTGAGATATGGTGGAGCCGCAGATTGCATTCTAGAACTATTACTTCACTGAATGGAAATTTGGTTAAATATTCCATAAGTGCGCCAATGGCCCAGTCATCTGCTTTGACTTTTCAACGGTGGGCCCGAGGCTGCCATCTAAATTGACCTTTTCCCCGTGGGCTTCAACTTTGATTTTTCACTATAACGGGCTTTCAATTTGACATTTTCACGGGTCTTCAAATTTAAGACTTTTCTCTTGATAGCATAAATCAGGCTGCGGGAATCACTTTTTAAATTTTCACCTTTTTTACAAAGAGGCTCAAAAACACAAATTTCATCCGCCGACCCGCTTCCAATTAGGTATGTCCATGTAAATATGTGGATGATCTAAAATTTGATGGGGAAAAAAGTGAAACACCATCAAACTGACTATGGGAAATCTGCACAAAAGAGAACCAAAGTTTTTGAAATTTTAGAATTTCCTATATTAAATGAAACGGAGGCATGGATTTAAGACTAATTATTTGATTCAAAAGGCATAGATGACAACCTTAACAATTTCAATAAAATGAAGGAGATTGTAAAGAGGATATCTATGTGCACAGACCGGGAGATGGAGAATGACCTTTCTCAAAATGAGCAAAACAAAGATTTAAACAACACTAGATGGCACATATTTTGCTATTTTTTTGAACTTTCAACTTATGACTTAAATATTTAGGAGGGCGAGAGCTCGAAATATTGCAAATCACCAACATTAGGGTTTCATCACACAAATTTCCTAGATCGGTTTTCCAAATGATAATGATATTTGCATATAATAAATGAATAATTTATAGAAAATAATACAACACAAGAGATATGGGTGGGCCAAAATGCCCAAATAATCAATATATGCAGAATAATACCCCTTAAGGTAGAGTAACACCATACAATGCTCCTTAAGGAAAGGTAACTCCATAATCTCCCAAGATGGTAATCCACTTTGAGGGGGACACCTCCAATATATCTCTACCAAGTAGAAGACTCAACTCATACCTCCATGACATTAATACTCACATCCCTTATATAGACATACATTACTCTTAATAAATGGGTAACACGTAATCCCAATTTAGGTCGACTCATTACCAATATAACTAATTCCTATGTGACCCCATATAATTATCTAAGGGGATGTGTGCCACATGTTGGCATCTCTATCAAACCATTTACATTATAATATCATATCCCAAGGTACATAGCAAATATTTTCTAGGTACTGAGATAGGGTTGACATTTTAGTTCCATTTCCGATTTCATTCCTCGTTGGTGGATATTTTGAAGTGATATTACCAAATAACCATTTGTTACTTGCATAATAACCACATGGTGATGTGGTAAAGTCACTTTTTACCACAATCATTCTTTTTTACCACGGTAAATCTAGTTTTACCTTGAATACTATTTACCACAACAATTTTTTTTAATGTGGTCATTCCTATTTTTACTATGAAGAGTTCTTGTAATAAATTCATTATCTACTATAGTAAGAAGTCATATCCATTTATACTTGTGGGTCGTTAGCTTTTTTGTGGTTACTTTTGTCTTATAAATAAGGGTGGGTAAAATTCTTGTTTCCTTGGACTAATCTAACGATAATGATCTCTTTCATGCAAGAATTATTAAGATCTTGTATTTGTAGTGGGTTCATCAGGATAAAACAATGGGATAAATTTCTCCCTACATGTTTAGATGGTTCAACACTTAGGTGGTTTGAGACATTGAATGATGTTGTTAAAACTCATGAATTTTCTTATTGAAAATTTTCTTGAAGAACTTGGTGTATGAAAAATATTTAGATCTTATGATCTAAAGATTAAAAAGTTTTCCCAAGGAGAAAATGAGAAGATCAAATACTACCACGCACATGTCCTAGAGCTAAGGAGGAAGTTAGACATCTAGATTCAAAAGGGAGGATTAATAGATGGGCTAATGAATGACATCGTCAATCTTCTGTGCAAACACTTCATCCTTGGGATAAAACAAAAAATTAAATGAGTAAATTACGATCGCCTAACCACCCTTAAACAAGTAAAAAACATTGCTAGGAGGAAAAAGGAAAACATGGAGGAAGAGCCCAAGGAAATTGTTGCTGAATTTGAGCCTACACCTATACATGTGGTCTAAACTCTACAACTATGAATGGTGAGCATATATCTTCCTTCTATTACATCAAATGAATAGTATGATATTGTTAAGAAAATGGTTCAGTTGGATAATAATCTTCTTAAAGGGAATAATTTCAGTCCCCAACATTTCTAAGGAAGAGATAAAGGTCCACATTTTTTTTTGAAGTTGTATGCTATGGGTGTTGGGGAAAGATCATTATAAGTATAGCTGTCCAAATAAAGTTTCTTTAACGTACAAAAAAATGATAAGAGAAAAAATCTTGTAAATTCATTTGATGTTGTGGATAAGAATAGGAACGATGAATCAAATATCCTATCCATTAAAAGAAAAAAAGATATAATC
The DNA here is from genome assembly GCA_019776745.2 of Taxus chinensis. NCBI lineage: Eukaryota > Viridiplantae > Streptophyta > Pinopsida > Cupressales > Taxaceae > Taxus > Taxus chinensis. The sequence goes on along the minus strand of CM034148.1, from coordinate 869,679,631 downwards.
ACAATAATACTGATCTTAAGAAAAGAAAAGGAGATACTAACAAGAAACATTAGAGAAGAAATTTGTATGTGCATGATTTTTTGATATCTTAGGGGAAAACATATTATTCCATCCTTAAGGATCTCTCCAAGCGCCCTTGCAAAATATCACATATGGTAAAAATTTTTGATATGCCTTTTGAGAAGAGGCATGAGCTTCGTAGTGGAATCAATGATGAATAAAAGGAGGTTGAGGTCCTTGTTTTGGTAGCAAAGATGAATCTTTATGCTCCACAAGTTGAAGTACTGTGTAATAATATCTTTATTCATGATGTTTTAGTAGATGCTGGAGTTGTAGTAGATGCTATAACTGAATTTGTAATGCATATGTTGGGATTGAAGATTAATTTTCCTTCAAAATTAAATTAAGATCATTGAATAAAGGAAAAATAAAACTATAAGGTGTTGTTTCAAATATAACAATTTATACTATGGGTGTTGTGTGTGTAGTAGAATTTCAAGTGATGAAGAAAGAAATTGTTGCATACCCAATGTTTTTGAGAAGGCCATGGTTGGGGAGAGTTCATGTAAGAAAATAATTGAATGAAGGGTACATGACAGTTAGTCATGGCCGTGAGAAGGTGAAAATAAATGTGGTTCCTTATAGTCACATGATAAGATTTATGGACTCAAGTAATGAAATTGATGTCTAAACGTTCTTAGATTATTCTAACACCAATAAGATGGAAATTGATGATGAATAGAGTTAGGTGGAAATTTTAGTCACGGACATTGGATATCATTCTAACTACATCAGTGAATGCAACCAAACAACTCACTAAGGAGGAGATGAAGGAGCTAATGTAACAATTATAAATTGATGAAACTATGGAGGAGGAGAAAGAGATGAATACCTCAAACTCTTTCAAAGGTATATGTATTTTTTCACTTTTGACCATAAGGAGCACAACCAAGTAAGTTGGGTAGAGCATTCTATTGAGCTGGTAGAAAATGCTAATCTAGTGAAGCAAATTTCATATAGAATGAATCCAATTTTTTCAAGACTGCAAAAGAAGAAATAAATAGGCTTCTTAATTCAAGATTCATCTTTACAGTGTATAAATCATAATTTGTCTCTCCCATTGTTATAACAATGAAGAAGACTAGAAAGCTACATATTTGTGTTGAATACATGAAGCTCAACAAGGCAATGAAGATGGATCACTATCCTCCTTCTTTCTCAGACCATATCCTAAATGAAGTAGTTGGTAATGAATGCTATAACCTTGTAGATGGCTATAACGGGTAAAACCAAGTCCAAATAGATGAGAAGGATTAACTAAAGATCACGTTCACCACTCTTTAGGGAATGTTTTCCTATAACGTCACACCATTTGGTTTGTGTAATTCTCAAACAACCTTCAAAAACCTAATGAATATGGTGTTTGAACCCTATATTGGAAGCTTCATAAGAGTATTTTTGGATGGTTTTTTGCATACATAGAAGCAAATTGGATCCTCTGCACTATATGGGGAAGTATTTTTGAATGTTGGATAAAGAACCTGCCTCATTAAATGCCACAAAAGTGTCTTTGGATGCTCTAAATTTATGTTATTAGGGCATGCCATATTTAGAAATGGTATTAGTACTGAAAATATGCCAAATTCTTCCTCCTTTTTAGAATGGCATAAGGAAGGCCATTATATAGCTTACAAATCAGTTATTCTTCGTAACCGCTTCTTTAACCAAGAACAGTTAAGAACTGCCAATCGCAATACCTTAACTTCTTACAAAGAAAACAGAAAAAGAAAGGGAAGAAGAGAAAAGAACAAGGAGAAGAAGATAGGTGGCCAGTCACTGAGAGGGACCCACCGACTTCAGAATCCATTGCTTGAATTTCTTTAACACCTCAGCTATGTCTCTGCCACGAGGGACTGACGTGTTGGCCGTTGATTGAGAGAGAAGGGTGATCAATGCGCATTTAATGCATACCCACCAATTTGAATAAGCAGGATATTCGGGGTTAGAGCGGCAAAAACTGGTACGAATGACACTTGGTTCACTTGGGACATGTGAGACGTGAATGTGCGAAACACGCGGCTCGGCCGATTCGGGTGAAACAGGGAGAAGACGCACAAATGCATTTTGGGACATTTGGGACGAAAATGCGGCGAAGTACGCGGTTCGGGTGTTTTCGACCGAAAATGGAACAAAAGGCCCGTTTGAACTTGGGACATTTGGGACATGAAAGAGTGAAGTACGCGGTTCAGGTGTTTCGGCCGAAAATGGAACAAAAGGCCCGTTTGAACTTGGGACATTTGGGACATAAAAGAGTGAAGTACGTGGTTCGGGTGTTTCGGCCGAAAATGGAACAACTTGCACTTTTTGACTTGGGACATTTGGGACAAAAAGTTTCGAAGTACGTGACTCGGGCGGTTTTGGGTGAAAATGGAACAACTCGCACGAAAGGTTTGGGACACTTGGAACATGAAAGAGCGAAGTACGCGGTTCGGGGATTTCGGCCGATCGGGGAACAGAGCGCAATTTTGAACTTGGGACAGTTGGGACGAAAAGCTCCGACGGGCCCAAAAATGGAACAACTTCGGGGATTTCGGGCCGATCGGGGAACAGAGCGTACTTCGAAACTTGGGACACGCGGGACAAAAATGTCCGACAGGCCCGAAATACATACAAAATGACCCAAAACTGCAGACTTTTCTCAATTTCACGACTTCAGTACATTAGAGAAAACACTTAAACTCAAAATTTTGAATTTTTTTTTACTTTCATCAGAGCAGGGAATTTTGAGTGGACAACAGCTGGCTCCTTCTGGGGATGACTTGGCATAAATTCAAGGAATGAGACAAGGCAAGAACTTAGACAAACTTGGGGAAGCAGACCAGTACCTTATCCATTGGGCAACGGAGTCAAAAATAGACCAATACAGAGGGCAACGCACCAAAACAAAAAGGAAAGAAAAGCAAAAACGCTGTACAGAATATACAAGGGACTCCCTAATCACCTAGGACTTGAACAACTTGAGATACTGCCCACTATAAGGAAGTGGGAGAGAAGAACCATCCATGTAATCAAGATAAAAGGAATTCTCACCAGCAAAGTGTCTGATCTTGAAAGGTCCGAGCCATAGGGAATCAAACTTTCCATGGCTGCCACGAGGTTCATGTCTTTTGTCCCATAATAGCACGGTGTCTCCAACTTGGAAATCTCTGAACCTAGCTTTCTTGTCAAACAGGACCTTTACCTTCTGCTGGTGAACAGATATCCTATCAGCAACCATCAATCTGTCCTCATTCAGTTTGTGTAGGTACATAATTCTCTTGTCCAAAGCATCTCTGAAACTAGTATCTTCAATGGCCTTCATTAGGTGCAAGGCTGGCAGTTCCACTGTCACTGGCAATTGAGCTTCTACTCCATATACCACTTGAAAAGGAGACATTCCAATAGCTCTCTTTGGTGTAATCCTGTCTTCCCAAAGAGCATCATAGAGCTTCTTGTGCCAGTTTCATTGAGACTCATTGACCAACTTCCTTATGATAGTCACCAGATTTTTGTTAGTGGATTCTGCTTGCCCATTTCCCTGGGGGTAATAATCTGAAGAATGAGCCAGGGAGATGCCATACCCGTAGCAGAAATCCATTATCTCAGTTGAAGAGAAATTTGAAGCATTATCTGTTACAATCTTATTAGGTACACCATACCTTACCAAGATGTTCTCTTTAATGAAGTTGTACACCACTTCAGAAGTAGTACTCTTGACTGGAATAGCTTCCACCCATTTGGTGAAATAGTCAGTGGCAGTTAGCACATGAGTGTGACCAGCACTAGAAGCAGGATTAAGTGTACCGATGAAGTCCAAACCCCACTGTTGAAATGGTTCCTCAATCACAACTGGCTTGAGAGGCAAAGAAGCCAATTTAGGTCTTCCCACAAAAGTCTGACAAGCCTCACATTTATCAACCCACTTGGATGCATCTCTGAACAAGGAAGGCCAGTAGTATCCTCCACGGAGTATCTTATGAGCTGTAACCGTTGATGAATAGTGCCCTCCACATGCCTGATCATGAAAAGCTGAGAGAAACTTTCTCTGTTGTTCCTTGTCCACACACTTCAAAAATCTCCCATCTAACCCATGCTTGAACAAAGCATTTTCCCACAATACATATTGCACTGACCTCAATTTAACAGTCCTCTTTTCTTTGGCAGTTAAATGAGAGGGGCATTCCCCATAGGTGAGCAAATGGGTGATGTCAGCATACCATTCATCAACTGAGCTAAGGAACAGAATGGTAGGAATGTCAGCTTTCTCCTCCAGCAATTCATGTTTAGCTCCTTCAGCAATGAGCTCATAAAGGCCTTTTCCACGAACCAGCTTGGTTGGCTTGATGTCAATGTCATACTCTTGGACCTTAGCAACCCAGTTCCCTCTCTTGGATCCAAACTCTTGTTGTGTGAGAATTGACTTAACAGTTGTATCTGGAACCAACACCATGGAGTGAGAGTTGAGGATATAAAAACAAAACTGCTTAACAGCTTTGACCACTGCAAAAACATGCTTCTCCATCATGGTGTATTTCAACTCATGATCTTTCATAATATAGCTCATGAACGCAATTGGGAGTTCATGCTCATTAGAGTCTTCTTGAGTTAAGACAACAACCAAGGTATTATATGTAGCATAGCAATAGATGATGAAATCTTTGCTGAAATCAGGACAGGCTAAAACAGGAGTTTTAGCAATAGCTCTCTTGATACCTTCAAAGGATTCCTTTCCTTCAGAAGACCAACCAAATGTTTGCTTCCCTTTCATCATCTGAGAAATATTCAAAGTTAACTCTGCAAAATCAGGGATGAATCTTCTCAAGAAATTTATCTTACCAAAGAAGGAATGCACGCCCTTTTTGCTGGTTGGGAGAGGAATTTGTTGGATGGATTGAACTCGTTCAGGATCAATCTTGATACCATCCTTGGAAATGATGTGCCATAATAACTTTCCCTCAGTGACACAAAAGACAAATTTTTTAGGGTTCAGAGAGATCCCATGCTCTCTGCATCTCAGCAGGACTGTCTCTAGGTGATCAAAATGATCCGCTCTTGTCTTGGAAAATACTGTCAGGTCATCAAGATATATGACAATACACTTCCCTTTCAAGCTTCCAAAAGCCAGATCCATGGCTCTCTGAAAAGTGGCACCAGCATTAATGAGCCCAAAAGGCATCCTCTTGTAAGCAAAGGTACCCCAAGGAGTAGTGAAAGCTGTCTTGTGTTGATCTGCAGTATCAACCTCTACTTGATTGTATCCCGAGAATCCATCGAGCATGGATAACATTTCAGACCCTGTAACTGCTTGCAAGACCTGATCCATCATAGATAAAGGATAATTATCTTTCAAAGATGCCTGATTCAGGTTCTTGAAATCAACACAAATGTGGATCTCACCATTTTTCTTCCTAACAGGCACAATATTTGCAATCCATGTTGAATGGTGAATGGGAAAAATGATTTCAGCCTTCAACAACTTCTGAATTTCCTAAAAGATGGGTGTCAACTATTTTGGGATTATACTGCCTCTGTTTCTGCTTAAAAGGTTTAATTCCTGGTTTGAGAGGAATCGAGTGCTGCATATCTTTTGGTTTGAAAGCTTTCAAATCTTCATATGAATAAGCAAGAACATCCTTATACCTCCTCAGAAGATCAATTACTTTTCTCTTCTCCTCTGCTGTGCAACATTTTCCAATATTCACTAGCTTAGGGTCATTAGAACTCCCAATATTGATTTTGTCATACTCAGCTGATTGCTGAGGTCCAGTAGAAGCTCTAGACTTCACATACCTGTCATGTTTATCAAACAGTTCCTCTAGGCTTACCAATCCTTTAGGAATCTTATTCCCCTTGAGTTTAATGCACCCTTCCTGACCTGTTTCTTCCCCTTGGGTGACTGCTTTGTTAAAGGGCACACTCTCACGAGGTAGGTTGTCACTTCCCCTCAAAATACAGTTGTTCGAAATTACCCTTGAGTTCTAGGAAGGAAAGCAAATGTTGATCATCATTGAAAACCTACCAGTTATTGGTGTTATCAGGTACACTGGGGTCGATGGATCATCTCAATGGTGAACTTGTCTTGAGAGAAATCAGGATGAGGAATCAGTAGCGACCCTAAGACAGCTAGTGAATCAGCCCTCCTGTTCTTTTCCCTAGGTACTGCTTCGATAGAGAAAGCATCAAGGAATTCAATGGAATCCCAAACCTGATTCCGGTAATGTCTCAGCCTTCCATTTTTTACTTGAAAAAGGTTTCTGACTTGCTTTACAATCAATTCTGCATCACCACGAGCCAAAAGATTCTTTACACCTTGTTCTTTGGCCACTTGCAATCCGAGAATGAGAGCCTCGTATTCTGCTGTGTTATTAGTATTCTCGAACTGCAACTTAAATGAAAAGGGGTGTAGGCTTCCTTCAGGTGACACCAGAAGGACACCGGCTCTGGAACCAGCTGAGGAACAACTTCCATCTAACTCTAAAATCCCAAACCCCATTAGGATATTTAGGAGACACTTTGGGGGGTCGGATTTCATCAGGGGACATAATCATGTAGTTACCATGCCCCATATCCTCGCAGAGTATTTGTGCTCTAGGATCATCCGTTTTCTACACAATATACTCAGACTGCTTCTCAGGTAGCAACTTCTTCATTTGTCCATTGACAGGCACGAGTGCATGTGACCAGTCCGTTTGGATTTCCCCACCCATGTCCTTACAGAAGTTCCTGCTTAGCAACATCCCATATGAAGGGGGAATATCTGCCACTAAGATGGTAGCCAACACTTTCTTCTCGGGAAAAGCAGTAAAAGCTACTTGTGCATCTTTAATTCTCCCGACCAGGGGCACTTCTTTACTCTCCATGGAGTAACAGGATCCATAAGTGCGTGTGAGGGTTAGGCCTAAAGCATGAGCTACTTTAGCAGGCATCACATTATCTGAGGCTCCAGAATCTATGACACAATTACTGAGCCTATGACCAGCTATAAGAAGTGTTACATAAAAAGGCTTGATTTTGTCATTAGGCGAGGTGATAGCGGCTACTAGACTAGGCTGTGGTGCAGGAGGAAGAGTGGGCAAAAGGCCTTTAGAGGTGGTCTTGGAGTGGGAATTGACAAAGTGGATCATTTTGGCAAAAGCTTTGGGATGGGTTTGATAGTACTCAGCTTCTGAGATTTGGACCTTGGTCTTTTTCAGGTGATCAACAATATCAAAGGATCCAGAAGTGGACGGGCCATCATCATTCGGTACTCTAGGCTTATCAACTTTAGGAGAAAAAGAAGAAGCAATTTTAGTAGTAGGATTAATAGGACTCACCTTTGGTGTAGACAAAGTAGGGATAGGAGATCCTCTTTTTGCAATCACGGGAATAGTTGTCGACTGCTCCTTAGATTTCTTGATAGGCTGTGTCACTTTCTCCCTCCGACTTGTCTGTTCTTGAGTCATGACAGCGAATGATTCACTATTCATGTCTGCTACCACTACATCATAATCATCTCCATCATTAATGCCCTCAGTGGTGAAAAAATTTACTCGAGATCCCTCAAGTTCGTCTGCTTCGTCATCAACTTCTCTCGCAAACTCTTCGCAAGCTTCATTATCTTCATCGTCATCTGGTTCTTCCACCTCGCAGGTCGCATTGACAGGGAATTTAACAAGAGGTCCTTCAAGTGCTAATCTTGTTTGAGAAGCAGGCAAATGATTTCTGGGCTGAAAATTTCTCCTTGGAACGTCTGCATAAGGAGCGTGCTGAGCCAATTGTTTCTTTATAGCAATAAGATCATTTGCAAGTTTCTAAACTAATGGATCAGTATTAGGTCTAGGGGTGGAAGAGGAAGAAGCAGCAGACTTAGATTTGGGAGGGTCTCTTCTCAACTTCCCTGACATGATCAAGTCATCCTCGATACTAACAGTGAGAGTTTGATCCTCGACCAATGTTGTGAGATTAGCCCTTCTTAGTGCATAACTAACTTTGGGCGATTGAGCATTTAGGAAGAAACATTTTTGAATTTGATCAACAGGTCGGGTAGGCTGCGGAATTTTATTGATCAATTTGTTGAACCCGGGCCACAAATTCTCTCATGGGCTCTTGTGAATCTTTCTTTATTTGAGAGATTTGGGCTAGCAAGGCATGTACATCTTCTGCCGGCTTGAAACGGTTTTCGAACTGAGTTCTCATTGTGTGCCAGTCGGTGATAGCGCCAGTCAGGAAGGTGGTAGAACCAATCAGCAGCATTATCTTGTAACGTCTCGATGCACAGCCTTACGGAGACGTCTTCATATTCGACTCCCAGAACTCCACATGCAAAAACGAAGGCTGCGATGTGTTGATCAGGATGCACTTTGCCATCGCCTTTGAATTTGGGGAAGCTCTTCCGGTTACCTTTGGGTAACTCATGCAAAGGCTGAGTAAGGGCCAGGGGCCCAACATGATGACCCCATGGTAATGGTGCAGCCATTCTTGGAAAAACGGCTTGGAGAGGGACTACAACACCAGCAAGAATCAAAGCTTGAAGGTTAGGGTTAGCTGGCTCTGAAGGAATACCACCCGTAGGAATTCTGTCTTGAGCAGGTGGAGTGCTTGTCGAACGAGTCCTTCTATTTCTTGTTGAAGGAAAAGGAAAACCCTGCTGCTCCAAAAGCTGAAACTGAGAATCTTCAATACCAAGGGCCCTCCTCCCTCGAGTAAAACGTGGAGTCGCCAGATCAAAGGATGATCGAAAAAATTGCAGAATTGGAATATGATTTTCCCCAGTGGAGTCGCCAAAAACTGTTGGTAGTCAAATAGGAATTTTAAGAAGAGCAATAGTTAGGGGACAAGAAGTCCCTCCCCTTTAATGGGAGAGGTTCCCTTATTCAGAAACGAACCTATTTACAAATGTACAAGACATGATTTGTTGGTTTAAACTTGGATATTACGAAAGTGTTTTCAATGAGGATGTTCAAGTACAAAAGGACAGAGGAATGAGAAGACGAGAATGAGCAGAAAGGAAACATGCAGAATTATAGAGAATCAGAGTAATTCATTATGTATGCGAAGTTACAGTGAATCGAAACAAGATCATTTGCATCGTATGAATAAGATGAAACTTAAAGACACAAAGTTCTGTAAATAACACCCTTCGAATTCATTAATCAAGGGACACAAAGTTCCTTCTTGGTTATACAAGATCGTTGTGCTTGCAAAATTTGGAAAAGTATGCAACCAGTGAGACTAACAAATCATTAACAAATGATCTTCACAAACAATTAAATGAAAGCTCAGAGATAACGGGGATTAGATAGACAAAGAATGGAAAGTCCTTATGTATTGATTTCTTTATGATCTATTTACACTTTCAGAAAATATGCCAAATTCTTCCTCCTTTTTAGAATGGCGTAAGGAAGGCCATTATATAGCTTACAAATCAGTTATTCTTCGTAACCGCTTCTTTAACCAAGAACAGTTAAGAACCGCCAATTGCAATACCTTAACTTCTTACAAAGAAAACGGAAAAAGAAAGGGAAGAAGAGAAAAGAACAAGGAGAAGAAGACAGGTGGCCAGTCACTGAGAGGGACCCACCGACTTTAGAATCTGCTACTTGAATTTCCTTAACGCCGCAGCTATGTCTCTGCCACGAGGGACTGATGTGTTGGCCGTTGACTGAGAGAGAAGGGTGATCAATGCGCATTTAATGCATACCCACCAATTTGAATAAGCAGGATATTCGGGTAGAGTGGTAAAAACTGGTACGAATGACCACTTGGTTCACTTGGGACATGTGAGACGTGAATGTGTGAAACACACAGCTCGGCCGATTCGGGCGAAACAGGGAGAAGACGCACAAATGCATTTTGGGACATTTGGGACGAAAATGCGCGAAGTACGCGGTTCGGGTGTTTCGACCGAAAATGGAACAAAAGGCCCGTTTGAACTTGGGACATTTGGGACATGAAAGAGCGAAGTACGCGGTTCGGGTGTTTCAGCCGAAAATGGAACAAAAGGCCCGTTTGAACTTGGGACATTTGGGACATGAAAGAACGAAGTACGCGGTTCGGGTGTTTCGGCCGAAAATGGAACAACTTGCACTTTTTGACTTGGGACATTTGGGACAAAAAGTTCCGAAGTACGCGACTCGGGTGGTTCGGCGAAAATGGAACAACTCGCACGAAAGGTTTGGGACACTTGGAACATGAAAGAGTGAAGTACGCGGTTCAGGGATTTCGGCCGATCGGGGAACAGAGCGCAATTTTGAACTTGGGACAGTTGGGACGAAAAGCTCTGACGGGCCCGAAAATGGAACAACTTCGGGGGATTTCGGCCGATCGAGGAACAGAGCGTACTTCGGAACTTGGGACACGCGGGACAAAAATGTCCGACAGGCTCGAAATACATACAAAATGATCCAAAACTGCAGACTTTTCTCAATTTCACGACTTCGGTACATTAGAGAAAACACTTAAACTCAAAATTTTGAATTTTTTTTTACTTTCATCAGAGCAGGGAATTTTGAGTGGACAACAGGTGGAAAGGTTTTTCTATGAACATATTGTTACTACGTTTAGTTTTCCATTGGATATTGTAACAAATCAAGGAAGCCAATTTATTAATGAGGAGGTAAAATATTTTGTGGGTAGGTTTTCCATCAAGCATAGCAAGGCAACAACCTACAAGCCAAATACAAATGGACAAGTGGAGAAAAAAAATGTATTGTGCCAAATTTTGGCAAATGATGTAGCTTTTCAACTACATAAATGAAATAAGATGATTTATGCAACATTATGGACACATAGGGTTGCATCAAAGTTAGTGATAGGATACTCTTCTTTCCATTTGAATTATGGTATCGATTTGGTCATTCCTATTGAGTTTGATAATCTAGCCCTAAGAGTTATGGGTAATGTAAGGATGGACGAGATTGATTCAATAAGTGACAGGTTAGTGCATCTTCATATGTTAGAGGAAATGTGGGAAACAACAAAGGAGATAAGATACAAGGAAAAAGATGAAGCAAAATATGTATTTTGATAAGAAGATCAAATGGTCTCCATTTTAGGTGAATGAATTGGTCTGAGTATATGATTCTCGACACTATAATAGATATCATAGTAAAATCCTTCCTAAATGGATGGAACCCTACATAATAGTAGAAATGCATGATAATGGAACATTTCAACTATTGGAATTGGATGACAATCTAATTAAAAAGTGGATTAACCATGGCTAGTTGAAGATTTTCCAAGCTCTACTTATTGATTGTCCATGATAGTCTACTTCGAGGACACAATAGAAGCTAAGGGGGGAAGATATCTACACTATAATTTTTGTCCAAATTTTCCAAACCATTAATGCAAATGATGTTAATATATTTATGTTATGTGTAGTTAGTAGTAGTGTCCACTACAAGTTAACAAAGCCAACTGATAAATTACGACGCACATAGAATAATGTAATAAAGTAATTAGTAAATATCCTATGGTAATAGTCAATGTACATTAGGGGACTATTGTGAAAGTGATTGCCTATAGTAAAAAAGTACATATTTATCATAAGTAGTCATGGTAATTTCAAAGTTCCAAAGTCATGGTAAGTAGGTAACTAGGGTCTAAGTGGTCACAAATACTTAATGTTATTTTTTTAATAGTGACAAAGGAGTGATGTCATATTTATTATTGGGATAAAATATAGAAAGGTAGATTAGATGGGAAGTCTATCCTATCTTAATCGTGATCCTATGTGTAAAGGATGAGGTCTATCCTATTCTAATCCTACATATAAAGATGAAAGTTATGATATATATTTTGATTGAATGGAATATATTTCTTATCTTATCTTGGAGATATGATAGATAAGCCTAGTATGCCTATAAAATGGAACGCTACTACCTCATTTGAAACATAATAAGGTCAAGAGGCTTGATATATGCATGTAGTGAGGTTCCATATCATTGTATAAGAGTTTCATAGAAGCTATCAAGAATTGTGTTTGAGACTTTTCTCCCAGAAAGGTTGTTAGGAAGACAAGTGAGTGGAGTCCATGTGAAGCTGGTAACACTTGGTTGAGGTTAGGTGTACCTTTTGGGTGAGATTGTAACCTTAATGTGATAGTTAATATGATTATTAGTTGAACTATATTTCTATTAATGAGCCTTTGTATTATCTTTTGTGCTACTTGCGTGTTGGTGTGTTTTCAAATTTATACCACCATACTAAAATATTTACATTGCCCATGAGGAGATCTCGATGAAATATTATTTAAGTGTTGGGATAGGGTCGACACTTCCCAATAAGCCTTGACATGAACTACATAAATACTTCCATAAGGGCCTCTATATGACATTCTGAATGTGCCTTCAATGTCATTTCTATTTAGGTGGGAAATGATCATGCATTTGTTTGTCTTGATATTATGGATTTCAGGATCATAATGTTGAGAGCATGCTAGAACCAATTCGACACACTACATAGATATGGGAAAGTCATCCACTTTAGGAAGTCCATTGTTAGCTAAGTGTTTTGTGAATGGGGAATTTTTAGGAGTTCAAAATTTGGAATGGAAGTTACCATTATCCACATACCCAATCTCAGTGTTGGGAGCCTCATTAAGTGCAACCTCTAGGGATCCATGAGGTTCAAACCCCTGATACTAAAATCTAATTTTTGTGTGAGGAGGGTGGAGAAATTTGGGGTTGGCTAGCACTTTTAGGTCATCAAAATGTAGATTTTGGGGCTAGAAGTTATGTATGGACACATGAGAGGGAAGTAAGTTGGTCATATACTTACTAGAGGAATCGTTTGGGAGAGTGGGAAAAAAGGATTGTAAATTGAGCTATGGTGTTGATCTTAGCTAGGTAATGCTTTGGAATTGGAATAAGTGAAGGAGAAATGGAAAATAGATCAAGAGGAAAAACAAGAACAACGAGGAATAAGTAAGAGAAAGGGGGAGTGATGAGGAATATAGGGTTGGAATTGCTAGGGTTAGGGTTTTCTTTGAAATGGTGTCATAAGGCACATGATTAGTGGGTCAAAACTGTGGGTAATTCATGACAATAGGGAGTTTACTAGGATTGTGATGATGGGTAACTGGTAACTGGTACGACGGGTGTACTTTTTTCTTTTTCATATATCCATGAGAGGTGAAGGTGTAGGTTTATGTTTCTCACTATACACCATATGTTCTCTTTTCCAGCTTCCTCATGTGATTCACCATGATTCCTCTTTTCACATTTTTATCTAACAAGGCTCGAAAAACTCTCCATCCCAAACCATCATCCTTAAAACCCCAAAATTGGTTTATTCGGCCTATATAAGTGCCTTGTAAACTTGGTGAGAATTTTGAAGGGAAGTTGGAATGTAGAAATGTGTAGTCAGTGGGAAAGTCCTTGGGGTTTGCGTGTGGATGTTTGTGGCAGGAAATATTAGATACTATATTCTTATCGAGTGTCAGTTCTACTTTTTGTGTAGGAACCACAACCTTCCTTTTTGAATCCTTAATAGCACCATTGGCACCTTATGGTGAAATCCTTCCCTCAACACTCCAATGAAATTTAAAACACCTTTCAGTATCATGCCAAATGTGATTCAAGCATTATTTAGAGTTGGTAGGTATAAACATGCCTCCTATGAAACCTGAGTGGGATCCTTTACACTTGTCTTAGTCAAAATGAAAATAGGTGAGTGAAAGGTGTCATAGGCACATTTTTCTCCTTTTGCAAAGGGCCTTCCAACTGCAGGTCATTTTTTTTAAAGTTTCTACTGAAATGAAAACCAACACACTCCTCGCACTTTTATTTGAAAATATGTTGATCACACCTATTCGAAATCTAGGAAATTTTTAGTGACAATAGATGGCTCATGCTTGAGGAAAATAGTTGGGTTAAAATTTGATTCAATTAAGGACAAAAAATTTATGAAGGAGGCTCATAATCTCTCAGTTTGGACTATTTCTTTATCCTTTGGGAGATATAAGAATTCTTTTAACTCTGTCATTAATTTGGATAAACATGATAGGTACAAGGAGAGGAACACACAGAAGGAAACACAAAAAACAAAAGGAAAAACACACGACATGACATAAGGAAAACCTAAATTCACCAATATACATACGAGGGATGATCCCTTTTCACTATATATGTAGAGTTTTAAATACTACATGGTGTAGGGAAATGGAAGGTGAGTTCCATATAGGTATGTAAAACTGGTAGTATTTTCACCAAAAAAGTAGCATATATTGAAAGGTACTCTCCATAATGAGTCAAAAAATACATGCATTCTTTTTAGTTCTCTTAATTTATGCTTGAGTGGGATAAGATTCCTCCCTAAAATTCTGTTAGTTGGGATTTCTTATCAAAAAATTTCGTCACGTTTTTTTGATGTTCATCTATCCTATCAATAACCATCACTCACTCTTCCTCCGTCTTGGTGAAATACACGATCTTCTTGTTCATAAAGTTAATGAATGTGTCGTCTTTGATAGTTTTTTCCAACTTCAATGCTAAAAGATCCAAGGAAATTCATGCATTGATCCCATAGAGAAATTGAAATAAACAGGCGCCGGCATATCACTTAGGAGTAATTTGGTCATCCCATAAGGCATCATGTAATTTATTATGCAAATTTTACTGATTTTCTTCCACAAGGTTACTTATAATAGTCATAGTATTATTATTACTTGATTATGCTTGACCTTTTTCTAAAGGATAGTAATCAAATGCATGGGACAATGATATTTCATGGATGTAGAAAAAACCCATCAATTTGACATATGAGAAATTGCAAGCATTATTGTTTTACTATATTATGTGGAACACCAAACTTGATGACGATGTTCTCTTTTATAAAATTGTATACTAATTCAGAAGTAGTCTTCTAGACGGTTATTGCTTCTACTCACTTGGTGAAGTAATCTAAGGCAATCAACACATGAGTGTGTCTTGGATTTGAGTTTGGATTCAAAGTTTCCATGAATTCCAAGCCCCATTTTTGGAAAAGGTTTTTCAATCACTGTAAGATGAAGAAGTACAACAATCAACTTGGGCCTTCCTATGGATTTTTGACACGCTTCACATATGGACACCCACTCTTGAGCATCCTTGAAAAGTTTTGGCCAATAATACCTAACTATGAGTATTTTGAAAGCTATTGATGGTGATGAAAAATTTCCACTACATGCTTCATTGTGAAATGATTTTAGTAACCACATTTGTTTCTTTTGGTCTAAATACCTTAAGAACACATCATCTAACCCTTTTTTGAAGAGAATGTTATCCCATATTATATAATTAACCGATCTTCATCTGACAACTCTTTTTTATCACATGGCATTTAATTCCACATGTGTCATGTAATAGTAAAATATGGTAAATATAAGTAAAATAACTTCCATATCTAAGTAGGAAGTCTATGAATTATAAGAAATGCCACCTTAGGCCTCGGTCGGGCTTGTAGGTACATACAATGTAAAAATTCCTTGACTGTGTAGCCTGAATTGAGAGGAAGATATGAATTTAGGGAAGATAAATAAGGTTTTAGGAGGCATAAGATGGAATGTGGGAAAATTATAACATATATTGCACAATGCAACCTAGGAACGACAAGCCAAGTTACTCCCCACAGTAAAAAACCTTTTTTTACTAAAACCTCACAATACCATATATTTAATTATTAGTGCAATTAAAACAATGTTGTACAAACTAATAACACAAAACATATAATGATGCAATTATGATGAAAAGTGTGCCATAATTGTAAAGAGACAATGCCTCACTCAATAAGTGCGTAATGTGACATGGTGATCCTCACCAAAGAGAGAGCGTGTAATATATTTTCATTTCAATAAAGAGACTAACAGACCTATTGCATCACATGAGGTGACATTAATAAATGAACTATTCTTACGAAGAGACAACTAATGACTATCACTTATGGCTGAAGACTACTAAAAGTTCCAAACAAAGCTAAGACTAACACTGTATAGTCTAATCGAGCTAATGCTCATTGAATCTAACAATAGTTACATCAAAGATAAAAGCTTAATTGAATGCTTGAAACAACTAACATGAATATAATTCAAAACCTAGCTGAAGCATGCCTACTAGTATGTTCAACTGTCAACTAACATAGACCTAAATAGATACAGGAGCAATCAAATTGGGGGTTTGTTGCTACTCCAAGGAAGGTGATATGGGTCTCTCTAAAAATGAATACAAGAATCATATTGGATACCCATATACTAACCTCAATGAAGACTTGAGGGAAGGATTGAGCTTGGCTATAAATCACATTTCTTGTATGATATGTAATTCAAATATGATATGCAATTCAAAGTATGGTGTAAAATTTAAAGGTATGTGGTTAGTCCTTTTTATAGTTTTTCCTTTGAGGAAAACTAACATCTTGGTGCATGTGGAACTAAAAGCACAAATTATACTAAAAGTTGTTAATCATGATTAAGGTTTACTAATCACAATTAGTGAATTATCAAGTGATTAAGATGTGAGGAGCATTAATCAACCACTTAGGGTCAATTAGGAGGCTAGGATAAGATTTTGAATCTTGTTGAGATGTTGTGGAGGGAAGTGAGGTGATTTTGAATAGTTGGAAGAGGGGTTTGATCAAATAATAGGGTATATTGACCAAAACAAGGGTAAAATAGGCTTAATTAGCTAATAATCGATAATTGTCTGTTTGGAAAAAGATTTTGACTTACAATTTGTCATAAAGTGGCATCCTAAATGTAAAAGATGATAGGTAACCAAAAAAGTGTTGTTAATTAACATAAATGGTAAGAAATGTTAGTTAATTAGCGGAAATCACTAGTTATAACAAAAATGGTAAGAATGAAAGCAATTGGTGTGCTTTTGGCAATAATATTGCAAAAGCGGAATTCAGGTGTCTACATTTTTCCCTGTGTTCAAAGAAAAGTTTCAAAAGCTATGGAATGGGGTAAGAACACTCAAGAACCCCAAAGCTTTGTGCAAAACCAATCAATGGACCATTAGTTAAGAAATAAACAAGGGTTCCTTAATTTGCATGCATTAGTTTAAAGAAAACAAGCAAACTTAGCAAATGTAAATAACCTCTATTCTTGAAATCTTAATCAATTGAGCCTAATAAGGATCAAGCAATTAGTTTCTGCTTTAAGAGAATGGGATCTCACCATTAATGGCATCAAGGCCAACGGTTCTTCCTATTTACTCCATGTTGTGTGGTGAAATGAAAATGACAAAGCAAGATAGCTCCATAAGAAGAAATAAAACTCCTAATCCTAGCAATAATACTTTAGTTTATGTTAGAGGAAAGAAGTGTTCTTGAAAATGAGAGTGGGTAGTGGGTTATTTATATTTTTCCATTTGGGAAATGGAAGGATTTTTTGGTGCATGTGGGACTAAAAGGGAGTCAACATGTTAATTAATCAAGTCAAAGTAAGATTTGACTAAGTTTAGAAGAGGTTGATCATGTTTTAGGGTAATTAACCTAGGTTAGAATAATTAATCTTGTTTAGAGAGAAATTAGGGTTCTAGGAGGGTTTCTGAAAGGCCTAATCAATCCAATGAAATGGATTGATAGTCCAGGAAGCTGATAGAGGTAGTGAAGAAGAGGATTTTAGCCAAGAAGAGGCTATAATAGCCTAATTTAATTGACTTGTAAGAGGAATAGGACTAGTAGAGTGTCGTAAAAGGGGAGTTAGATAGATCTAACTGATGATGTGTCATCAATTTGCAAGGAAGAGAATAGTTATTGCAATATTAGAGATAATAGTGCTTTGATCAAACTACATGTGTCTACATTTTCCCCCTCTTTGGGGTGACGTAAGCTACGTCACTTCAAAGAAAGTAGACAAGTATAAATGAGTAGAAAAAAATTGAAGGGGTAGAAGATAAATTAATAGGACGAAGGTAGGATAAAGGATGCCCCCCTCGAGTTTCGATGGGGTGATAGAAGAACTCGATTTCCGATCAAAAAGAGAACAAAAGGTAGAGAAAGTGTAAAGAGGAGATGAGAAAAACAACAAGAAAAGGGGATATTGAGCTATCTGTAAACCAATGCCAACAAATTTAAATCATCCTTTTGCTTAGAATCTTCATCATCGGCCCTTATTAAGATGTAAGAATACGACGGAAGCGTAAAATGACATGAAAAATACATGATAAAAACAACTATCCATTGCTAAAATAACAACTCCATGCAACATACAAACATGTAATGCAATTTAAGAAGTAAACAAACTCTTTTAACAGGAAAATGTGTACAATCACATTCACTCAAACCAACAATGTTCAAGATAGTTGCACAAATAATTTGTTATCAAGATGTAGTCCCAAATGTTTTGATAAATGACAAGGGTTAAGGATGATGTCCCAAGAAATGTGTATATGCAAGGGAAATGATGGAGGACACGGGGGTCCGATGAAAAAGCAACGTGCACAATGAAAACAATACCAAGCAACTGATAGTGCCCCAGAGTAAAAATGAAGTAATAAGTATAGCTTTTGTAGATGAGTAAATATTTAGGTGATCCACGAGTCATAGTTTCAAAACATTTGAAAAATGTAAGCAAGATATGAGATGAGTGCCATGCGAGAGACATAGATTTCAGTTGCAAATGAGCTGTTATGCCCATTTTAGTTCATTTTTTGAAATTTTATGATGTTTTTTGCTTTTTAAATGGTTTTACAATTTTTTAATTTTTTTTGACCAGTCAGAAGAATTTGAGAGATAGAAAAGCTCTTAAAATTACATGTGAAGGCACGAAGGTGAATGCATAGTCGTCAGAGAGTCACAATATGTCTTGACGAGAAGAAATACGGGCCAAAAATAATTATTTAATAAAAATGATCATCATGACAGGTGAAAGAGAGGAAAAATAGAAGAAAATGATAGGAAATGGCACCTAGAATATTCATAAATTATTCCAGTGCAATGAAGAGGTGACCGCAGGGTGGCACTGGGTGCCCCAACATGCGAAAAGGGGTAAAAATAATTATTTTAATAGAAAAATAATCACCTCGGCGGGTAGAAGAAGGGTTAGAGTGATCACGGAAAAGAAAACATGCCTCAGGGACATCGTGGCAGCCTAATATACCCACCTGTAGGAAGTAAATCAATCACAACCAGCTCATTTGTACCAGAGCTCTTGCAAATTTTTACCGCGAGCGAGAGCGATAGCTCTAGAGTGAGATGGTGAGGGCTATCGAGCATGAGTAGACGAGTAGATCATATCCGATAGTTCATGCGAGACCTAGTGGATAAAACCTATGTGAGTGGTCTATCCTTCCTTGTGAATTGTGCATTTAATGTTATGGTTATTGCTCTGCAACTATGGTATCATGATGTATGATTTCCCTTTCCTTTATGTATGTGACATACTTTAGATTTAGAGATGTGTATGTTCCATGTTTTTCATATTGATGATATATCTGCAGATAGTATCACATTATTTAGTTTTATGAAATAATTCTGATTTGTATTCTAGCTCTTGGGATGATACTAGATGATATTGGTGTGGGGGGGATAGATTTGTGATTATGCGTAACCCCTCTTGGCCCCATTGTTGATACGATATGTGACGATTAGCTTAACATACATGCATGATATAATGCTTAGCATTTCTGTATATATGATGTTTATATGTGATGAATGGTAGATGATAGATGTGATAACAAATAACTGTGCATAAGACAAACAAACAAGCAAAAGTCAACAAAGCTAAATAACTATACCTATACAACACAACATAAGTAAGATGAAAACTACATGAATTTACTAAACATACCAAAGAGATCAAATTGACATTTAATCTAAGTAAGTAAGATGAATCCTAATAGATGCATACAAGCTACGAATGAACCTAATGCCATATAAAATTAATTTAAACAAGATCCAACCCATGCTAAGAAAATGAGTCACCACATCACATGAAAAAGTACCCTCAATCAAAACTATACAAACAAAAAACTAAAAGCAATTAAATTATTACCTTATTTTTGTGGGACAACATTGATATATTTTCTAATGTTTTTGGGTTTATCTAGAAAGATAATATTTTCTTCAAGGCTACTGTTCACATTGTTTTTAAGTTTCTCCAAAACAACATTATGCAGTTAGTGTAGCTTCATCCTTATAAGGGATATTTTCTAAATGTTTAGGTTTCTTGTGTATCTTTTCCGAATGTTTCGTATTTCCTAAGGTCATGTTCCAAAAGCAATGTACAAGGAAAAAGAAATGTGGATGCCCCAACATGATGTGGGAATATACAAAAGGAATAATGTCATGCACGTATGTACGAGAAAGTGGAACATGAAGGTGCCCCCAGTGTTAGATGGGAATAAACAGAGGTAACATCCTTCATGCAGATATAAGAGTAAATAAGCGAGATCACGGTTTGGCGAAGATGGATTCGGTAGGCGTTCCTAGACCTAGCAAAGGAAGTTATATATAGAAAGTAGTGAGGGTTTACCTGCCTTGCTGTGAGAGTGAATTGTGACCGGTGAAATATTCTTTGAGCACCAGAGACCTGGTTTTCACTCAAGGATTTTCCCACTGCGCCACCATTGCGCTGGTTTTCACATGTGGACGACCTGCTTTTTTGTTTTTTACTGTTTTCCCCCAATTTTCCATTTTTTACTTGTCTTTTCTTTGTTTTTTTTATATTTTTTTAGTTCTTATCTGATATACTTATTATGCTTAAGTTTCGAACTGTTTTAGGTGCATGGTGTTTATAGGATCTAGAATCTCTTCACCATCCGAGTATGCAAGTTTATAAGCTCCTGATCCATACTTGGCAACCACCACATAAGGGCCTAGCCAGTTAGCTTCAAACTTACCTTTATTTGCTCTGTCTTTGACGATGTTCTTCTGATTTTATTTTAGAACTATATCTCCTACATCAAATTCTTGATGAATGATGCATTATTTGTATCCCCTGGATACTCTGTTTTGATAGACCTTTAGGTGATTGAGTGCTCTGATACATTTTTCATCTAATAGTTCTAACTTTGCTAGTCGAGCAACTATGTAGTCTTCATCTTTATCAAGATAGTCCTTGAGAGATATTCTCAGGGAAGGAAGCTCCACTTCCAGAGGTATGATGGCTTCAGTGCCATAGACAAGTGAATATGGGGTCACACCAGTAGAAAAGCAGATGGAGGTTCACTATGCCTACAGGTTGGGATTTATCTGTAAGTGCCAATTATGGCTAGTCTTACTGACCATTTTCTCCATAATCTGTATAAGTGTTTTATTAATAGCCTCTGCTTGTCTATTACCTTAAGGTTAATAGGGGTAGACCACTTGAGTTAAATATGGAAACATTGGCACAATGTCTTAACCATTTTATTTTTGAAGGACTTACCATTATTAGTGACAATGGTAGAGGGGTTACCATAATGGTAGATGAGATGTTTCATAATGAATTTAGAAATTTGTGCACCGGTGACGTAAGTAAGAGGCACAACCTATACCCATTTGGTAAAATTATTGGTGGCAGTGATGATGTGGGTGTGGCCATCTCAAGCAGAAGGATGGAGCTTCCCTCTGAGATCTAGATCCCATTTAGAAAATGGCCAAGCCATTGTGATAGGTTACAAAGCTTGGGATGGTGCATGTATTAAGTTTCCATACTTCTGACATAGTTCACATTTCTTTACGAAATTGCAGCAGTCTGATTCCATGGTAGGCCAATAATAGCCTACTCTTAATATTTTTTTAGCTAAGACCATGCCGCTAGTGTGAGCTCCAAAAATACCACTGTATGGAGGGTATAACAGGATATACGGTGAATAAGCGATTTCTTTTCAAAATGGGTGATGTTTGGTTGAAAAGTGTCATCTTGTAGGTATTGAAAAATAGGGTCATACTAGGGGGATAATTGATTAAAAACTTCACATGCGCAGTGGGTTGACCAAGTAATTTTATAGTAGTGCAAAGGCCTTTTGGCAATCTGGTCCCTAGTTGAATGCAACATCCTTCTTCAGTAAATGGGTAAAGGGGTGGCACTTATCCACAAGTTGTGAAATAAAGCGACGGATTTCCTTAATGTTCCCTTGTAGACTCCTCAGTTGTTTGAGAGTGGTAGGTAGTGGCATTTCTATGATATCCATAACCTTTGCACGGTCCACTTCTATCCCTCTTTGTGAAACAATGAACCTTAGGATATTTTCTGATAAAACACCAAAGACACATTTCTTAGAGTTCAAGCGAACCTTATAATCCCTGAGGCACTGAAAAATACATCTTAGCACTTCAAGGTGCTCTCCTCTACTGGATTTATAAAGGATGTCATCAACATAATCTTCCATGATGTCATTCATCATATCATGGAAGATAATAATCATGGGCTACTGATAAGTGGCCTCGGTATTCTTGAGTCTAAAAGGCATGACCTTGTAGCAAAAGGTCCCCTAAGGGGTAATGAAGGATTTTTGATGTTGATCTTCTTCTACAATCCGTATCTGATTATAAGAAAACTCATCCATTAAAGACAACATTTCATAACTAGTGGTGGAATCAACTATCATGTCAATGTTTGGTAGAAGGAATTCATCCTTAGGGCATGATTTATTGATGTCGCAGAAATCAATGCAGATTCTTATGCCGACATGCTTCTTCTGTACAAAGACTATGTTAGAGATCCACTTTGAATAGTCCATGGGTTTAATGAAATTAATAGCTAACAATTTTTCCAATTCTTCTTTGACAAGGAGCGCCACCTTAGGGTGCATCTTTCTCAGCTTTTGCTTGATGGGTTTGGCATCTGGGTGCACAACGAGGTTGTGCACAACTAACTTTGGGTCCAAACCAGGCATGTTTGCATATGTCCATGTAAATATATTTGTTTATCCTCTTAAGTTCTCTACAAAGACTTTTTGTTCCTGATCTGAGAGTGAAGCTCCCAACTTTATCATTCTAGGTTGCTCTTCTGAGCCAATGTTGACATTAATTTTTTCCTTAACAAGCATTTTAGAAGCATCTTCCATCCGTGTAAGATCAGGGGGAAGAGAAAGATCAACTTCCTGCGGTATCTTATCATCATCTTTAAATGGATAAACTACTTCATCCTTGGACTCTTCATTCTATTTATCTACGAGTGTTTCAAAGAGTTAGTCACTGTGATACTTCCGTTTATCATTTTTGCAAGGCTTCTCTGAAGTATTTGTACTCTTTTTTACCACCTTCTTATTCAAACATTCACACATCTCTACCTCTTCTCTGAAGTATGCACATGTCTCTAGTTGAATTGAAAATTGTTTCTTGTGATCCCTAGCTGGAATAAAATCCATGAGTCCCATGAAATCTACAGATGCCTCATCATTTTCAAAGAAGTCTAGTGGCATGTGAAGTTGTTGATCCTAATCTATAAGTTTAGGATACAATTACTCAATAAGTAATAAATTATAAGAAAATATCTTAGCGCAATAAACCAATTTACAACATCATAATAGATAAGTAAAATTCCAAACAATTACTTATCTAAATCAATAAAATTTCCTTCCAATTAATTTCAAAAGTCTATCTGCTTTTGAAATTCAAAACCAATTTCATTAAATAAACAAGAGAGTTAATTTCATAAATAAAAACCTTCTTCACTGTTTACTAGGTACCATGTGAAAGCATGCATAATCAAGTTTGATACAACATCGTAAAGGTTTTAGGATGATTCATCTAATATGTTATACAATAAGAGAATCACATTTTAGATGTGGTTTCCTAATTATAATTTCGATACATTTCTTAGGTTCATAGATAGGCTTCATGTCTATAATAGATAAGAATTTACTCAACAACATTTACCACTTCATACCACTATAACAATGCTTTAATTCCTTAAATACAATACAAATGGAGAGGTAAGTATTAACAACTTTTACCCATTTTACTCAAATAAAAGTAATACATTTGAATCAATGAAACCTACTACCAGGTTTATATTTGGATGGAAGAACAACTAACATAAACCGTCTAAACATCCGTTACCTTTTAATTATCCTACAATCCCTTATTCATTTCAAAAACAAAGGATTTAACATCCAACTCCCACAATTTCCAAAAAAAACAATAGAGAACTTACCTCCTAGAATGGCATAACAAGGAGTTAAGCTTAGAAGAGGTTTCAAGTCATCATTTCCAAAATATACAGGCAAAAAAAGGACCGGCAAGACCATTCTCAAACCCACAATTCTATCAAGAAATATAATCACGAACAAAAGATACAGAATTGAATGCACATATAACTGAATCCTTCAAGTTAGTCTACAAGTAATTCTCCTTTCGAGAATGAAAACTATAATTGATATGCCAAGTTCATTCCACAAAGGATGTGTGAGACACAAACATAGAATGAATCTTTAACAAACTAACAATCCAAGAGTAAATTATCCATTCAATGAGCCCCTCAGAGTTTCACAGTCTGATAATCATAAATATATATACTAACAATTTACCAAGTAAATTTCCCAGCTTGAGAGCGAGTAGGTCCTCATCAACCAACCCAGGTTCAAAAGAGACAAGGACAGTAAGAATGTTCCTAAAGGAATCGAATAGAGTTAAGTAATATGGTCACAATGTCGACTTAAAGAAATTCGTTTACTAACAACATAACTTACAGTTAAACCAACCAATCAACTCCCGAAATCTCAGAGGAGGGTTCAAATCCAAGTAAACAATAGAGAAGACTCCCTAAATACTGTTTCCATAATAACTTACAAGACCCAACAACTCATAAGACATTTCACCAAGATTCTGAAGAGAGAGAGAAAATTGTTAACAAAACAGAGTATACGTCACACTTTTCTTCATAATCTTCACAAGCTCGAAACATAACAGTAAGCTCCCAAACCATTCCTACTCAGCTTCCAAAGTAGCGGTTCTATATATTTCAAAGTCAAGAGCAAGTAGTTCCTTCATGCTTCCTTTATACAAGTCGAATACAATAGTTCAGAAATCAATCCATAATTCCCTTTTACCCAATAATATTCTAAAAATCCATTTCAAGTTCAGATTTGCAACACAGAATACACGCACAATCCCAAAAAGGGAAAGTATCTAGCTCTCAACAAAACAAAATACGATAATGGAAGGGTAATCATTTACCTTCAAGAAAAACAATCACAAGTATTTAAAATGAACATACAATGTACATAGTTCAGTCAAACACTATACCCTTTTCTTGCTTCCATGAAAAAATACCTTTTCCATCACTAACAAACATTTATCGCAAGAATATGCATAGAAGTTACAATCCTTGACATAACAGAGAAACAATGGAGAAGTACGAAGTTATAAATCTATAGACTAAAACAAAAACTTCATTACTACTTCATCAACTTAATATCTATAACCCATTCGGGGCAGACAAGCCAAATCACCCAATGTTTTTCTTAACTCATTCACAAAGAGTATCAAGACAATTTTACCTTTAACCCACTTAGGAAGACAACCCATTATCATCATTTCATCAAGATTCATCATTTAGAAGGAAAACAAAGAAAGTAAACAAGTAAGAATCTCAAAATCACACACACAACTATTCTTTTGCAACATAGTAGAGTTATTTTAATGAAACATTTAGAGAAAAGAAAGAAATCTTAATGGATAGAGCCTATGATGCCTGATAGTGCTTCTGCTGGTTCGAAGAAGATTTCCAGCCGAGCCTCCAAGAATTCTTCTTCTCCAAATGAAATCAACAACCAAATGCCTCAAATACTTCCCTTGAATTGAAAATAGACTGAGGGAATCAAAAATAGCTACTAGTTGAAAATATAACTGCTGGTTCGAAGAACCAGATAGCTCCATGCAGAGTGAAAATCAAAATGCATGAAAGACCAAACAACCCCCAAAAAATCCACTTGCATGGTTTCCAAGGCGGTCTGATCGCCAAAACCGATGACCATAAATGTCATTACTTCCCAATCTCCTGCCTATCTCTCCTTGCCGCCGCCATCCAAAATTGGTGAATGCTATTTCAACTTATGCATGCATTTCCAGTTTTAACGATGATTCCACGTACGCTTCCACCAAGTTTACATGTCTCTACCAAAATTGGCAGTACTTCCTATTAATTTGAAAATCAAATCAAATAAATACCTTAGGAACTGTCGCCAACTTGCCATATGACCCTTAGGTCCCTTTTATTAGTTTAGGATAGATATCCTTAACTTAGGTTATGACCTTAGGTTAGTTTAGAAAGTATTTACCTTAGGTTTATAGACATTGCCTTAGGTAATTTTCCAACTTAAGATAGGTCATAATTCATACCAATTTAGTAGTAGGTAATAGGTTAAGAGTATACCTAGCATCACCTTAGGTTTTTCTCCATCCCAACATAAAACATGAAGCTTAGGATAGATTGCCACCCTTATAAGTAGACATAGCTAGGAAGTAGGTACATTTACCTTAGTTTAGAATACCGTTATGATAGATCTCATAGGTTTAGGACTTAGATTCCCTTCATAGTCTTAAAGTAGGCCTCATTCCACTTAATGCCGTTAAGTGTCCTGAAGAGATCAATCCAAAAGATCCAAGCACAAACATATAACAGAATGAAGGTTGATCTTTAAAGAAGATAAGAATTAGTATACATACAAGAGTCCAGTCCATTATGTCCTCCAACCTCTAATGTCGGTTTACCATTGAGATCAAGTAAGCTAGTTTTAAACATACCTTGGATCCAATAGAATTGAGCCAAGGATTTCATTATTATAAGATATAAGTTTGTAAACAAATTTTCTAGTTTACAACCTTACCTATCTCAACATAATGGATTCCTTGCAAGCAACAATATTTCAGCAACATGAATCCAAGAAAAAGAAATATTTTATCCACAACAAGCATGATTTTAAGCAGTCAAAAGAATACACCTTATTTAGGAAGAATCACATGTCAACGCTTGCGTTGCAAAGAGGCGAAGTTAACAGTGTATCAAAGATGTTACAAAATCAAAGGGAATTTCATTAGTGGCGTATATATAAGCAACATTCTTATAATCATTGGAGGTTTTTCCATGATTTTCCTTCCTTTTCTTTTTATCGACGTGATTAGGAAAAGGCTCTTTGTAGATACCCATTTTCTCATTTGGACCCTAGCCTGAGTTAGGGGGAGAATCTACGGTGATCTTACCCTCTTTAATGAGCTCTTGTATGTTGTGACGTAGTCTTAAACACCTATTTGTCTTATGTCCTTTAACATAGTGGAAGTTGTAGTACTCATGGTCTTTGAAACAACTAGGTTTTGGAGCATCTTCTAGGTATGGTACTGTTACAGTTGGATATTCCACCATTTTTACATTATCTAACTACTTTAGTATGGTAGATAGGGATTTTGATAATGGTGTGAACATACATTTAGTGGGCACCTTAGGATGAGGTCCTTGTGAAAGCTTTAAAATCGGGCCCGTCTACACGTCTACACGGATTGGACTCTCTTGGAGTCTGTAATGCCATCACCAACAACATGTTTGTTTTTATTGAAGAATTTTGGTTTGTCTATGGATTTGTCTTTATGTTTCTTTTAACGATAGAATTAAGCGTCCCCTTTGTAATGAGGTCTTTCTCCATTTGACCGCCTTTCTCTATGACCTCTTCAAAGTTTGAGCCACAGTGCATTTATAAATGGAAGGCTATTTCTAGGTTTAAGTTAGGAACAAAGATGCTCACTGGCTATTTTTCTGGTAATGCACAAGGGAAATGACTTGCTAACCCTCGTCATTGTTGTAAAAACCTTGCAAAGGTCTCATTGGGTTTTTGTTTCATATTTCATAGAACGTTCAATGTGATATAATTTTACTTATTATAGGAATAATGCCTTACGAATTTTTTTGTTAATGCGGGCCATGTTGTGATGGATCCCTTGGAAATACTATAGAACCATTCCAATCCCAGTGCTCCTAAGTTGCGAGGAAAAAAGTCGTATTAAGAAGTTATCACTATATGTGACCTCTTGGCAAGCCATGTAAAAGTCTTTTATATGATCACGAGGATCACTCCTGCACTTATACTTATCAAACTTGGGAACGATAAAGTTTTTTGGGAAGGGTTTCCGTAACATGTCCTTATCAAAAGGATAAGGGCATATTTCTTCATACGAATATTTTCTATTGTGGCCTACATTTCCTTCCTGTAGCGTAGCAAGTGTATCTTTCATTGATTGTAATTCTTTCTGAATGAGTTGTTCTTTAGTAGGTAACATTGGTCTTTGTGTTTGAGCCTCCTTAAAGGTAGTGTTAGTGTATGGATCAAAGTGATACTCGCTGGATTTTTTTTTTCTTTTTCTTTGTATATGTTTCTTCTTGAAGAGCCTAGGTTTGCTAATTTCTGGCTCAATTTCAAGATCTGTTTTTGAAGGATCTCCTCTTCAACTAGAGGGTCTTCTTCTTCATCAAATTCGGGAGGAGGTGAAGCTTTAAACTCAATCGTCACTTTACGTGAAGCTTTGTAGTGAGGTCGTTGTGATGGGTCTCCTTCGATGGTGGCATGATGTTGCCTAGAAGTAGAAGTGT
This sequence comes from Taxus chinensis, assembly GCA_019776745.2. Taxonomy (NCBI): domain Eukaryota; kingdom Viridiplantae; phylum Streptophyta; class Pinopsida; order Cupressales; family Taxaceae; genus Taxus; species Taxus chinensis. The sequence goes on along the minus strand of CM034148.1, from coordinate 869,651,124 downwards.
ACCTTGTCTCAAAGGGGTTATCTATGTCTAAGAGTGATACTCGTTCTCTTGCTTTGTGATTAATGACCTTGCTTTCTAGTTCGCATTCGTGGGGAAGTCTAGCTCCTAATTCTAAGACTCTTGTGAGTACTTGATCTCTATTATAATATAGGAGTTCATCAAATCTGCCTAGGTCTAATCTTTGTTGCTCTCCAGAAGAGTCTGAATCTTCTCTACTATGGTTAATTAATGGCTCAACATCCTTGACTTGAGAAAAGAGAGGCACTAAGTTGTTGCTGTTAAATGGGAAGGTTTTGAAAGGGTTTTCTCCCAAGTCATGCTAGTTTGATTTGGTTTCCATCTTCGCAATTTTAGGCATTACTAGCTGACATTTATATGAAGCTAGTGTGGCTCCTAAATGTATGATTTTGCAAGTCATTTGAGGTGATGTTTGAAATATGCCACAATGTGTCCAAGATGTAATGCTATGCAGATGTTTTTATCAAAAAACACTCATATGCACACCTAAATGTATTGATCACTCAATTTTGCCGTTACCAACCCTATACCCCAAAATGAAAAGTGAGAATATCGTATCAATACATAGGTCAAGTTAGAATTCTAACAAGACCTAAATATCAAAGTGGTATTGACATAGTCTCCTGACGAGGTATACTTAAAATTAGTTTGAATGCCAATGAAAGCTAAGTATTCTGAAAAATGGAAGTTGTGACTAGATATAGCATAACAACGCTATCCTGATACATTAACTGAGCAAGCAAGGTGTTAATATCAAGACAACATCATTGCAATATATATAAGGTGATATCGACACTTTTTAAAAGACTCAAATGATGTCGAAACTGAAACCAAGTAATAAGTATGACAAGGAGTTTCTAATTGTGCAAGTAACGTAACCATGCAATAAAGGGATTTATATCACATTATCAAAAGAAATGAAAACATGATGTAAGCACCAAGATTGTGTGACTAGAATGCGAGAAAAAATATCATCTCAAGAAGAGAAAAATGATGAACCAAACTTGCAACAATGAAGATGATCTTGAAATCAAGATCGAAGGACTTTATCAAAGATATGAGAAATGTACATGCGCACTTTAGATGATTAAAAACCTCGTCGTAAACAGATGGGTGTAAATGGGCAAAAACGTGGTGAGTACTATCTCTGATAAAAACGTGCAAGGTATGCCTCCTTCTCACCCCAACAGTGGAAAGTGAGAATGCATGGGTATAGATCGAAAATATGAAAAATAAACTAAGTGCCACTGGGCAGAGCTTCACCCTTCTGAAGGTAAGAAAGGATCTAAGTTAAGAGAGATGTCTAATTTTCATGATAAAAGACACTTAGCTCAAACTTACGTGGGATATTTACCTTGTTCAAGGAACAAGGTTCAGATTCCAAGTGAGTTGTCACTTCGTGATGGCTTGAAATGATAATGGACTAGCAAAGTGGGCTCCAAGACAAAATGGCCTCCTTAATAAGTTCTCTCAACTGGGTGTCAGAAGATTGTCTAGATGTGAGTGTGATTTTCCCAAAAGAGTCGCAATGAAAAATTTGGGAGTATCTCAACTTTAGGGTACCCCCTTCTGATACAATGAGAAACTAGTGCATTCAATTGTACCGTTACTGGAGCCACGATACAAACAATCTTTGACTCTAACTCACAAGGCTAACTAGTCAAGTGGGTAAGCGGAGTGCTTCCTATTTCATCCATGAGGTTACTCAATGGTGGATTACTTTAGGGTTCTTAGAACCACCCCCATCATTGTAGCTTAAGGCATTATGCCAAAGGGGTTATGTTCCAGTTGAGCAGATAAGGATGTACCCTTTTTCGAAACCTGCAATACAGTGTGAAGGGGAATGGTGTGTTTTTTTATCTTTTTAACTTAAATGTGGTTTCAAGTAGCACACCATTTGGAAATCTGCATGTAAATGCGTGTATTAGAAATTTTTGGTTTTGTCTTGACGCAGTTATTTTAGCAAGCGTTAGGCCCTACAAACAACAAGTTCAGTAATTTTCCATTTCACAAATTAATATCAAGAAAGAGAATTGACCCTTTTCTTTTGATTCCTAAGATCTCCAAATGGCGCAAAGGAAGAGCATACGTAATGTGAAAATTCTACTAAGACAAATCATATGGAAATTATTTTACTCTTTAGAATCATAGAACAAGTGTTTTTAAAATGTGACATAAAGTTGTACAAGTAATTTTGATCTCTAAGATCACCTAGAAGGCGCGAGGAGAGAGCATACACACTTTACAAACTCCGTTCAAGCCAAGAAATGAAAACACTTAAGCTATGCAAGCTGAAATAACAAAAAAAAACTTACATCTACCTTTTTAGTCTTAAAAAACCTTAGAAACATTTAGAAAAATGATTCTATATCTTGGAGAAATATTTTCAAATTTTAACACAAATGCATGTGCGCTTAGAATGACACCAACACGCCCCACCCAACGGATAAGTGTCCTAGCCAACGCAGATGTGTGGAAGGAAAAAATGATAGAGGGGTATAGCCCCTACATGGGCCTGTCAAACAGGTACGCTAGGGTTTCAACATGTGCACTCTTTGTTCAACAGGTACACCTAAAGGCAAAAAAATGTAGAAAACACAGTATGATAGCAGACACTAACGTGTCCAAAGACATGGAGATGCTCAATAGTCAACAGAGACACTGACATTTCAACAGAGACGCGGCCAGGTTGAAATGACAGAGTTTACACAATAAGATAATATACACCAATGTGTCCAAAGTGACAGGTATGCTCACCAACCAATAGAGATGCCCACCTCTTGACGGAGATGTGACCCATTCTAAATGAGTTGTCAACTGGGTAATATGCTTATATGGTGCATGACCAACTCAATGCCAGTGCTAGGGTTTTGACAGAGACGAGCCCTGTCAAGACACCTGCGCGTACCCCTCGAAAACTTGCAAAATTCACGGATTTTGAAAATTTCAAAATCAAACAGGTTAGTTGTTAGTCAAAGAAGCTTATTTATAGTTCAAACCCACAAAATAAATGCAAACAACGGTGATTTAATTAGCTTTAGAAATGGAAATAAGCAAATAACAAGTTGTTTCCTCTAAAAAACATGTAAGTGAAATTTTAAAAACTTAAAAGACCTCCATTAATGGAGGATGGACATAAGTGTCCCACTAGACATGCCAAATGTGCTCAAAGAAAAGTTTCAAAAGCTATGGAATGGGGTAAGAACACTCAAGAACCGCAAAGCTTTGTGCAAAACTGATCAATGGACCATCAATTAAGAAATAAAAAAGGATTCCTACTTTGCATGCATTAGTTTAAAGAAAACAAGCAAACTTAGCAAATGTAAATAACCTCTATTCTTGAAAGCTTAATCAAATGAGCCTAATAAGGATCTAAGAAATTATTTTATGATTTAAGAGAATGAGATCTCACCATTAATGGCTTCAAGGCCAATGGTTCTTCCCATTTACTCCGTGTTGTGTGGTGAAATTCAAAAGACAAAGCAAGATAGCTCCATAAGAAGAAATAAAACTCCTAATCCTAGCAATAATACTATAGTTTATGTTAGAGGAAAGAAGTGTTCTTGAAAATGAGAGGGGGGTAGTGGGTTATTTATAGTTTTCCATTTGGGAAATGGAAGGCTTTTTGTTGCATGTGGGACTAAAAGGGAGTCAACATGTTAATTAACAAGTTAAAATAAGATTTGACTAAGTTTAGAAGAGGTTGATCATGTTTTAGGGTAATTAACCTAGGTTAGACTAATTAATCTTTTTTAGAGAGAAATTAGGATTTTGGGAGGGTTCTGAAAGGCCTAATCAATCCAATGAAATGGTTTGATAGTCCAGGAAGTTGATAGAGGCGGTGAAGAAGAGGATTCTAGCTAAGAAGAGGCTATAATAGCCTATTTAATTGACTTATAAGAGGAACACGACCATAAGAGTGTCGTAAAAGGGGAGTTAGATAGATCTAACTGACGATGTGTCATCAATTTTTGAGGAAGAGAATAGTTATTGCAATATTAGAGATAATAGCACGCTTTGATCAAACTACAGGTGTCTATAGTCCCTGTTTGAGGTGAAGTAAGTAACTTCACTTCAAATATAGTAGAAAAACATAAGCAAGTAAATTTTTGAAGAAAAATTATTAGGATGAAGGATTTCCCCTTGAGTGGCAATGGCGTGATAGAAGAATTGAATGGACAATCGAAAATATGATCGAAATGGATAGAAGAAATAGGACATGAATAAACATGATTGTTTATTGCCCCAGGTGATTTGGAAGAAAAATTAATAGTGATAAGAAATGATAATGGAGAATGGGTATAATTCTTTCTTTGCCTCTAATATGTCAATAAGCAAATTTTATTTCATCATGTTGCCCCTATGATCTACATCATCGACCTTTATTAAAATAAACAAAAGTGTAAAATAACATGAAAAGCTATATTACTAACATTTTTTCATTGCTAAAAATACGTAACTCCATGCAACATACATAATGCAATGCAATACGAGAAATTAAAAAGATTCTTAAATCCATGCAACATACATAATGCAATGCAATATGAGAAAATAAACCAGCTAACCTAACAGATAAACAAGTACAATCACACATACTCAAATAAACAATGTTCAAGACAATTGCACCAATTTTTTTTATCAAGCTTAAGTTCCTGAATGTTCGTGTTGTAACAACAATGGTTAAAATGGTGCCCCAAGCAAGGATACATGCGAGGGAAATAATAGAGGACACAAGTAGTCCCATCGAAAGCATTTTTGCAATATGACATAGTCTCTGACAACTCACTGTTGCACTAGAGTACTGACATAGTAAGCAAGACAACTTTGTTAATGGAGGTAGATCACAGTGATCCGTAAGTCGTTTGAGACAAGAACAAGAAATCACCTAACAAGGATGTTTTTGTAGGACAAATTTTGATGTTCGAGGACAATGCATTTGATATGGGCTTCAACTGTGTGCATGCCATTTACCAATTTTTGATTTTTGTAAGTTTTACAATTTTTTGGATTTTTAATGATTTTACCAATTTTTTTAGAAGTTTTCCAAAGTTATGTATAAGAAATGAAGAAATGCAGATCCAAATGACATATGAGATGTACAAGGGCAGAATGCCATGCGTATGCATAAGAAAGTGAAGATGCGAAATTTCCCCCAACGTTAGATGGGAATATTCAAAGGAAAACTCTTCACATGTAGAAGTTGGATTAGGGCTGATGAACGTAACCCAATGACGTGCTAGCAAGGAGCAAGGAGCAAGGATCCCCCCTGTGTGAGCTAGCCAAGAAGCACATGATAAAAAGAAGTGGAAGATTGTTTTGAGAGAGGGGACAAAAGTACGAGTAAACATGAAAAAAAGAAATATTATACACATGGATGTTCTGAACGAAGTAGAAGAACAACGTGAATGTTGTGAATGTAGCTTAGAAGCCTCATAATTAGCCAAAGGCACAAATCGTGAGACAAGATACAAACTAGAGTAAAAGTTGAAAAAGGTCCAAAAAATACACTTGGTAGCATACTAATCTTGTTTTCTCATAGAGATCAAGTGTGTGCATGTGGAAATTTATTACCTCTTGGAGGGAATATTTGATAGATAACAAGTGAAGACACCCTAGCCAATTTGTAAGAATGATTTATTTTTCAAAGTTGATTTTTTTTGTGAATGGATTATGGAAGGAGAGTCATACATTTCTCTACTGCCAGCCAGACATCCATAGCCCTGATAGAGATGCATTTGATTCTAATCGCAACATTTCTCTACTACCAGTCAGGTGTCCAGAGCCCCAGTAGAGATTATTAGAAATACCCCAAGAGAGAGTTATACATTAATTTTCTTTTTCTTTTAGCTTTGGCTTTTTGATTTGATTGATTTTGTGTTGCTTTCTGAAAACTTATTTCATCTCTCTTGTTTCACAAGGGGTTAAGAACCATTGATGGCTTGATGGAAGGAGGCGGAAGTGCTTGTGATGATGACATTGGCTAGTGTCAACAAATATATCTAAAAGTTTCTTCACAACAAGTTTATTAGATGCAAAGAGTGATATGATCTCTAAGCGGTCAATCGTTCTTTAATTTACTAAGGTGATAAAAGACCAAGGTAAAAAAGATACCATAGAGATAAATGTCACAAAATGTGGGAAAATAGGCTAACCAAAATATCACTGAAGGGATGAAATTGGTAGGAAGAATCGCAAAATAATAACAAGAAACAGAAGAAAGAACATCCATGTGTATTCAATACCTGATTGCAATGTTTGATCTTTACCTTTATATATTATTTGAAATGTTTATTTTTTTATTTTTTTTAAAAGTGGGACCAACGAGGTCACTCAGAATGATAAGATATAACAACAGTGTTAGTGATTTCCTTGATAAGGGAGATTAAGTGTGTTTGCTTATCAAGAGCCATATTATCTCCAATTTCGATGATCTTAGTGAGCTCATACTCAACAAATGACTGCAATTTATCTTGAAACATGGATTTCTTATGCGGGAGATTGAGTTCCCTATCTAGAGGTTTATGCACTTTGTGCCATACTTGATGGGTGCATTGATGTGCATTTTTGAATCATGGTTGATTTTGAAATTCAAGATCGTTTAAATTTTTGTGAGATTTGGAGCTCTTGGAATTTTTACTCGTAGTTGGATGAAGGAACCGTTTGGGTTTCTTACAAGCTATTATGTGACTTGTCTGATCTCAAGAAGTGGGAGAAGAAAGTGGACAAACAGAATTGATGTGAGAAATGATGGTGGGCTTACCAAAATCATTGATAAAAGGACACTCTGGTGGATGTGAAGGATATGGTCCAAGAATTGAAGGGGATTGGCTATGCTAGGAGGTGTCCCATAGACTAAAGATAAGTGGACTAATAGGATGTGGCACTAAAATTCAAAGATAAATGACTACTTGGTGGTGTCCCATATATCGAAGAATATGAGTTACTAGGACGCAGCCAAGAATCAAGATGAGGGATTTATAGGACATGCCCCCAGTATAGATATCGAAGATGAGGCTACTTTATAGGATGTTCTTCTAGTATAGATGAAGAGGGGCTACCCGAAGTTGAGCCACATAAAGATGATGAAGGGCTTCTTGGAGGTAGCCTAAGGATAGAAGAGGATGGGATACCAAGAGGTGTCCCATAGACTAAAAATGAAGGACTGCTTGGAGGTGTCTCATATGTATAAGATGATGAGCTACTAAGACGTGGGCCCAAGAATAGATGAAGATGGGCTACCAGGAGGTGAGCCACATACAAATGATGCGGGGCTACTTGGAGGGTGGCCCACATATACAAGAAGACAATGGGCTACCAGGTGGTGACCCAAGGTGATTTTTTGATTGAGGAATCATGATAGATAAAGAGTGATTAGGTGATGAGAAGATAGGTTTTGGATCAATTCTAGACCTAGGCGTTTAATTGCATAATGAAGAATGTGAAAGTGGAAGAGTAGTAAGAAGAGGGTAAATTTCGATGATCTTTTGGTCTTCCTCTATGGTCTGACAAGCTGGAAAAAACCTCTTCCCCATAATACGTGAACATATCAAGGTCTAAATATAATTTTTGTGTGTAATCCTCTAGGGGAATGTCACCATGTGACCCCATGATTCATGTGATTGCTTCTTCATTCTGAAATGAATCAATCGACATGGGTATTTATTTGTCGACCATGGGAGGTTAATTAGAAGAAATGGGTCCAACTGGTTGTGGAGGTTTGACAAGATGATGACTCAACAGAAGAAGTAGATTTGGATTTAGATTTCTCACAAGTTTAAGAATATGTAGATGTAGAACTAATTGGCATTAGATTTCCCAGAAGATGGCATATTTCAAGGAAACAACGAGGGTCACATAGAAAATCATCATATGATTGTGACATAGGAGTTGTCTAAGGTGCTTTGCAATGTATGCGTTAAATTATATGATTGCGACAATGGGGGTCGGCTTAGATAATTGTGACGTGTAGGTGTCGACTTATATAAATGTGATGTGGGTGTCGACTTAGAATAATTTGGATTTTCCCAGATCTTCAACGGAGGAAGATGTTGTCGAGGTGGACGAATAAGGGAGGTCATCCAAAGCAAGGGAGGACCACAACTCAAGAATTGAATTAGATATTTGATTAGTGAGAATTGGTGGCTGCGTAGATCTTTAAAGGAATATATCATTTAGGTGACTAATAAGGGGAGTCCTGGGAAGTGAGTTAGAACTATGGATTAAGTAATTGAATGAAGTGAACAAATCTGATGAGAATATTCTAAAGATCAAGGTGAATCCGAAGAATCAAAATAACAATTTGGATTGGACTTACAAGAAGAGTGGGGGGAACCTGAATACATAATTTAGATCAGAAGCGTCTAAACCATACCATTGCCTATGAGATAAATTTGGGGAACGGGGTTCCCGAATCATTTTCTCTAGCACACGAAGAACCAAATGAGACTTAACCGTGATGGGAATCCTTTGATGGGAATGTCAAAAATTTAAAACCTTAGTTTCATACATATAATGAACCTTGTGATAGTTGGCCATTTTTGGTGTTTTTAGGACACAAATTTCTAGATCAGGATAGTGTGCAATTGAACTACTTCAACTGGAAGGAAGTCTTGTGTTGATTTTGGTATCACAATAGACAACCAGCTAGAGATTTTGCAAATATGGACCCTAAGACAAACCCCAACAACATAATGATGTCGAATCATCACAAATAATGTCCAAACAATAGACAGTTACAAATTTGAAGGATCAATATGAACTCAAGGACATCAAAGAATAAAGAATGATAAACACTAATAAGGTAATATATGAATAGACAACACCTAGAACTAGACAATGAAGTACAAGACTCAAATCTAGTCACCAATAATATATTTAACTTCCTATGCTTTACCAAGATAGGTTTAAAACAAAATAGTGACAACATGATATCACCACTTAGGTCAAGTTTAAAATAAACTAGACCTAAATGCTAAGAGAGGTGTTGACACGATCCTCCAACAAGGTACACTAAAACCAGTTTTTAGACACTAACAAAGTTTGAGTCTTTACAAAATGGAAGTTACAAATGTGAGCAGTGTAACATCGCTATTTGGACATGTTAACACAAGCTTTGTAATAAAGTAATATAATATTTGCAAGAAAGTAATATAAAATGGTGTTATAGTGATGTGAACTAAGTAATATCAACATTTACAAAACTCAGGATGAGGATCAGGATGTCAAAAACTATGCCTAAGTATATCAAGGAATTATTATGTGTGTGATCAGTCATAATGATAAAATTTAGAGATTTAGGTCAAGATTCGCTATAGAAATAAAACGTAAACATCACAAATGTATGGCTATAATGTGGGCAGTGTAACAACTCAAAATAAATCAATGATAAGACCACCTAACTAAAATGATAATAAGTCTCAACATGGGTTTGAGACAAGAGGGCCTACTAGATCATGAAGATGTATCATTCACACTTTCAAAACTTGCATTCCGACATTGCAACATAGTCATGCAAGACTCAAGTAGACTAAAAAAGTGGTGGAAATGACTATCTCTATTGCGGTATCCTTGTATGTTGTTTCCTTTTGTCCCAAAAAATGGGCAACAAGAAAACAAAGATCTAAATCAAGTGGTGACGAAACAAATTAAGTATAACTTTGTAAGATTTTCACCTTGTTTTAGGACAAGTGAAAAACTAGGCCAGAGAAAACACCTCATAGGTTTTTGTGATGAATATCACACGATCTTAACTTGAATTGACTCTCACCTTGCTCGTATAACAAGGTTTTGACTCTAAACAGAGTTGCAACTTTGTGAGAGCTCTATAAAATATGATGTCAAAAACAAATTGGCTCCAAGCCAAAACCTTTCCTAGGGTTTCTCTCTCTAGGTGTCACAAGATATCTCTGCGAGCTCAGTTTGCCAAGGAGTTACCCTTGGAGTATCCTGGACTTTACTTTACCCCCCTTCAATACAATGAGTATAAAAATGCATTCAGTTGTATTTTCAGTGGGGTCACAATGGAAATAAATTTGACTCTAAACTCACCAAGGCATACTAATCAATTGGGTAGTTGGAGCACTTTCCCATTTCGTTCACAAGGTTCCTCTTGCGTGAACTAATTTGGGGTTCCTAGGAGCATTCCTCTTATTTATCTTAAGGCTTATGCCAAAGTAAGTTTCTCCTAGTTAAGTGGACAAGCTTTAGCTCTTAACCAAACCTGCACATACAATGTTTTGCAAAGTGGTGTATTTTCTTATCTTTTGGATTAAGCAATTTGGTTTAGACCACTCATTGGTAACCTACAACACATGTGAATGTTAGAATTTGGTTTAAGAGAGTTCTCCTTTCTTTTGCTAGCGTTGGGTCCTTCACACAAATGGTTAGTAGTTCAAAAATATCTACACTATCATAGAAAGAGGATTAAATGTTATTTTTGGTTCTCAAGATCATCCAAGGATGTCAGAGAAGAGCATACACAACAAGTAACCCAACTAAATAACAATGAAAAAATTGTAAATCAAATAAATACCATAAAGCTTTGTAAACCAAGGTTCATTCCCAATTAATCCAAGTACTTTTTTAGAGAAAAATCTAAGGTTATTTTTGGTTATCAAGATCACACTAGGTGCAAGAGAAGAGCATACACAAGCCTTAACCTTAGTTATTTATCAAATAAAAAATCTCTTAAAATAAAAGATCATATACGTGCCAAAATGAAAGTTTATTCCCTTAAGCATAACAATGAATGATGATTTTTCTTACTTACTCTAAATTGGCAAAAGAAGGTTTAGAGGTGCTTTTAATTCTCAAGATCACACAAAGTGCAAGAGAAGAGCATACACAACCCTATTCCAAACTCATACAAAGCATAAAAATAAAATCACTCATCAAACACTAAGCCCAATTTTTGTTAGAAAACCTACTCTAAATCAAAACATTGACAACAACAATAGCTAAAAACCTCTGAAAAATGATAGAAACACTAAAAACCAGAAGTTGAAATTTTAAACTTTGAGCCAGCTTTACTTGAGTTTGCCAGTGCACCTCTTTATGCACTAGCACGTCCTATAGAGCATGGTGCACAAACCTTGAAGCATTAACACATACAATTATTCATAGGCATTTCTCTATCAAATTTACACAATCGGTATGCATAGGTGCATCTAGAGAGGCGTGGGTGCACACTTTGAAGCATAGGCGCAAACTACACACTGAGGTAAAAAATCTAGTGATGCATAGGCACAGCCAGAGAGGCGTTGGCATCTACAATTTGAAGTGTAGGAAAATCTAGTAGAGCACAGATGCGGCCTTTGGAGTGTGGGCACACCCTTTTGAGTGCAGGCGCATACCTTCCTATAGGTGACCAAAATATGACTTTTGATAAGAAATTTTTGAATAAGATCAAATATTTGGCCTTTAGAGGAAATTTCGACAACACTTCTCCTCCTTATACCCTGTAAAGAACATGAAAATACAACCTCTACTACTAATCTAGTTTTAAACAACTATCAAAATGAAAATTGGTTTACAAAACTTTGAAAACTACTCTAAAAATCTTGAAAGGAATCGAGCAAACTTGAAACTAGATTAGAAAACTTGAAACTAATCTAGAACACTTGAAACTAATTTATAAAACTTGAAGTTAAACTAGAAAGCTTGAATTCTAAAAACTTTGAAACTATGTTAAAAATCTTAAAAGTGAATGCAATGGGGTTTGCTCCCATCGGGCGTGCCAAATGAGGACTACCTAAAGTTCCAAACAAATATAAGACTAACACCACATAGTCTAAATGAGCTAATGCTTATTGAATCTAACAATATTTACATCAAAGATAAAATCTTAATTGAATTCTTGAAACAACTAACATGATATAATTCAAAACCTAGCTAAAGCATGCTTACTAGTATGTTCAATTACTAACTAACATAGACCTAAATAGATATAGGAGAAATCAAATTGGGGGTTTGTTGCTACTCCAAGGAAGGTGAGATGGTCTCTCCAACAATTACTACAAGATCATATTAGATACTCATCTACTAACCCCATTGAAGACTTGTGGCAAGGATTGAGCTTGGCTATAAATCATATTTCTTATATGATATGCAATTCAAAGCATGGTGTAAAGTTTAAAGGTATGTGGTTAGTCTTTTTATAGTTTTTCCTTTGAGGAGAACTAGCATCTTGGTGCATGTGGGACTAAAAGTAAAAATTAGATTAAGAATTGTTAATCATGATTAAGGTTTGCTAATCACAATTAGTGAATTATCAAGTGATTAATATGTGAGGAGCCTTAATCAACCACTTAGAGTCAATTAGGAGGCTATGATAAAAAATTTAAGCTTGTTGAGATGTTGTGGAGGGAAGTGGGGTGATTTTGAGTGGTTGGAAGAGGGGTTTGAGCCAATAATCAGGGTATATTGACCAAAGCAAGGGTAAAATAGGTTTAATTAGCTAATAATTGTTAATTATCTGTTTGGAAAAGAATTTTGACTTAAGATTTGTCGTATAGTGGCATCTAGAATACAAAAGTAGGATAAGTAACCAAAAAAAGTGTTGTTAATTAACCGAAATGGTAAGGAAACGTTAGTTAATTAGTGAAAAATCACTAATTATAATGGAAATGGTAACAATGAGAGTGATTGGTGTGATTTTGGCAATAAGATTGCAAAAGCAGAATTTAGGTGTCTACAATGGCTAACATCATTTTCCATCCACTATAACACTCATGACAACTCTCTATCCATACCCATTTTTTGTATCTTTCCACATCTCTCTGATGTACCCTTTCTCCAATTGGAAAACATCTAGGCACATGTAAAATAGAATACCTAGTGCATTATCCATTTAAAACAATCAAATCAACTGAAATGAACTATTATATATATATATGATTAAACAAATATTGAATAAATAGATACCTAATTCTAAATATGGTAACAATGATGGATATAAACAATAAGGTACAAATCTGATCCAAGTAAATAATCAATCTAAATTTGAAACCCTAGTTGCAAATGAAGGGCACAAAATAATTAGCTGATTTATAGTGATGCCAAAGGTATACCAAGCTGGAAAATCACTGGAACATGAACTCAAAGTGTCGCAATCATACCCATAAATTTACAGGAGTGTCGAAGATGTTAGGACCAAGGCGCCTATGGAGGGTCAAGGGTGCCTGAGGTGCCAGAGTCCTATTCTGGGAAATTGTGACTGCTCAGAAGATGTGAAACCTGATTTCATAGAGTCATGAGATGTTTGTTGGTTATAACCTTTGATCGTCTGTGTGTCGTTGCACTTCACTGTTGTTCACCTATAATCTGTAGTAAGAAAGAAACACCTGCAAAACCCCTAAAATACATCAAATCCCCAAAAAAAATGTAAAATGGGAGGTTGTACTGTCCTTGGCTGTCAACAAGGTAAAATTACGGACTGAGCGCTACACTACATTGTAGACCCCCATGTATTTTTATGTGTGTGTGTGTAGAATCGTGTCCTAGGGGGCTCTTGTGCATGTCGCACTTGATAGCGAGCAAATAACTACATGTAAAACATGTAAATAGATATGTGCCTGAAATAATGAAAGTCCCCTAATATGCGTGTATGCATAAGTAATAGTCCCTTGTCCTTTGTGTGGACCTAGATGGATGCTTGAATGCTCTTAGAATGCTCTTGGATTGCAACCTTAAGTGGTGATAGATAATGCTACTTAGTGTTTGGTCCTTTATTATGGTCACATAACTTTGTATTTATATCCTTCCCTTGTTTGAATTTTGTAATTAACCACTAAAAGGTCGATTGGTAAAAAATCAAGATGCCCAAACGGCTAGAAAAGGAACCAAAATATGTGAACAAAGTACAAAGAGGTCGGGGGCACTCAGAGGGGATAGGGGGTGCCTGACACTCGGCCTCCCTGGCTGGGTGCTGATGTCCAGAATGAGAAATGCCGAAGTATGAAAAGACAAATTGGGAAAGGATTGTAAGATAAAAAGAGGGAAAAAGAAAGCAAGCAAAGATGGCCAAAGAAAGTGATCAATTAATACTTTTCTCGCTTAGAAATCATATGAATAGTAAAGTGTGATCTGTTGTCACCCATTCGAGAATTGTGCATTTTTAAAAAAAATTTGGGCTGAGTGACCATTTTACCCAAATGTTCTTCCCTGTGTGAAATTCACTAATGTAAAAAATAAAAATAATATTCAAGAGTTAATTGATTTCGGGTCATTTTTAGGCTATTGCAGCTTTTGCAGGTTCTGGTGGAATGGGAGGAATAAGTTCCTCCATTCCCTCAGTTGCCTGCATCTCCATTTTCACTGTAATGGCCTAAGTCAATGTTTTGCGGCTTCTCCAACTCTTTGCGGAACTTGTTAATTTTAGGTCCATGTTCTCCGCGAGCTATGCTTCTCCACATTGCATTATTTGCCCACACTACATCAAACTTCCCTTTGCTGCAAGTGTTTCGGGAGTTTTTGTAACCGATGGAACCATTCCCTTATGCATTGTGTTCCCCGCACCCAGTGCTCCCACACTATATTATGTTCCACAGTTTCCCATCACGTCCATACAACACAGGGAATGGTTAAAATAATTCTCTTGACCCTGTCAATCTCTAAATCTCTGATACACCAAATCGATGAAGATAAAATGCCATACTGTAGCTGTGGATCATTTGAGGAAGAGGGAAGTTGGAATTTCAACATATTTTCCTCATTTCTGCTCAATCCTGTGCCAATTGAGAGATTTCTTGATTAATGGAGTGATACTCCAAGATCCATATGCGGATTTCTTCAAGTTGAATGCAGATAGCACAGAGATTAGGATCAAGAAGTAAATGTTTATCGTAGAATGTAAAAGGTGATTGATTACATTCTGTCTTTGAGATTATTAATAAAGTGGTGACCAAACTTTAAACCTACAGGTTATTAGACTACATACACAGAATGATTGACCATTTTTTCTCCAGCTCCCATTGACGAGGGTTCATTTTATATTACCAAAAGAGTCAACGGGCTAAGTCTTGTAACTTGGCCTGTAATTCAAGGGAGTAGTAAGTTCCTTATGGTTGGTTTGACTCAACACTTGGAAGGCCTATTCACATTATTGTTCCAAATAAAGATGGGCTTAAGACATTTGTGTGGATATATGTGGACAAGCACAACAAAATAATAGCTTCTGGTGATTGTATAGATCTTTCTCATCTTCCTTAAAATATTTCATATACATTTACAACTTTTGGAATTGGAATGTCAACTCCCATTTATGGCAACCTTATTCAAAAAGTTGCTGACAAGTGCAGGAGTTTGATATAACTATTAAAGATATTACAATTACCTCAGAAAATGCTCAAGTGTAGTGGTGTTGCCTTGATAAATATTGAGACCAGTTGGAAATTTGTAAAGCAATGCTCAGTAAATGAATTCAAAAGGATCATGAAGTACTGAAGGATAATTATCACTTTTCTTTGAACTATTACAATTCAAGACTCATGTATTCAAAGGGAATAGTAATAATCAATGTATGCTATTAATTAATTCAGTTTTGCATTAATTTAAATGTTAAAATTATGTAAGCTATAATGTAAAACATATTTAATTAAGTTGTCCATCAAATTAATTAAATACCATAATTGTAATGTAATACATAACCCAAGTTGAGTAAACTTAAGGTTTGGGGTAAATTAGAGTTGGGTTAGGATTAGATTGAATCAAAAGTAGTTTTATAACTACTTTTTTAGGAACATAATGCCTATAAGAGGTTTGTATTGTAATTGTAAAGGGGGTTCTGGTTTTTTTTTCATTCTCATTCCAAAAGAATCTTTGGGGAACTATCTTATCTATACATCATGTTGTTGTAACTTTGTGTACACAATCTGTTTCCTCATGAATACAATGATTTCTTGACCGCTGTGTTAACGGTTCCTAATTAAAACATCTATAAATCTGCTTGTGATTAAATTATTAATGTTGGTATTCCTTCATAGTGTGATTGATGCTTACGTGATCATACTTTGTGTTAGATATCAGGGTTTGTGAAATTGGTGTCATATCAACATATTTTGAAGGAGATGAAGACTTTGTGCTTCCCATATTTCACATTCATTATATTCCATTATGTGAGATAGAGAATTTCTCCCCCTTTCTCATCCAACAAACCTTGTAAGGCAATCTTGTCGGACCACGAAGAATGGGTGTGTCCTTGATATGATAGATTTGTAGAACTTTCTGTCTCAGGTTTATCCATCTTTCCTAACACCTAAAGGGTTTTGTTATTTTCCCTCTCATTCCTCCTTCCTCTTTGTATTTTTCCTTTTCCAATTTTGTTGCCCTTTTGTTCTTTCCGGTTAAAAGCACCAAAAATACAAAAAAATCACATCATATAAGGGAACTGCCCCTCTCACAAAGAAGAGGAAACTTCACCCTGTTAAAAGGTGAATTTCCCTAACTATTGTCTGGTTTTTGTGAAACTTCCATTAGGCATATTCAGTGACAAAAAATCAAACCAACAGTTTTTGGTGACTTCGTTGGGGAACAAATTTCTGTCACATGCATTCCCTTAGTCTAGGAATCTTCCCAGGAATGGAGGCAAGATGACAGACACTTATTGGTCCATGAAAATAAGTGACAGTGACAGTTATGGGCACGAAGATGTTTCAAGCTCTAGATAATCCAAAACATGCCCAGTTTTTGCTGAAATTCTATGGAGGTATGAATTTACAAACATTTCTACAACCTGCTGAAAATAAGATAGTGGGAAAGTCATCTCCAGAATGTTCTTATATTCCATATACAGAGAAGAAATCCACTATTGCACCTGTGAAAAGGAAACTAACCGTGTAAAAAAGGAGGGATAGATTTAAAAAAAATATGCATGTGATGGTCTAGTGATTAAATCTTTGTGGCTTAAGTGTCAAGAGAGTGCTGCAAAAAGCATAAAGATGAAAATAACACTTGGAGATGATCAAAACTCTAGATAGTTGCTGAAATAAGTACAAAGACAATATAGGCAGCTGTAGGCATGAGAGGAGGCAAAAAAAATTGAAGAAAAATCAATAGATAAGTCTGAGACACTTTATAATGAGGAGGAAAAACATCCAAGCTATAGAAATTTCTCTGGACGATTCTTCACATTATAAGGTATTTATTCCCGAACAATCCTTCAACTCCACTAATGAATGTCTTTTTGTTGCTCCACCTAGTGAATTTCAATTTGATATTCCTTCAAATGATGAAGAAGACAAACAATTTGTGGCTCCATTTCAAACTGAAATAGATTTCTTGGAGAATATGTCATGCACCGAGGTTGAATGTACTTGGTTTGAAAGAAATGATCCTATGCCAGTGGAATTTAGTGTTCATCATGAAAACATGGACATCGCTAATCTCTTTCCTATGTTAGAAGACTTTCAAGATAGTGAGATCAAGGTCATTTTTGATAACCCTCTTATTGTCTTGAGTTCTTTTAAAGAAAAAACAAGTGTCTCAATTTTAAGAAAAGGAAATCAATGAGCTCACTATCCCTCCTGTCATGTTTGTTTATAACATAAGCACATCTGAACTCCCTTGCAATATCTCAAAAGAAATAGAAAATGGAAATACTTTTCTGGAATCTTTCCTTCATAATCATGATTACAAAAACCATATTTCAGTCCATTCTTTGAAATGTAAGCAAGAGGAAGAAGATGAAATTGTTGATCAATTTTTACCTAGTCTCATAACCTTTAAATTTCTTGCTACCTATGAAGACAAATCAGTAATACAATTTGTGCCCGAAGATCAAGATCTTTTGGAAACTAAAAGTGAGAGTGCTGATTTTGCAAAAATTAGTAGGTGTATTTTCTAAAGACATGATAGAAATTGCAAAATGACATGTAGGTGAAAAATAATTTGGTGATCACTTACTAATTCTTCTTGAATTTGATTACAAGGAAAACTCTGTGGAAGTGCATGGTTTTTAGGATCTATGTCATGATGATTGCCAAAATTTTCACACGGACGATATTAGCACTTCATTGAAACATGAAGTTGGTGCTACAAGGATTAGGTTTTCTCATGGATCCAATTTTCAGAGTTCAGTGGTGTGTAGAGATCAGTATGGAAGCGACCAAGGGTCGTACATGCCTTTTTATGGAATTGTTCTTCCACCTTCTCATTTTTAGAAGAGTATAAGTTTTAGGCAGACATTCAACTCTTCACATGAACTGGGTAATTTTAGTGTGGAGTATCACTATGTGGATGGTCTACTTGTTTCCATTTTCCTTTTCAACCCACATAATGCTCCTACAACGTTTTTGTGCGCTTAACTGATCACTTTCAGTTCCCGAGTGACTCATAATTTTAGCATGTTGTTCCATAAAGGTACCTAATTTTCCCTGCCTGTTTCTGGGTTTGTGTAAATTTTTATAGTCCTTTCCTTTCCTACTTGTAAATATCCTCTTTCTTCCTTTGTACATAATTTCCTAGTTTTGTCTTTTTTCCCTTCTTGTTCCTTTGTGTGTATCTGTGTACTTCCCATTGGTACAATAGTATGTTTAGATTATCTCCATGTGTTTGTATTAAGCCTTGACTCCATGAATTCTTGATAAGACACTGGTATTTTTCAAAAACCCTAAGATTATGGGGTTCTTTTCCTTATCTTATTTTCACTGTGTGTCAAGTAAGTAAACTCCCCAACAAGAGCCAACTATTGTCACCCCATTCTGGAATTGTGTAATTTTTAGAAATTTTTAATTTTTTTTAGGCTGAGTGACCATTTTACCCAAATGTTCTTTCCTATGTGAAGTTTATTGATGTAAAAAATTAAAAATAAAATTCAAGACTTAAATGATTTTGGGTTATTTTTAGGCTTTTGTGGGTCCTGATGGAATGGGAGGAATTAGTTCCTCCATTCCCTTAGTTCCCTACATCTCCATTTTCCATGCAATGGCCTAAGTCAATGTTTTACGAATCCTTCAACTCTTTGCAGAACTTGTTCCTGTCATGCCCATGTTCTTCGCGAGTTATGCTTCCCCACATTGCATTATTTGCTACACTTCATTGAAATTCCCTTTGTTACGGGTGTTTGTAGTACCAATGGATTCGATTCCTTATGCATTGTGTTCCCTGGATTCATGTGTTCCCCGTAACCACTTTGCTCCCACACTATATTGTGTTCCTTGGTTTCCCATCACGTCCGTGCTACACAGGGAATGGTTAAAATAGTTCTCTCAACTATATCATTCTCCACATCTCTGATACACCAAATCGAGGAAGATAAAATGTCATACCGTAGTTATGGATCATTTGAGGAAGAGGGAAGTTGGAATTTCAAGATAATTTCCTCATTTCTGCTCAGTACCATGCCAATGGAGAGATTTCTTGATTAATGGAGTGATACTCCAAGATCCATACGTGGATTTATTCGAGTCGAATGCAAATAGCGCGGAGATGAGGATCAGGAAGTAAATGTTTATCACATAATATGAAAGACGGGTTGTTCCAAGCCCCTTTGATATTTTTAGGAAGCTCGTGAAATTTTTTTGGCAAGAGAGATACTCTGTAAAAATTTCCCAAGCCCAATGCTATTCAAGACCATTTGTATTTTTTGCAAAACTAAAAATGATTACCTAATGGAGAGTAAATCCATTCAATCAATTGAGGGCATACTAATGAGGATTTTGGATGCCATAGAATTATAAATTATTTCTTTTTCATTGGAATGGTTGTGTTGTTTGGCATAAGTTTAAAATGGTTGAGCAATCAGTTGTTTTGCTAACTCACTGTTCTCGATTGCAAAGTTTTCAATTACATTTTCTCAAAGGAATTCCAAGCAATATTGATATTTTAAAGGTTTTCACACTACCATTTGCATTCATTTCTTCCAAATTCAATATGCTGGTACAAATCAATGATAGAGCTTTGTGGTGGCACAAAACTTTCAGCTTGCTTTGGGGATGTTTAACACACCAATAATGATGACTAGTTTTGTGTTATTTTATGGATGGAAGGAAGTTGTGGATTTATTCACAGATGATGAATTTGGAAGGAGTGGTTTTTGTGCCATAAGAAATTATCTTGAGAATATTGGCTCTAGAATTGTGTATAAAGTTGTAGTAGATCCTAATATAGGGAACAATGAAATTCATAAGGTACTGCTTAATCTTGATAAAATAAAAAAGGGCATATTAAACACATCACATCTTTGGGTTGCTTCATTAACAGAACTGGCGGGTATTATAGCTGCTAGAATGTATATTCCTCCATCTTTCAAGTTCAAATATCTCTACAATGAATTGAAGAAACGATTGGGAGGTGCCCGTAGCGGAGACTAGAATCTAGGTGTTAGAGATTTCTATGCATATGATGCACTTTGGGAGGTTTCTAGAGCAATGCATAGCTTATTGAGTTAGAAGAACCATGATTTCTTTGGTGTTACAAACATTTCTAGGGGAACATTTAATCCAACAAAAGGAAGAGAATCTACTGATGCACCTATGATGCTTTATCAAATTCTGAAAACCAAATTTTCTGGTATAACTGGTCTTAGTGGATTTGATTCTAAAGGTGATCGATTGCATTCTGTCTTTGAGATTATTAATAAAGTGGGGACAAGAATTAAACCTATGGGTTATTGGACTACAAACATCGAATTCTTGACTATCTGTCCTCCAATTACCATTGTTAAGGGTTCATTTAATCTTACCAAAAGAGTCAACAGGCTAAGTCTTGTAACTTGGCCTACAGGGAGTAGTAAAGTTCCTCATGGTTGGTTTGAATCAACACTTGGAAGGCCTATTTGAATTATTGTTCCAAATAAAGCCATGCTTAAGATGTTTTTGTGGATATATGTGGACAAACACAACAAAACAATAGCTTCTAGTTATTGTATAGATGTATTTAAAATGAATCTTTCTCATCTTCCTTACAATATTTCATATACATTTACAACTTCTAGAACTAGATGGTCAACTCCCATTTATGACAACCTTAATCAAAAAGTTGCTAACAAGTGCAGGAGTTTGATGCAGCTGTTGGAAATATTACAATTACCAGAAAATGCTCAAGTGTAGTGGTGTTATCTTGATGAATATTGAGACCAGTTTGAAATTTGCAAGCAATGCTCAGTAAATGAATTCAAAAGGATCATGAAATGTTGAAGGATAATTACAACTTTTCTTTGAACTGTTACAATTCAAGACTCGTTTATTCAAAGGGAACAATATGTAATGTACCATTTTTCGGGACATTACTAATATATGGGTTCATCTATTTTATTTGCATTGTAACCCCTTGGCATGCCTAACGCTATAGGTGGGATTCTCTTTAGTTAGTTTAATGTGCACATAGGTTAGTTACTTTTATTTATTTAATTAGAAAATAAATAAAGTGCACATAGTCTTAGTATTAAATATTTTATTATGTTTTCCCTCTAAAAGGGAAAAGGTTGGTCATTGGATATTGCACCTCTTAGTTCTATAAAAGGAGGTTGCATTTCCTTTAGAGGGTTATGTTGATTGAACTTTTAATTTACTCCATGCTTGGAGAAATGAGATGTATGCCCTATCTCTTGCATTGTGGTTTCTCATTGTTAGCTTCATTTGGATCCATTATTGAAGAATATTGAAGAATCCATTGATCTCTCCATTGTGTTCTCTTGTGTTGAATGCGTTTATGCTTGGTATATTAATTCTAGCATTGTGTTCTCTTGTGTAAAATCTGCTATGTAAGCTTCCAAAAATTGAATTGAAATAAGTAAATCTATGTAACTGCCCTTGGTCAAAGGCATCCAGGAAGGGTCAGGGGTGCCCAAGCACTACTGTCTGGTGCTAAGGACTAGTGATTGTGCTATGTTGATGACCCACGTTAGGTTCTGGTACATTGCTAAGACTAAATACTATGTTACTTGTGTGCTGAAATGTACTGAACTGTGATTGTAGACTACTAAATGGGGTGACTAATTCACTCGATAGAATCTTTCCTCATTTGGGGTGCATATGACATCGCAAGGAGTATGTGACCCAAAGGGGGACCGACCGTTGAATTATAAAATATTCCCTCCATGGCGAAGGAATATTCTTGGTAGAGACCAAGGCACACATAGGAAAAATGGCTAGGAAACAATTGTTTGTGAAAACAAGAAAAACACACATGTAGAAATCAAAATGTAAGCTAACAAGAAATAAGACAATGTAAACACGTAATATTGCAGACATCATCGACTGAAAAAAGAGGGTTTCAAACATGGGAAATCACTCACAATGTAATAAAACAATCGAGGCTGAAGTGGTCACAAACATACCAATAATGAACAAACAAGACATAGCGAAAAGCCTGCAAACAATGGAAAATAAATCCAAACAGTAGCAGACAACCATGGAACCAAATAGACCTACAAGACAAATGTTGCACCTGTTATCATGTTAGAAAGATAACATGTATGTCAAAGCGTGTATTATCTAATATTTTAACATGCTCTGAAAAATGAAACAATATCACCTATAATGATCAAAAGTGGATGCCCCCAGGAGCTGTTGTGGGACTAGTAAGAGGTATTATACCAAGCATCCCTACTGAGTGTAATGATATGTAGAGAGTCTATGATCACAAATAGAAGGAAAGTGAACACACATGTGTATATAGAAAGAGATAATGACATACAATATATCTGTCTAGTGTGTGTAATAAAGTGTACATGTAACAAGTAAATGCTAGAAATACTAAGTGCATCCAAGATATGCAGTATGTTGTGGATGAGATGGAATGGAATGCAGTATGAGTGTGATAGGAGAAGCATGCCCCCTGAGTGGACATGTATGCATGAGATGAGGTTCATTGATAAAATGCCCCTTAACAGTAAAGAATGAACCTTAGAACAAGAGTGCATCATCGGGAAATGGTTTGAACATGTGCGCTAGAAAGATATGATTGATAAAGCGTAGAGTGTAGAGAATGATTGAGTGAGTGAATGAGTGTGGTGATGTTCATTTTAAATTGAGACCCTCAGCAGTTGAGTATGAACCATGGAACTAGAGTGCATCATAGGGTAATGAGTGCAATGTGTAGAAGTAAATGCGAGAAAGATATGTCATGAATGCGTAGATTTTTTATGATGTGTAATAGAAAATACGAGAAAGATATGTGATGAATGCACGATGTGTGAAAAGTGTAGTGTGTGAGGTTCATGTTTATAGTATGCCCTCAAATTCAAGTGTGAAATTAAGCACGGGAGTGTGTCATAGGTGAATGATGATATAAGAGTGTATCAAGATGTGTGAGAGACAAGAAAAAAATGTGAGACATCTGTTATTGCTAAAGGGTAGGGAGAATAAACATTATTCCTCCCAAGTGTGCAATAGTGAGTGTGTGATCTGATAAAGGTAAAAGATGAGGATCCTCCACCCGATGCTTGTGGAGATAAAGGCATGCGACCATGCTCTAAGATTAACGGTGTATGAGACAGATGATGAGTCGGTGAATTTTCATGAGACTTAGGAGGTGATAGAAACCTATGTGGGGTATAACGAGAAGGTGATGAACACCTATATGAAGCAGAGTGCGGAAGTGATGAACACCTATGTGAGGTAGAGCGCGGAGGTGACAATCACCTATGTGAAGTAAAATGAGGCAATGATGTATACCTATATGAAGGAGTTGTTCAAGTGATGGACCTAGATTGATGTGATGGGCTAGTAGATCGATGAGACCATATGGGCTGTGAGCAAACAAGTGAGTAAGAGAAGATTGTGATTTTACTTTGATAGGTCACGGGGACCTAGATGCTCTAGGGAGAGAAATGACAACGTCAAGAGGATGTTGTGGTCATGGTATGGATGGTAAAACACCATCAATAGTGATGAGTTACTTGTTGTGAATGAACTTTAAACATAAATGGTGCATGGAGATGATAACCTGAGTTGCATGGAGCCAGGGAAGACCTAAGAGCCTGTCAAACCTTGTGATTGATGGTGCCACAAGAAAAGGCACAAGCATCGTAAAAGGACCGACTGTTACTGGAAGCATGACATATCCATATGAGTTAGGAATAGGATATGAAATTGGTGAGATTGGATAGCTAATAACGATAAAAAGTGCAATAGAACATGCACTTATGTGAAATGATGGATCAAACATAGTGTTATTGATAGAAATAGATCCAATAGAAGAAATAATGTGCAAGTGCTAGCATGATAGTCGAGATCAGAGAAAGTAATGATCAGTGGAGATGCCTCAACATGAGAAACTAGAAAATCAAGAGCTCTTGATGCAGGAGGAGGCACTGCATGATATGTATGATTGGCCGAAGAATCAACTGATTTCTTATCATGTTTTAGAAGAGGATTATTGAAGATTTTGAGCTTATGATTTTCGTTCATTGGCATGGATGTTGTAGGATCATGAAGCTCAATAACATTATTATCAATAAGATCTTGAATAATATTATGATGTTTTAAGCATTGATCTGTGGAATTTCAAATGCATTGATGATATTCACATTTGAAGGTTTCATTGTAATTACGACCTTGAGGATGAGATGGGTCCAAATTGAGTAACAGAGGAAGCATTATAAGGTTTCTCTTAATAATTTGTGGCAATAGAATATGCGGAGTGACAGTTAATTTTGTATAATCACGCTTAAGCAATTTCCATTGAAGCTTTTTAGTGTTGGATACAACGTTGACAGTGGCTTTAGCTTCAGTAGGTTTGGTAGATGGCTTGAAAGTTGATTTTCTTTGTAATCGCGTAGAATATGAAGCCTGCTCTTGATACTTAAGCTTTCCTATAAATAAGAGTTTAGTTTTGCGTAGCTTAAGAGTATGACACAAATGATTGAATGATGGGGAGGTATCAAACATGACACTCACCTGTAGAGGCAGTAATAGACTTTGGACAAATAAATGTTGAAGTTTAGAATCCACAAGCACATTAGAAATATTACCTAGGTTGTTATTATATTGCAAGACATAATCTGCTAGATGTTCGTTAGATCCTTGTTTAAGTTGTGAAAGTTGAGCATAGGATATCTTGGAGCCGATATTAATAGAGAAATGCTTGAGAAAAGCATCGAATAAATATGTAAAATATGTTACAGAGTAGATAGGTAGATCATAGAACCAACACATTGCATAGTCTTGGAGACTACGAGGAAAACACTTTGCTAGTAGAGTGTGATCATCTGCATAGTCTAGACATGCCACATGGAATGTTCTGAGATGTTCTTGAGGATCACCATGTCCTTTGAAAGTGGGAAACTTAGGGGTGATGAAATTGAGAGGAAATGGATAGGTGGAAATAGTGGGTGAAAAAGGAGTGTGAACGAGTGAGGTGGAATCCAAATATGGAGAAGCACGAGAGGTAGCCAATTAAAGTCAGCAAATTTATGTCTGCAGATCCTTATATAAAGAAGTTAAATCAGGCGTATTCAAAGAAGATCTAGGTTGTGCATTTGAAGCATTAGGTTAAATGATGGGAGTTGTAGCAGTAGGAATAGAAGTGGGAATATGAAGGGGTTGAGTGGAGGCTAGTGAAGTTGAAGAAGGACCTACAAGAGGCGTCGTAGCAACATGACGAGTATGTTTAGCATGAAGAATATGTAGAAGATGAGAAGGATTATCACGCAAAGCTTGATGAAAATTTCTTTACTTATCTAATTGTTCTTGATCAACATTTGTGTCTTCATCATACAAGTTATCACTATCAGATGCTTCAATGTTGTTGAGAAGAACTTGCTAAGAGTGAGTGAATGGGTTATCAATTTCAGCCATTGATTTAGATATCCTACAGGAGGATAGAGGAAGCTCAAGATGCTCAAAAGACTCAAAATGAAAACTATGACTGACAGGTATAAGAAGAAAACCCCTAAAAATAAGGTTGGAATTGAGAAATGGGTTCACTAAATGAGTAAAAAAATATTGAATGAATAGATGCCTAATTCTAGATATGTAACAATGCTGGATATAAACAATGAGGTACAAATCTAATCCAAGAAAATAAAAAAATTAAATTTGAAACCCTAGTTGCAAATGAAGGGCACAAAATACTTAGCTAATTCCCAGTGATTCCAAAGGTATGCTGAGATGAAAAATCACTGGAACAGGAACTCAAAGTGTCGTAATCAGACCCAAAAATTTACAATAGTGTTGGAAATGCCATGACCAGGGTGCCTATGGAGGGTTAATGGCGCCTGGGGTGCCAGAGTCCTATGTTGGGCACTTGTGACTGCTCAAAAGATGTGAAACCCAATTTTGAAGGGTCGCAAGATGTTCACTAGTTGTCACCTTTGATCACCTATGTGTCGTTACATTTCATTGTTGTTCGCATGTAATCTACAATAAGAAAGAAGCACATGCAAAACCCCCAAACTACATCAAATAAAAAAAAATAAAGATGTAAAATGGGAGGTCAAATTGTCCTCAATAGTTAACAAGGTGAACTTATGACTAAGTGTTGCATTACATTGCAGACCCCATGTTGTTCTATGTGTGTGTGTAGAATCGTGCCCTAGGTGGCTCTTGTGCATGTTACTCTTGATAGCGAGTAAATAGCTAGATGCAAATATATGTGTGCATGAAAGAACAAGGTTCCCATCCTATGTGTGTATACAAAAGTAATAGTCTCATGTCCCTTGTGCGTAGATAGATGGATGATTGAATTCTCTTAGAATCTCTTGGATGCAACCTTAGGTGGTGATAGATAATGCTTAGTGCTTGGTCCTTTATTATGGTCACATAGCTTTATATTTATATGATTCCCTTGTTTGAATTTTTTAATTAACCACTAAAAGGCCGATTAGTAAAAAAGCAAGATGCCCAAAAAACTATAAAGGACCAAAAGATGTGAACAAAGTGCAAAGAGGTCGACGACACCCAGAGGGGACGAGGGAACCTAGCGTTGGTGTCCTGGCTAGGCATTGGTGGACCTAGAATGAGAAATGCTGAAGTATGAAAAAACAAAATGGGCAAGAAGGAGTGTAAGACAGAATGGGAAAGAAGGAGTGTAATGCCAAAAGAGGAAATAGAAAACAAGTAAAGAAATGGCCAAAGAAAGTGATCAATTAGTAGTTTTCTTGCTTAGGAATCATATGAATAGTGGTATGTGATCAAGACTAGATAAATACCCAAAGTGCATGATTTAGTGTCTACAATATATAAACAATAATCTAAAACTAGAATATCAATCCAATATATCATCTAATGCTAATAAATAAACTGATTATAATTGTCCCACTCCCAAAACTTGTCATAATGATAACCAAATCAAATCAAAGTAGTATATGGTGTTGTATCAATGTGGAAACAACCACCTAGTCATCTAAATAACTCCAAAACAATAAATGTTTGAATATGGGATGTAGCACAACTACAATATGATTCATTGCATTCAATATGTGCCCGTAAATGTTCTAATGCAATTATATAACTATAATACAAAGATTTCTATTAAGACATACTATGAAAATCATTTCTATATATAAAAAATACCTACTAAGAATTAAAATTACAAAAAAAAAATAGACATTTCTTGTTTCTATGAGTGATTGAGAAATTGTAAAAAAAACTATGTTGCCTACATCTTTGCTATTTTTGTTATTATGTAATAACATAAAAAAGTGATGGGAGAAGAAAAATATATGTTAGAGGAAATTTAATTGAGACACACATATTTCATTTGTTTACAACCAAATTTCAACGTCTTCAATGACAGGTACTATTAACATTTCAATTTAAATATTAATACCCACTGACTAAGTCACTTCTATAACATACTAACATTATATGTTGAGGAAATTGAAATCATTAACATTTAGACTATATTAAATACCAATCCATATTCAAAATATGATGTTATAAGATACACTTAAAGCTTATTATTAATGTTTTTTTTATAGAAACTAGAGTTAATTGTTTTTAATGGGGCTAAGATTATTAATTTTATATAAAATTAATGCAAGTTAATAACTTGCAATAAGATTACAAGGTATATGGTTCATCTAATTTGTTATAAATATATGAAAAATATTGGCTAGTCTAATTTATTTAGACTAAACTCTATATTATTATATATTCAAAGTCTAATTTATTTGGAATATACAACAACATCCTCTTATATATTAACTCTTTTTATTCTAAATTTGGGGTTGTAAGTCTAAATTTTCTAAATTACTCCTTAGACATTTAAAGAATGTGTTATTTAGCTCATGTTTGGAAAAAAAAAAAAAAACATAAAATCATACTAGGAATGATATAATCAGTAAGGGAGGGTATTTGCATGCATGAGAAAGGGAGGAAGAGGAAATTTTAAAGGAAGGGCAATAAATTTGGATATTTCTAGTGTCACATTATTATTTTTCGTTCTCATGAGACTTTCAAAGAATGCGTTACTTATATCATGTTTGGAAAATAACATATATAATGGATGTTATAAACAGAAAGGGAGGGCATCCATATGAATTGGAAGAAGGAGGATGAGGAAATTTCAAAGGACTCAATAAGTTTGATCTTGTTGGTATCATATTATTTCACTATGCTCACAAGAATTTCAAAGAATGTGTTACTCCAAAATTGAAGATCTATATATCCATTTGAGTAATTAACAACATATACCCTTTTCAACTTGTAAAATTAACGGTTGATTTAATTTTAGACCTCTATTGAGTTGTTTCCATAAATGAGAATCTTTAGAAATATGTGATGAATCAAGACCGTCTCTATGTAAGAGATTGGTGTTGCGAGGTCTCCACTTGTTAGATGAATCAAAATCTTGGACTATAGAAAGATGTATTTTTTTAAATATAATGAGTAGCAAGATTTGTCTCACAAAAATTACAAATGTGCCCCTCTTTTCTTTTATAAGATCATTTCCATGGGAAGATGAACATCCATGTGTGTGAGTTTCAATAAGCTCATTTTTCCTCTAAAAACATTCTATGCAAAGAAGTGTATGTTTCTCCTACATCTAATCTAGTGATGTACTTACCTTTTCAATAGCATGTATTTGAGCCCCATTAGCATTCTGTACTACCTTAAATGTACATTATCCCATATTTGAGGTCCACTTATGGTATTCATTATCTTAATGTTAGGAACCCGTGTCATACCCTTCTATTTGTATTATTTGTGTATTACTCGCTATGGATGCATATTCTTTATAAGTCATCCCTTGAGCATATTTGAATTATCCTGCATGCATGGGAAGTAACAACTGTCAAAATAGATTTAGTATATAAGTAAGTGTTGAGGCCCAATGAAGGCATTAACAAACATTATTGTATTGAGCTTTCTCAAAAGAGGTCTCCCCCTAGAAGTGGCTTGTGATCTAAAGGTTAATTTAGTTATTTCCCAAAGTTCATTGCATTGTTCATTTATTTTTTGTAGTTTGTAAATGTATGTAGAAGGATCTTCACATATGGTATTAGATAACTTTCTTGGCCTTGCAATTAGATTTTGGAGAGTTTTTTTCTAGCAATGGCTTTCCAGGAGCTACGCCATTTACGAAAATATTTTCATTGCAGGTTTGGATAAAGGTAAATACCCCTCCGCATAACCATGGGAATTACTTGGGCATAAGGCCTAAAACTCGTTGTGAGGAGTACCATAAGAACCCCGAAGTAGTTGGCTCATTGAGAGGACATAACAATGAAAAGGGCAAAGGCCTATCCCTATTAATTAGTTTCAACCCGTGGGGTAAACCAAGAGTTGTCTATAGTAATGACCCCATACCAATTGATTAAGGGGTAAGTATGCGCCCATAAATTTTTTGGTGAGGGGTACTCATTCAAACATAATTGATGACCAAAGAGAATCCTTAAAACCCTAGGCATCCTAATTGACTGGGGGCTATATCCAACATAATAGTTCAGAGGGAATACAACGCAATGGTCAAAATTAAGAATAGTTGGTAACCACACAGTTATAGATAGGATGTTGGTAGGAAAAAAAGTGGTAGTCATTTTTCATTAAAAAAACACTGGTTATGGTAGCCACCTGTGCAAGCAGAAATATCATGAAGGAATAAATTGCAACATTGAATTCCCAAGCCACTGAGTTAACCGATATGATGCGTGGACTGAACTAGCATAATAACCTTTTTCTCAACAAATTTCAAAAAGAGTCTTCTTCAGAGAATATCTTCTCTTCTTCCAACACATCATGTGGGCCCAAGATGGACTTTCCAAGGTTCAATGGTAAGATCCTACAGGATGGATATATTGAGATTTGATCTGAGTAATTATTCAACCTTCACAATACTTATTTTGTAAACCAAGTCCCAATTGCTTCCTTCCACTTGGAACAAGAAGAACTTCTATGGTACCATTGGTATCTCACATCGAATGATGAACCATATTGGATAAATTTTTCATCCTTACTTCTCGGAAGGTTTGGTTCTTTGGAATTATAGGAATTTACAAGATCTCTCGCCAAACTCTGCCAGATAGTTACTATTTGTGATTACTAGATTGAATTTGAGAAGCTATTTAATCAAATTAAAGGGTTGTCAGTTGACTTCTTTAAGAGTTGTTTTGTTAATGGCCTCAAAGATCCACTCCACTCAGAGGTGAATATGTTTCATCCCAACAACATGATGGACACCTTGGGTCTAGCGAAGTTAGCATAAGATAAACTCTCAATGCAACATCGACCTCCCACTTTCCCACCTGCAAAGTACATAGTGAAATAGAGGCCAACCACAACCACCCTAGTTAAGTGCCTTACTGAGGTAGAGATGTGGGCTTGTAAGGAGAAAGGATTATGTTATAATTGTGATGAAAAATGAGTTAGGGGTTACATGTGCATTTAAAAAATATCTACTTGCTAGATGTGGAATCACAACTAAAGTAGGAAAACAAACCCGATCTCCAGGAATTCCAGGATACTTAAGAGGAATAAAACCCCTCAAAGAACTTAGTGCCTCAGGAGCATTTCTATGTAAAGGGAAATGTCGAAATGTGCATATCATGATAGGTGATTACACTCTTCACTTAGATAAGTTTTCCCTACCTTTAGGAGGATACATGATGTGGTTTTAGGTGCATATTGACTCCACACACTAGGACCTATTTTATGGGAATTCCCTGAGATTTAGATGCAGTTCACAAATAGTGGCCAGAAGCACACCTTAAAAGGGTTATTTTCAGGATATTATCACATTATAAGTTACCATTTCATGGAAAATATTTTGAAGAAAGGATCACATGGGATCATTTCCCAGCTGCACACCATCCAACTCCAGCCCCCCACTTCTACTAACTATCATTCTAATTTACAAGCCCTCTCGACAAGCATACATGAATTTTTATAGATCTAGTGGATTTTCCCTCTTCATGTCATGAAAATCATTACATACTCCATCCAAGAAGCACCCCACCAAACATTTATCCATACCTCTATCCCCATTTGTAAAAGACTGAGATTGTGACGCTAGTTTAGGAACTCCTCAAGTCTAGAGTTATTTTCCTCAACACTAGCCCATAATCCTCCCTAGTGCTTCTTGTCCACAAAAAATATGGGTTTATATTCCTCTACATTGACTTTTGTGCCCTTAACCACCTCACAATCAAAGATAAATTCCCAATTCAGGTTATCGATGAGCTCCATGGGGTAAATTTTCTTTCCAAATTGGATATGTGTTCATGCTATCATCAGATCTGGGTGCGTGCTAATGACATTCCAAAGATAACCTTCCACACTCAATATGGTCACTATGAGTTCTTGGACATGCCATTTAGACTTACAAATGGCCCTTCAACATTTTAAGGACTAATGAATAAAATATTTTGACCTTTTATCTTTCGATTTGTTTTGGTTTTCTTTGATGATATATAGCCGCACATGGGATGAGAATCTCCAACATATTGATAGGGAATTACAACATATAATCTGTAATCAATTATATTCCAAGTAGTCCAAGTGTTCCTTCGTTCAAGAGGAATTTGAATATCTAGGGTACATTGTTTCAGTTGATGGGATCCGCGTGGAGCCAGAAAACATTAGTGTTACGCAATATTGATCTTGTCCAATAACCCTCAAGAGCCTTAATGGTTTCATAGACCTTACAAGATATTATCACAAGTTCATAGGGGATTATGGATACGTAACAGTTCCCTTGAATTCCTTATTAAAGAAGGAAGCATTCACATGGGATGTGGTAACTAACGAGGCATTCATGGCACTCAAACAGGATGTGTGTAGGACACCAGTTTTGTCCATGTCGAACTTCACCAAAAATTTCACCATTGAAAGTAATGTCTTGGAAAATGGCTTGGGTGCTTTTCTTCTCTAAGAGGGTCATCCGATTTCCTTCACTAGCAAAGCCCTTTGTGGAAAATATTTGGCTTTGTCTACATATGAAAAGGAGATGATGGCAATTCTACATGTAATAGAAAAATGGTTTCCATACTTAATTGGGAGTCATTTTTGCATCAAAACCAATCACTAGAGTTTAAAATATTTCTTGGAACTAGTCTCATCACCACCACAACATAAATGGGTCAACAAACTCATGGGCTACGATTTTGAGATCACTTACAAGAAGGGTAGTAAATATAATGTCATGGTTGATGCTCTCTCATGCACATTCGAGGACCAAACTTCCCTTTCTACCATCTTCATGCCCATTCCCAACTATTTGGAAGTTTTACAACAAGGGTATGCAAATGATCCCTTCTTACAACCCCTCATTTAATTATGGCTAGTAACCCCTCTACAATACCATATTATTCATGGGATGGTTATTCTCTATGATACAAGGGTCATTTGGTGCTTCCCCATAGCACAAACCTTCATCAGGATGTATTATATAAAACCCATACTTCTCCCTCATTAGGGCACTCAATATTTCTCAAAACATATGAGCGAGCATGCCGAAACATATTTTGGAAAGGAATCAAAGGAGAAATTAAATAGATTGTGTGTGAATGTGATACCTTCTAACACAAAAAAGGTGAAACAACATTGATTCTTTGTTTTCTTAAGCCTTTTCCCATTCCTACTAGGATTTGGACAGATAATTATATGGATTTCATTGAGGGGATCCCTAAATATGGAGGAAAAATAATGATACTGGTCATGGTAGACTGCCTCTCCAAATATAGTCATTTTTATACCCTCGGCCATCCATATACAACCTACACGGTCGCATAAATTTTATTGGATCAGATCTTCCGCCTTCATGTCATCCTTTCTTCAATCATCTCCGATTGTGAAGGAACTTTCACTAACCATTTTTGGACAGAGCTATAGCTATTCCCACACATAGGCACAAAACTGAAGATGAGCTTTGACTATCACCCACAAACAAATGGCCATACAAAAATTGTCAACAAATGCTTGGAAACATTCCTTCGTTACTTTACTTCAGAACAACAACACCGGTGGGTAAAGTGGCTCCCTTTAGTAGAATGGTGGTACAATACATCATACCACACTTATACTAAAATGACTCCATATGAAGCGATTTTATCATTTTGAATAAGTATTTAATTGAGGAAAAAAGAGACAATGGAATATTTATTTCTCATATATCTAATCTAGTGTCATACTTACTATTACACCCTTATAACATGTAAAAGGGAACTTAAATTACATTTTTTAGTCCAAGCTCTTATTTTCTATCTCCTTAAACCCACAAGAGACACACTTTGATAAAAAAAAATTAAGGAGACATTCTCCATATAAGTGTGTTGGTCTCCCAAGTACATCATATGTGAGGCCATCGATAGATAGGCACATCAAATTGACATATTAGTCATATTATAACAAATGCTAGATAACTGAATTTGATATTAAGAGCCAATTAGAGGCTTCTTTTCATCCCTTATTCCACTTTTGCAATTTATGTTCTTTTTGTAAGTAAAAAAACCACGTGGCAAGAGTGTGGTGCAACTATGACATGACATTTGTGCCACCTTTGCACTGTAATTGATCCACATATGGAGAAAAGACAACAAAAAACATATATGACACGAAATTAACACAAACATGGTGTTATTCACACTTTATGTAGTAGTGAACCTCATAGTATCCTTTTTCATCTATCACCTAGGAAGTAGGCCATTGTTTTTGAGCTCAGAATGTGTTTTGATTAAATGTGTAACTAATAAATGGAAAGTAACAAAATATGATCATATTTATTGTTTTTAAATGAAACACTTTTGCAATCAATAGATCTCTCTTATTGGTATTAGTATCTCTTTAAAAAATAGATCAAAACAACTACTTGCAAAGATCCAACTTCTCACACACTAACAAAAACTATTTAAGTATGTTATTTATGGCCTCTAAAATAACAATATATTCACTAAAATAAATTTACAATTTCTTTGAGATATTCATTCAATTGAAATTCCATTCATCTAAAAAGTATATTGAAAAACCAATATAAGAATTAATTATGTAAGAGTATTCAAGGTGCACAAACAATTTTATATCAACAAAAATATGAGTAGATTTAGTAGTAACAAAAAGTGTCTATAGACCATTGGTGGGGGATTAAGTTGCACTATTCTTGAGTCACCTCAAAAGGTTCGTGGTACTTTTATGATTATCAAAATATCCTTCAAAGATGGTGAACATTTTACTAAGTGGTGCAATAGATAAAAACTTGGTATGCAACTAAAATTCATGATGGAGCTCTAAAATGAGCTAGAGTGATTCACGACATTTCAAAATTGTCATTGATATTTTTAGATGGCCTCATGAAATGATACAGATTTATAGAACCTGCTTCAAAGACATAATTTTCTATGTGCCTCGAAGGATGATAATGAAGAATACAAACACAAAAATTACAAATTCATTTAAACTAGTTGATAAAACTCCATCTTCACAAATTAAAAAAATCCATAATAAATAAGAAATAATCCATGTTTTTTGCAATTCAAAATTACAACACAATTATGTTGAGGATGAAAAATAAAAACACAAAAATAACATAAAATTAATGCTTCAGAGACATGTTTTTCTATGTGCCTTTAATGAAGAATACAAGCACACCAATTATATATTCATATAGAATGGTTGATAAAACTCCATATTCACAAATTACAAAATCCATAATAAATGGGAAATAATTTACATTTATTTATAATAAAAATTACAAGCACAAAAAATTACAAATTCATGCAAACAAGTGGCACATGCATTTATATGGTCTTTTCATATAAGCCTCATATGAGATGAATATATGATTTTCCTAAAAATGAGGGCTTGTTTCATTCTTTTGAATAAAA
This sequence comes from Taxus chinensis, assembly GCA_019776745.2. Classification (NCBI taxonomy): domain Eukaryota; kingdom Viridiplantae; phylum Streptophyta; class Pinopsida; order Cupressales; family Taxaceae; genus Taxus; species Taxus chinensis. The sequence continues at coordinate 869,615,909 of CM034148.1, read as the reverse complement.
AAAAATTGTTTATGTGAATGTTTTGCAAGTCATTATGAGCTCCAAATTCTCCCAACCAACAAAGTCTCAAGATCCACTAAGCACAAGACCATCATCCCCAACATCACACCTAGTTTCTGAACAAGAATTGAAGTTCTGCTTTAGTTAAATTTCCTAGTTCCTCCAAAGATCCTCCTACAATTCCCTAAAAACTAAGTTGTTTTTTTCCCTATAATCTAAGAACTCTCTCCAATTGTGTTTGTAATGAAAAGCCTGCCAACTATGAATGGTTTATACTTTCCAAGCCAATGGATGTGATCTCATGTTTGTTGTTTTGTATTTTGATTCCACCAAGAATCTATCACAAGAGGCTACAACTAATTTAACAATCACGCTTACTTCCTTCAAACTTATTAGAAAACCTTGCACTCTGGGTCATCTACAAAATTTTAGATTGTTTTATCACTTTCTTGAATCCTCATGCTTATATTGATCTAGTTGTACACTTTTTATTCTTGGTTTCTATAATCAAAACTATATTATGTCTAAAACGATGTAAATTGGCTAAATAATATTTACTTTACGGAAACATCCTCATGTAACATAAACATAATAGTTTTATTCAAAGCTTCCATCTTCATTCTAGTTTAAATGTTGTTAATATTTATACATTCTAGTCAAATCAATTGTAAACAGTTCTAAGAAAGACATGCATGGAGAGTGTCAAGTAGTTGATATATAAGCATAATAGCCAAAACTTTGGCTAAAAAAATATGGGGACTGGAATAAATACATTTACTTATATTATGGATTATATTAATAGAAAGGGAGGGAATCCACATGCTTGAGAAGGAGGAAGACATTTCAAGTGACTCAATAAGTCTAGATATTTTCGGATTTTGAAATGAAGCTTCTAATTGTCCCTTGAAATGTAGTAATTTCATCCTTTGTCCCACTTCTATGATTTATGTTTCTTTTAATAAATAAATAAAAATTGCATGGCTCAAATGTGGCAAAACTATGATATGACATTTGTGCACATTTGAGCCACATCAGGATGGGAAAAAAATTAAAAAAACATAAACGACACAAACCATGACACCATTCACACTTTTTGTAGTAGTGAACCTCATAGTATCCTTCTTCATCAATCACTTGGGAAGTAGATCATTGTTGTTGAGCTCAAAATGTGTCTTGATTCAATGTGTTGTTAATAAATGGAAAATTACAAAATAGTAGCATATTGATTACATCTAAATGGAACATTTTGTAGTCAATGTAATCACTCTTATTGGTAGTATTTTGTCTTAAAATCAAAGCTCACAAAAGTTAAGATCCAGCTTCACACAAACTCTAGTAGAAACTATTTATTATGTTATTTAGTGGATTCTAAAATAGCGACATGTTCATCATTTTAAAATAAACTTACAATTCCTTTGAGATACTCGTTGAATTGAAATTCTATGAAAAAATATAGAGAAATACCGATAAAAGCATTAATGATCAGGGAGTATTGAAGAGACACAAGTAATATTGCATCAGTCAAAAATATAAATAGGTTTAGTAGTAATAAGAAGTGTAGGTCATTGATGGTGGATTGAGTTGTAGTATTCTTGAGCCACCTCAAAAAGTTTGTGGTGCTATTATGATTGTCAAACTATGCTTCTAAGTCGGTGCACCCTCTTATTTAGTGGTGCAATAGATAAAAACTTGGTACATAATTAAGATTTCTAAATTCTAAAATAAATTATAATGGTTCGTTTCATCTCAAAATTTACATTGATATTCTAAAAGACCTCATAAAGTGACACAACTTTAAGAGCATGCTTCATAGACATATTTTCCCATTCACCTCAAAGGCTGATAATGAAAAATACAAGCATACAAAATAAACTCCATATTCACAAATAGCAAAATCCATAATAAATGAGAAATAATACGTTTTTTTACAGTCCAAACTTACAACACAATTATTGTGACATTTGAGGCCAGTAGAGGTGAGAAGTTCGACTCCCAATCCTCAAATATGATCCTTGAAAATAATCCAATGTAACCCCAAACTTATAACACGATAATGAACATGACAACGAGGAATACAAGCACAAAAATCACCGCCAGCCAGAAAGTGAGAAATGAATCTGATTTTTGACGTGCAGATGCCTTACCCAGTTCACTTTTAGCTTGAGCAGTTGTAGAGTGGGAGGTCTGGATATTAGACTCAATATGGTTTACCATGACTCCTTGCTCATGCAGCACAACATCAAGATCTTTAAACATTTCATTCACATCTAAAACTTGCCTGTGAATCTCCCTTATCTCCTCATCTCTTTCTTCAATGATGGCCTCATTTAGCATAACCTCCCCTTCTAACTGATGAACTTGCTGATTTTTCAGAGATTTCTCTGGGCTTAAATTCAGCTCATTCTCTACATGGTTTTCCTTTGGGCATGAATTCAGCTCACTTGGCACAACTTCTTGGAAAATAAAAGGATTATAACCTGTCCCACTTCCAGTTGCAAGTTGTTGGGCATTGTAAAATTTCTTTAGAACATGCTGAAAATCTTTTTCAAGCCTTCCATTTGCTATCTTGTTGGTATCTGTATCAATGGCCGATTCAAGTTTTTCATATGTGTCTTTCACCAACTCTGCAATACGTTGCTTTGTATTATCCAATTTCTCTCTGACCTGTGGAGTATCCTTGGGCGTCCTCAGGTTATTTACCAGCCGCTGAAAGCTTGAAACCGCCGTATTTATCTGAAAAATTCCTGCCCTCACTACCTGAGAAGAATTTTGCATTCCATTAATGGCCTCCCTTCTTATGGGGAACACACACCCTGCTTCTAAATCCATAAAACTCATTTTCCCTCACCCTGCTTCTCTGAGTGGATGATTCTAACTGATATAAAGAAACACATTTTATTAATATTATTTTTAATTGAAAAATAAATATTCAGATCTTTGTGAGTCAAAGGATCTTTTTAGCATCTGTTAGTTTCTGAGTTAGAACAGAATATAACATTAGATTTGAATATTGGCTTTATCTGCAACAAAATGTAGGTATAGATATAAAAACCCTAACCAAATCCTCCCAAATAATTTAACCACCTTAAAAATAACAAATTGTTTTGTAAAGAACAACTTTTCACGAGATTTGTAGTGCTCCAAACCAGCCAAATTTTTGATAAAATTAGAACAAAATTAATATATGCGTATAAAGTTAGAACAGAATTAATATAATCATGGTTGAAAATTTGCATTAATTTAGATGCTAAGATTGGACACACATGATTGATTGAAGATGATGGAGAAAAGCCACTTTTATATATTTAAATAATTTTGAGGCGGAGTTAATAAATGACGTTTTATACATCACTTTGAGTAGCAAATTATAATGTATAGAGATTTAAATAACACACACATGCACAAAAGATTGGTAGAGAAGAAAGAGAAGTTAGTACGGTTTAGTATCACTTAAGACTGTATACTGGATTATGGTGGATTGTGTATGTAAGTCTTGGTTTAGAGTTTTGATGGCTTCGTAGGATAAGTACTTCATCAATCTTATGTCCATGGTTTGTGCCATTTAGATCTCTACTATATTCTACTTCTTTGTTTAGTTTATTGCACACTGGTTGACCAAATGGAACTTGTGTTATCAGAGTTAAGGTTGTGCTAGGTGAGGGTTTTGGTTGTTTGCTTTAAACAATTGTGAAAATTACATTTTTGGGTTGTACAATCTTGGATATGGCAGGGAGCACTAGATTGAGATTAACCGTTTCAGTGGCAGGGAATTTGGGTTATGGAAACTCAAGATTGACTATCTCTTAAGATAGAGAAATCGCTAGATCACTCTCAACAGAAAAATCAGAGGACTAGCTTAGTGAAAAACTTGGAGGACTTGATGGAATAGTTGGAGTAGTTGTCACTACAACAGGGATTGGAAAACATTTGTTGGGAGGTAATGAAACCTCAAGAATAAGTTCTAGGAGGAACGAGTTGGCAACATAAATAGGGTCTGGAATTATTCTGACAACAAGATTTGAAAGTGGATTCCAGGCGAGTGCGGAAAAGTACTTACAAAAGTGAGATCTCTAAGCAACATCATGGGTATGGTGTAGTAATCATAGGCTCAAGATCTTAGTGGCATCACAACAGGTACTCACCAAAGAGATATCACACGGAATGTGATGTGGGAAGAGCAAGGGTACTCATCTTGGTGATATCTTCAAGGTCACAATCAAGCTACAAGAGAAGAATTGTTGGAGTGAGATCTCGTTGGTGGCTCAATGGGTGGAGTCAAGAACTTTCCGCAACGACTTTTAGAGGATGGGAAAGTGGTGTAGCTACAAATACATAGTGGTATCAGTTGGTAGAAGAAATGGTGAATGAGAGATATCACCACTGCTGAAACTTGGTGGGTATGATGAACAAAGTAGTGGCTAGGAGATGCCTCTATCACGACATCTCGGTGGTGTGGCCTGTCATTAGAGAGGGGGAATGGAAAGAGATGAATATCACCTCGATGACATCTTGTATCATAGGTAGAAGGTAAGATGGGTTGGAGATGTCACCCCAATGACATGTTCTAGGGGCTAGGAGAAGACAAGCTAGTGTAGCGAGTATGTGGAAGAACTCACCCCCACAAGATCTAGAGGGAAACATTTAAATTTTGCCAAGGAGATAATCACCACAATGAAACCTAGTGGGAACGATGAAGGTGGTTAGGAAGAAGAAGATTTGTGGAGGTTTCGCCCTTACAATATAATGACATCTAGGGGATCTTGAGTGTAAGAGAAGGGTTAGGGGAAACGTCACTATAGTGTCATTTGGAAAGGATAGAGGTCAAAAAATAATGTCGAGGCTAAGGGTTAGTGATGTAGCTGAGGAGGTGTTGCCCTGATGACATCTCACTAGGATTTGGGCATCAACAAAGGAAAGTTGAAGAGGTGTTACCACTGCAACATCTAGGATGGTTTGCAGGTAGCAAAGAAGAATTGTGGAGGTATTGCTGCAGAGGCATGTCAGATAAGTTTTAGGCCAACATGACGAAAAGAGGAGAAATATATCACGCTAGTGGTATCTTAGAGGAGTTAGTTCTGGGTATGTAGATAAGCAGAGGGAGATATCACCAAAACAATATCTTGAAGTTGGTCAAGAAATCTTAATAAGAAGGTGTTTTAAAACTCAACGAAAATTGGAGGACATGGCACAAGTTTTGTTTGCATGTGCGATGAGAGACCTAATGTATGCAATGGTCTAATGAGAGCTGAGATTACATAAGCGGTGGGAGTTTTTAGTAGATGTACATGTCCAAACTGAGCATAGAAGATTAGAGCATAGTGAAGCAAACATTCCTGGTGTCTATAGGGAAATATGACTTTGGTATTTTCTATCAAGAGGAGTACTGAATATAGAAAGATCTTAGTGTAAGCAAGGGGTAACACTCTCGAAGTTTGTATAGTGATGTGTGATTTCATTTTGAAAGGGAAATGGTGAAGAAGGTTGAGACACATGTGAATGTAGAGAACTTGTTGATGAAGGTAATGCGTGCTAAGGGGGATATTGGTATAGGGAAAAGATGGGCTTTTGATGTTTTTGAAGAGTGATTTTGTGGTCTCTATGATGGAACTAGTCAACGAGTGGGAGATTGTTGGAGTGTGTCACCTACTTTCATGCAATGTTATTTTTGGTGTTGGAATGGAGCGCCTATTTTAGCATTTACATGTAATCCTATTTTAGGGCATTGAAGCCAATATTAGGATTATGATTGTTATTAGTCAGTCAACTTGAGTTAGCTAGAAAATTTTGGGGCACATTTTTAAACCTACTTTTAGGCTTTGTCCTTAGGAGACTTGTGGTGAAAGAAATTTCTATTTCAAGCAGATGCACTTCTATATAAGTGTATGCTCTCTCATTAGAAATTGTTAAGAGTTAGAGGCCAATTGCAAGAAATATTCATTATAGAAATTGTTGTAGGCCAAGTTAGATGAAGAGCTTCAGAAACACAATCACAGACCAAGGGTTAGAAGAAATTTTTTTCTTGTCAAGAATAATGATTGGTGTAGATTAGGTTTCAACAAGTTGAAGAATTCTAGGATTGGTCTATATCTAAAAAGGAGAAGTTAGTACAATTTAGTACTACTTAAGGTTGCATACTAGATCATGGTGAAGTGTGCATGTAAGTCTTGATTCAAATCCTTAATGGCTTCATGTTGTATTTGTAAGTTGGTTTAACTTAATATAATAAGCAAGGATCTAGATGGGTGTTTTTACTTGAAAGGGTATTTCTAGGATATATACTCTCAATGTCATGTGCATGTGTTTGTTCCATTTATTTATAGAGCTACTATATTCTTCTTCTCTGATTAGTTTATTGCATGTTGGTTGACCAAAGCCCCAACATATATCATATTGAAAAAAATCTATTATTTTTTTATACAACTACTATACATTATTATTATTATTATTATTATTTAGAGGTAATATGAGGTTTTGAGAGGAGCCTTGCCCTCTTACATCAAAACTCAAAAAGAATATTTATATGAAATAAGAAAGAGTAACAAAATGAAACTAGGGTTGGAAGTGAACTCATGCCTGTGTAACATAATATTACTGAATCTTGGTCATGCGCTCTACAACTTTGCCTTTTCCGCCCGCTGAAATTTAAAATTTCTGTGACCTCTGGTGCTTGCTCGGATGTTGGACCCCTCTAGTTCAGATTGGGAGTCCTGCCCTGTGGCCTTTGGGGGCCTATCTCCTCGGCCTCCTCTCGAGGCATGGAAAAAGGTAGTGGAAGGGTCCACTTCTGCACCCCATTCGGAGAATTTTTCGCCTGTCCTCTTTAAAGGGACCTTCTCTCTTCACATACCCTCTCACATCACGGAGGTGACTGCTACCTCTAGAGACCTATCTATGGTGGGTAAACTGATGGGTACTAGACCTCCTCTTGAAGATATCAAAAAATGGGCGCGCATGAAATGGAATCCTTGTGTTGCCCTAGAAATTATTACCATGCCAAACGGCTTCATTCTCTTTTCATTTAGCTTTAAAGAAGACTTTCCTTGGGCAATTCTTGGTGGTCCATGGTTTTTTGGGAGAAAAGGATTCTACATCAGAAAATGGACTCCTGGATTTAATCCACTTACTAAAACCATGATGCAGACCCTAATCTGGGTTTTTCTCCCAGACCTTCCTTTAGAGTTTTGGGATCCAACAGTTATTGAAGTTATTGCTCTTTCTATGGGCCCTCTTATAGCAATTGATCAGGTCAAAAAAGCTAAAACTAGATTCATTCATGCTCGTTTCTATGTCAATTTTGATGTTAGTTGTCCACTCCCAAAATCGATTGACATTCTCTCATATTTTGGAATATGGACACAACCCATTGAATATGAATATGTTCCACAAGTGTGTTCCATCTGCAAAAGCATTGGCCATAGAGCACCTAGTTCCCCACTAAACCACAGCCTGAACCAAAAATCCATGAAGCTTCTCCTACAAAAAAGGGGAAATATATACCAAAAGTGATCCCTGAAGAGGCTCTTGTCATCCCTACATCTAACCCATTTTCTCTCCTTGAGGAAGACGAAATCAATCTTAATTTTCACATGGAGGCTCCTCTTGCCCCCCAGCTCCCTTCTTCCTTGGTTGTTCTTTCCACGGAGGTTCCCCTTGCTTCCCCTCCCCTTGTCTTTGGTTGTTTCCCCTTTTGTCTCTTCTCTAGCTCCCCTTCCTACGGTGGCATCAGAGTTCCCATTTTCTTCTACCTCCCCTTCTCCACCCCTTCCTACCCTCTCCACCAGGGGGTTTCTCACCCTTCCCCCTTTTCCAATTCTCTCCTCGAGGCTTCCTCCTATTGGATCCCTCCCCCCTGTCCTCCTACCCTTCCCCTCTTTGACTCTCTGCTTTCCCCTTCCACCCAAACCTCCAATGACAGTAATAACCTTCGTCAGACCTGAAGCAATAGAAATAAACCTGATATAAGAATTGAGAAAATTCATGGGCGTACCCTAGGAAATGTTAAGCTTCAACAAGAATCAACTCTGAACATGGTGTAGGGAACCCAAAGTACCATCCCCATGGTTATGGGGAGCAAATCCAAATCCAAAAAATGAAAATAATATCTTGGAACATAAGAGGTCTCAACTCTCTGCAAAAACGAAGGGTCCTCAAGGATATGAAATTTAACCACTCTCTTGATATTATTATGCTATAGGAAACCAAACTTAAAAATGATGATAGTCTTTCAAAAATATGGCTTGTAACATCGTTTTTGTCCTAACACTCGTCTGGTAATTCAGACGGCTTATGCACTCTCTGCGATCCTAAAAATCTTAAGGTTGATCATCTTTTACAACATCCCAATTTCTTGGGCTTTCTCTTTCAAGAATTGGTCTCAAAATCTACTTGGATCACCATCAATGTTTATGCCCCAAATCTGGAGACTCATCATGAACAACTTTGGCAGGATATTTCAAATTTCATAAAAAGTTGCGACAATCTTCCTATGCTTATCATGGGGGATTTCAACATTAATCTCTACTCCTCTAAAAAAAAGGGAGGATCCCCTACTAATCCCTCCATTGTGGAAGCTCTTGCTAACTTCTTACGTTGTGAGGAACTCTTAGATATGGACCGACATAGAGCCTCCTTCACTTGGTATAACCACAGATTTGGCAAGAGTCATATCCAAAGTAGACTTGACATGGCAATGGGATCAATGGATTAGATCTCACTATATCCTGACTTTTTTCTCAGTACTTTATCTAGAGCGACTTCGGATCATATCCCCCTAATGTTATGTGCCAACAACAAGATAATTACAAAAAACCTACCCTTTAGATTTGAGTTGGCTTGGATTGAAAATAACTAGTTAGATCCTCTTATTAAGACTTGGTGGGATATAAAAATATAGGGCTCTGATATGTTTAAGTTCTCTAGTAAGCTTAAGGAAATCAAAAAACAACTTAAGCTTTGGAAGGTCAAAGTGTTCGGTAACATCAAGCTACGCAAGTAAAATTTGACTCAGGAAATTACAAACATATCTTTTCATGTTGAGGTAGAAGGAAGAACAGAGCAACTTCACAAACAAAAAATTGCTCTTCTCAGTGAATACCATAACACCTTGAAAGAAGAGGAGGACTATTGGAGGCGAATATCAATATCTCTATGGCTTGATCAGGGGGACCGTAATATGAAAATTTTCCACATTACAACATCCAAACACAAAAGCAGAGAAAAAATTAGAGAGTTGTTGACTCCGAAAGGTAATATGTTATCTTTAGATCTCGATACTTCTAATGAATTGGTTTCTTTTTATTCTAATCTCCTACATGAAGAGGAACCCCCAAATGAAAACACTATTTCAAAGATGTTGCAACACATCCCAAAATTAGTCTATGATGAAATGAATGGAAAATTAACGAAGCCCTTCTCTATGGAGAAAATACACAAAGCTATCTTCACTATGAAAGAGGATAAAGCCCCTGGCCTTGATGAATTATGTGTAGCCTTTTTCCTAATTTTTTGGGAAATCATCAAGCAAGACCTTTTTAACATGGTGAATGAATTTCAGCTTAGAAAATATCTTATGAAAGAATGGAATACTAATTTCATTGCTTTGGCCCCCAAATCTCTTGGCTCCAAGTTTGTTGCTAACTTCCAATCGATTAGTCTCTACAACACTTCATATAAGATCATCACCAAGATGTTGGCTACTAGATTAAAACCTCTTATGAATGACCTCATCTCTGAGCAACAAAATGGTTTCATTAGTGGCGGGCTTATTTAGGGTGGTATAATTATAGTTCATGAAGCCATTCACTCAGCCCAACATGCAAAGTCAACAAGGATGATTCTTAAATTAGATATGTAAAAATATTTTGATAGAGTCAGCTGGAATTTTCTCATTCGTGTGCTTAAAAGTTTTGGATTTGATAGAAAATGGTGCAGTTGGATTTTGTCTTGCATTTCTACCCCTTGTTTTTCTATCCTCATAAATGGCATCCTGATGGGCTTCTTCAAAAACAACAGAGGTATAAGACAAGGAGACCCTCTGTCACCTTTCCTCTTTCTGTTAATGGCAGATAGTCTTAGAAGAGCTTCAGAGTTAGCCAAGAGCCAGGATGTTATACCTGGTATCAAAATCACCACTTGCTCCCTTGCTGCTACCCAGAGCCAGTTTGAAGATGACACCCTTCTCATAAGTGTTGCTTCGGTGATCGAGGCAAGAGATCTTAAAGAAATAATGGAAAATTATCAATCAGCCTCTTAGTAAATGATTAACTTCACAAAAAGTGGTATATCCTTTTTAAACACCCCACCACAAACTCAAAGGAGGATTGTTGATATATTTGGTTGTAGAATTATGGACTTGACTTCCTTTTATCTAGGCATTCCTCTTTTCAAGGGCAGCCAAATTAAAAGTCTATGGAAGCCAGTTATTGAAAGATACCGGAAAAATTTGGCTACTTGGAAAGGAGCTCTTCTAAGTCAGGCAGGAAAACTTCAATTGGTAAAAGCTACATTATAAAGTTTTCCTATTTATTTCATGTCATTACTCAAAATTCCCTCTTCAGTGATTAATACAATTGAGAGGATCCAAAAAACATTCCTCTGGTCGGGTTCAGAAGATAAGAAGAGGATCCACCTAGTCTTTTGGAATGAAGTTTGTAAGCCGACTAAACAGGGAGGTCTTGGGCTTAGACATATTGTTGATATGAATGAAGCCCAGATTGCTAAGAGTGGCTGGGAAGTGGCATATGGAAATTCACACTGGGTGTAACTTTTAAGATCCAAATATTTGAATCACTCAAGGGACTTCATTCTTTCCTCTCCTCCATGTGGTTCTGCCATTTGAAACTTGGTTATTAGCTCTCTCCCTCTCTTGCGTGTTGGCACCAAATGGAGACTAGGAAATGGAAATCAAATTGAATTCTAGACGGATTGGTGGATTGAAGATAAAGTATTATGCTTGGACCCTATTTGGTACTCTATCAAAAGACCCCTCATTAGTCTTCATGGCAAGAAAGTAAATGGTTACTAGAGATCGACGAATTCAATTCCCTCTTGGTATATTTTGGGTTGGATGGGTATCATTGAAACTCAGAGTCAATATTTACAAAAGTTGAGAACCGCCCTCTCCTCACATTATATACCTTTCTCTTTTCCTATTGATGATCGTATTTAGCCCTTCTCCTCTTCTGGTTCTTTTACTGTTAAAGTTTCCTATGAATCCAAGCCTCAAACAATCTCTGGCCCTCTTCTTAGCAACATTTGGCCCAAAGAGATTATTCCTAAAATGATATTTTTTTACTGGCTCTCATTCAAGAATGCTTTCCTATCAGGGGAAAACCTTAAAATAAGAGGATTCTCTCTTCCTACTCGTTGTGTTCTCTATTGTAAAGCTTTGGAGTCCTCCTCCCATCTTCTTCTTCACTGCCCTTTCTCCCAAGCTATTTGGAATTGCTTCCTAACACATTTGGGATTTGTTTGGATTTTCCTTGAATCCCTTCAAGCCGCCCTTAATAAATGGTGTTCCCCCTTTTCGCACCCGACCCTCTCTCACGCTTGGAAGCTTATCCTCCCGCATGGCCTTTGGGGTATATGGAAGGAAAGAAACAAGAGAATCTTTAAATAACAAATCATGGACCCTACTGAGGTTGCCAAATGTATCGCTATGCTATTCCAAGATAACCTTAACAGTTTCCTCTAGAAGAAATATCAACAAAAGTCCAATTTTGTGACAGAAAGAAGTGGTGTCAGTAGCTTGCGATTTAGCTCAAGGCTAAACCCTCAGCCTTGGCTCGCTCTGAAGTTTTTTGGCTCCCTCCCCCTCCTGGATGGACTAATATAAACACGGATGGTGCCTCTAAAGGAAATCCTGGGAAGTATGGTGGGGGTGTGATTCTTCGTAATAACATGGGTGCTCTAGTGGCAGCTACTACTGTAAATTTTAGCGTTGGGATCAATCACCGTGCTGAAGCTTTAGCGATTCTTAAGGGTCTTGAACTTACTCTCCAAATAGGAATTGTCCCTTTAATTATTGAAACTGATTTGTTAAACATAATAAATCTCCTAAATTCGGAAGACCCAAACCAATGGAATATCAAGAATGTTATTGCTAACATTCGCATCCTTCAAAATAGCTTACAGGAAAGTAGGTTCCAGCATGTTTACGAGGAGGGAAATATTACGGCGGACTGCATGGATAATATTGGGGTCCTCTTTGACAATCAACAAACTTGGTTAATTTTTTTTCCTAATGATCTACTTCAAATCATTAATAATGATTGTCCATTTTCTAGTTAGATTCCTATGGTGGATTTATACTGCTCCTGATGTCAACAAAATCAACAATAAGGATACCATTTAGTATGATGGCGGTGGTCATAATTACTCCATTATGATGATGTGACACTCTAATGGTTTAGGCATGTACGGTGATAGTTATACCACTTGGGAGGATCTTGATTTAATATGTTCCTTTTCACATCATAATCATGACAAGTACAGGTGGACACTTGACGTGGAGGCCTCACACAAAATAAATGAGTTATTTAAACTCAATTCGAGGCATATCACCTTCGTGTATCTCCATTGGAACATTAACATGGGTGGTCAGCTTAAAAGAATCAAACCAGACTCTTGTGTTGAATTTCAAGATGATGAAGAAGTTCGGGAAATTTTAAAAGACAATGGCATCACTACTTTCTTGGAAAGAATTTCAGGTTATTCAGCCATTGTCTCTTATGGGGTCTTCGCTACTAGGTCGCAGGGTAGGGTTGAAATTGGTAACACCTTCTTCACCATTTCTACTAACACCATAGCCTCGGTGACTAGCTTGTTGGCTTCAGGGGTGGTTTGCTTCAAGCAGTCGTTGAAGGCGGAGCTCCAGGAATTCATCAAAAAGGGAGAAACTCCGAGAAAATATATTTCAGGCTATGTGAGGGAATGCCTGCATCCCCCATGGAATAGAGTGGCCAAAGTTATCATGATATACCTTACAATCAACGGGCGCTACAGACTGGTTTCCGTGACTCATTTTTTCATCCTTTCTCACCTATGATGGGGTAAGAGAATCAATCTTTCTGCCTTTGTATACTAGTATTTATAACACTCAATCAATCTAGACAGTGAGGGAGAAGGCCCCATTCTCCATCAATTTATTCTCTATCTGCTTTTTCAATTTGTCACTTCCCCTGTGGAGCTTTTTTGCTTTCCTGCTAAATCTGGAAAATTCTGCCACACCCCCACCTCATTTCCTCTTCCTTCCCTTGCTTCCCACCCCACCTCCAGTCAACATCGTCAACTGTAAGTTTTATCTGATTATGATTTGGAAGTTTCCATTGTGGGTTCTTCCTTCGAAGGTGTTGTTTCTACTGAATTCTCCATCTCCCCACCATATTCTTTGGGTCAGCCATGTCTCAACTTCCTTGTTATTGATTCTCTGGCTCCTGTTACCTCCCCGTTTTCTAACTCAAATCTCCTTCTCTTAAAAGCTTTGTTGGGGTTAGCTACATTGTATCTAGACTCCCCTAATTCTGAAATTGCATACATGGAAGAGGAGTTACTCGCTAAGGTGTATTCTATTCAGTCAGGGACTGATGAAGTTAAAATGGCCGATAGTGAGAGTATTCACCATGATATGCTAACTGAAGCTCATTCTAAATTGGAAGATACCCAGGCTAGGAGCAACTCGAGGTTTGATGTTGAAATTGCTATTGATGATAATATGCCACCTGAGGATAGCCAAGTTGATCTGGTGTCCTCTATCCCTGCTAAATTCCATGGATCTTTCATTGTACTAAAGGCTTGGGAAGATTATACTGACAATACCAGGACTGCTATTATCAAAGACTGCTCTAAATTGACTGCTTTAGCTGATCTATCGGCTGAAAAGTCTAATTCTATCCATGTAAAGAATACTATTATGGATCTTAGAAAGCTCCTATGATATTTTGTTCTTTTTTCTATGCTTTTTGTTTCATTTGTTCCATTTTGTTCGATTGTTCAATTTTTTTGAAATTCTCTCAGGTATCACAAATTTAATTTTCACCGCTCTATTTAGCTAGTTGGGATTTCTATAAAAGTTTTTCGAACCTTCTAAAACCCTAAGTTTACCCTAACTCAAAAAAAAACTAGGGTTGGAATTCAAGCCCAACAATAGACAAAACTCAACCAATTCAAAAAACACACAAACTACATCCTATAAATAACAACTTGACAACAAATTAACAACTACCACCACATCAATCCATGAGACCTCCAATAACTTTGGTGGTTTTATAATCCTCAACAAGGAAATTTAGATGACGAGGTCTTATCATCTTCCTTATTCTCAGGCCTCTCCCCTAGATCCGTATTCCTTACATTATTTTTGTTATTTGTTATATCTTGGAGAATGGTAATGTTGTATAAGTAATTCCTTATGGGTGTTCTACTATAATTGACAGTCTTGTTCAAAGTTTCATTAATTACATTGTTGTCTTCTTCCAACTCTTCATTCTTTCCTTCAAATGCATGCACTCTTATTTCTAGATTTTTACATTTTTTTAGATTACCTCCCTTATCTTTCCTTGGGTGTGACTAAGCAGCACCTCAATCTTTTCACCATATTTCATCAACCTATTCAGAATGTCAGTGTAGAGTTATATCTCAATTTATAGGGAATTCAATTTCTCTTGTAACTTTTCATCATGGAACCCTTGTCTTTCTCATTATCATCATCCTTAGCATCTTGGAATCCACCTCCTGATATCTATTTCCCATATCATCAATTTTTCTCACATGATCTTTAGAGGATAAATTTGTCTTGAAATATTTCCATTATGAGTTAGAGTTTGAATCTTCATTCTGGGTAAGTGCACCAATTTGAGGAGCAAAAAAGCGGACACAAATGCAAAAATAAGTATGTGTTATCTTTTTTTGGTTCAATAATCCACAAAGATAAAATGCGTACATGTTATAATGCGTATGTGTTTTGTAAAAATATAAACAAAAAACCCGATCCCCTCCTCATTTTCATTTCCCCCAAACATGAATTTGAGAACAAAACCCTGCAGTCATGCTTCGTATTCAACAGGTAGCTCCAAGATCATCTGCAAATTGCCGTGAAGATTGGAATCAACAATGACACCTTGGAGAAAAGTGAGAAGAGGTAAGGAAAAAAAAATTCTCTTAATTGCATTGAAATTTGGTAATTATATTGTAGATTTTAATTAAATACATGGTTTTTTTATTGTTACAGTTCCATCACAACCACAACAAAACCCTACAAATCATGTGAACCATCCTAGCCCTCCTATAATTGTTAAACATCCCCTAGGTAGTCATGAGGATTTAGTAGCCCATATAGATGAAAATAAAATTGAAATTGAGGAATTAATTAAAACAATGAGGGATTCCCATTCTACAAACCCCCATCGTGCCTCACTTGCAAACACATTGGAGGCATTATTGACTCACGTTGACGTGGCAATGAGTCAAATTGATCATTAGACATCTTATAGAGAGCATTATAGGGAATACTACGCTAACAAATTATCAAAGGAAGAAATTTTTTTAAAAAGACCACATATGTGCATTATTCACTAACCCCGGAGCTAATTTTCTTGTTTCATTGTCATGCAAATGATTTCCAATCCACTAGTGTAATAATGATCTAATAAAGAATAATTTTTTGGACCGATGGTGGATGGTGTTTGATATTCCACTTTTCAATAACAATAAGGTTCCACTATACTTTTTGAGGAAACTCTATTGTGATTTTATCCTCAACGAGATCCCAAACTATTTTGATTTTTGTGATTTTCAGGGCCAAGGAAAAGGATCTGCACAGGATAGACCAGGTGCACAACATGCACCTATTCAGCATGGTAGATTTTAATTCAATACATGGTTTTTTATTGTTACAGTTCCACCACAACCACAACAAAACCCTACAAATCATGTGAACCCTCCTAGCCCTCCTATAATTTTTGAACATCCCCTAGGTAGTCAGGAGGTTTTAGTAGCCCATATAGATGAAAATAAAATTAAAATTGAGGAATTAATTAAAACAATGAGGGATTCTCATTCTACAAACCCCCACCGTGCCTCACTTGCAAACACATTGGAGGCATTATTGACTCACGTTGACGTGGCAACAAGTCAAATTTATCATTGGACATCTTATAGAGAGAATTATAGGGAATATTACGCCAACAAATGATCAAAGGTAGAAAAATATTAAAAAAGACCACATATGTGCATTATTCACTAACCCCGGAACTAATTTTCCTGTTTCGTTGTCATGCAAATGATTTCCAATCCATTGGTGCAATAATGATCTAATAAAGAATAATTTTTTGGACCAATGGTGGATGGTGTTTGATATTCCACTTTTCAATAACAACAAGGTTCCACTATACTTTTTGAGGAAACTCTATTGTGATTTTATCCTCAGCGAGATCCCAAACTATTTTGATTTTTGTGATTTTCAGGGCCAAGGAAAAGGATTTGCACAGGATTAGACCAGGTGCACAACGTGCACCTATTCAGCATGGTAGAGCTCCCATGCAAAACCCCCCTCATCCTGAGACTATCCCTCTAACATGAAGGAGACATTAGAGATTGATACACTGCCCGCGCTTTAAGCACTATCTAATACCCTTGTTCGACATATGAGGGATGTTTCTGATATAATTGTTCATGGAGGTAGACATAGTATTCCTCCATGCAGTAGTAGCATGAGACCACATCTTTACATGTCATGTGGTAGCATATGCTTGGTACCCGATGAGGATGATACTTTCATGCATATTGGTGTTGGTGGAGTTGTCGTTGGTGGTACACGTAATAATGTGGCTATTTCTGACACCTTTTTGAGTGATACATTTAGATTTTAGACATCAATGACAGCTTTGCAGGTATTTGTTATTTTTTATTATTTATGTTAGAAAAAGATCTGAGTACTTGATTTACTTATATATGTTAAATTTTTAAAATAATTATATTTGAACTTGGTAAAATTTATGAACTTACACATACATATGTACATGTATGAAATAATATTAAAGCATGCGGGATGGTCATCATCATCCCAACCACATGCTATGAGCACCATGCCTATGCATACATTCACAGAGATAATTTAGAATGTTAATTGTGTAAAATTTTCTCGTATGAAAATATATGTAACTTTTCGACTCAAATATATGTCTATATATGTATGTTCTTGTATATATATTATATATTCTCAACTAACTTGACATGATATATTTTTGATAAAGTTGATGACCTCACTAAACACACCACCATCTTTATGAGGAGTAAAGAAAGGTGTTGCCGATGCAATTTCATCTGCACAACAACTCATTGAGGTATTAAAACTATGTATTTTCATTAAGTAGCTCGTGTAATTCATATTATATGTTAAATTATTTTAATAATTTCCTTCATTGTAGCATCATGTAGATAATCAATGTGGTTGCATTATGTATACGCAGGAGTTACCTGCGACAGGTAGCAACCTTGTTCATATGATTCATAGGCGTGGCACGGTAAAAAAGTATTTGTATATTGATAAAATTAGTTAAAATATTATCATTACACATACATGTACTTAGTTGGTGTAAATGCTTAGATTTGCATTCAAAAAAAATATTGTTAATATAATTCTATAAGCTAATTTTGATGTTTGATTTTGTAATCTTATGTGTATGTAGGGTTCAACCCCTTCCATTTTTACTTTGAGGGAAAAAAACTCCTCGAGCTCCTCATTTTGATATCCTCGTTCATGATCCAGTAGCTCCTGATGAGTCATATGAGCATGAGATGTAGATTCAGAATGACCGAGAGATTGCGGTAAGTGCGTGTAAATGTAAATAGTTTCATTAGCATGGTCTTATACATGTTAAAAACTTATATATTAGGTTTTGACAAAAAAAAATGTTTGCATTTACAGGTTCAACTACATGCAAGTTTAGAGTGGAAGAGGACTCATAATCAGGCCATGGGGGATCCCAAGTCATCTCACAGATCTCCATCTACGTCTAAAGGAGGGCCTTCTTTTAGCAAGGCCAAGAGAGGGATATATTTTTATGAATAGGACACACACACACACACACACACACACACACACACACACACACACACACACACACACACACACACACACACACACATATGTCTTGTGACATTTATTTTGTATGCTTATGTGCATGGCATTGTATGCATGTTCGACATTGTATGTTCACCTATATGGCATTCACTTGATATTAAGGGACTTATTCACATTTTTAATATTTATTTTGCATGTTAATACTATTTGGAACTCGATATTTTTGTATAAGACCTTACATTTCTGAGATTATTTTTGTATGAAACTAGTATGATGTGCACTTGACAATATAGTACATTATGGATGTTTTTTCATTTATTAGTGTTATATACAAGATCCTTTTCGATGTATAATATGCATGAAACTTTGGACATCGGTATTTATATAACATATATAAAGAGTTATCTAATCTGAGTAATTAATCGCTCAATTTATCAATGTGTATATGTGTATTTACCTTACTTGCACTTCTTCTTGCTCTTGGTATTTTGTATTGGTTATTATCTTATCATGTACCCACTACCTTCTTCAATGCTTCTAAGTCTTCTCCCCTGTTAAAACACCTTAGACAATCATTAGGACCATCACTAACTTAATTTATAAGGCTCCAAACACCATTGTTGTTCATCTTGCAAAAAATGTCAACAATGCCCCTTAACACAATGTATTTGGCAACAAACATGGATAGAAGGATCTAAGGATACCCAGAAAGTCGTACATGGTTCATTAGTTCACTTTTTCCATCCTTAAGGTGCTCCCAAAATCTCATACTCCAACTCCTTCTACAAGTCCTTAGAGCTCACATTTTCATTTTTTTCCTCTTGAAGCGCTAACTAGCCTTGTCCCATTGTAATGTGTAGCATATATCCACTTGTATGAGGTTCCCAAGTGATGTAGAGCATCAAAAAACAAAATCATCCCTCAATGATAGAATCAAGAAAATTATTCAAACTTGTCAAAAACTTACAAAAATGGCTTACTTCTTCTTAACAAGAACCTTGCTAAATCATACAATTTTTGGTTTAAATGCTCAATTGGCTTAGGAAATCATGTTAACATGTTTTTTGGACTCACACTATGCTATTCTAGCCATCAAACTTGCTCAAATCAATCAAAACTTTCAATTTCCCTTCTAACTCACACAACTGTCATTTTTGTTGGCTTCTTAAGGACATGCTCTTGGTAGGGTGATAGGTTGAACAAACCACAAGCTTTCAAGATCAAACAATAACACTATTGGGATCCCTTTGGGCATCTAAAGGTGTGGTCAAAGATTTCTTTCTCAACTCTTCTCTTAAATCCATTTTCTCCTCTATCACTCTCTTGGCTTAATCCAATGTTTAGTAGCCCTAGTAAGACTATTTTCCAAGCTTATCTTTTGTTATACATCCTCATTTGTCAAATGTTCAGTTGTGGAGCTCAATTATTTTGGATTAGCATGTAATATTAAACTTGCTATAAAACATTGTAACCAACATTAGTTAAGAAGGGACCGGGATCAGTCACCTATGACCAACATCGGTTAGGCAAGGAGGAACCGACATCGGTTAGGGCTAACCGGCATTGGTTACCTGTGTGTGGATGTTTTAATTAACTCTAGAGAATTAGATCAATTTTCAGCATTAAAGAAGATCTATTGATTGTAATTACATGGCTAAGTGCCCTAAGTTTGTATATGCCTATATACGCATGAAAACTAGGGTTTAGAAGTAAGAATTAAGAAGAACTTAAAAATTTTGATGATTATTGTGTGAGAGAGAATTCTTTGAGAAGTAAAAGCTTGAGTGAAAGAAAGTACTGTACATCTGAGAGGTGTGGAAGATTGTAAATCTTCATTGTATATCTTGTAAAAGCTTTGGATAATAGATTGGCTTGTTTCTTGGTGGATGTAGTCCATACTGAGTGAACCACATTAAATCTGGTGTTGATTTATATCTCTTGTTTTGTATATTTCTTCAGGCAGCATATCCGCTTTTATTTACATGTATGCTTAGATATGATATATTATTTGTACAACCTTGTGCTAACCCCAACAACTAGTATCATAACTTTTTTTTAGGGTTTTATGTGTTGACAGATTTACTCACAGAGGGTTTTCTGATTGAGTGGGAGCTATAACAATGGCAAAAGAAAACAAATACAAGGTAGAGAATTTTGATGGCTAGAATTATCAATTATGGAAGATGCAGATTGAGGATTATCTGTATCAAAGAGATTTTTATTTACCATTGGATGAAAATTCTATACCTACGAAGATGACTGATGAAGAAGGGAAGATTCTTGACAAAAAGTCTTTGGGGATCTATAGGATTGAGCCTGGTAGAATCCATGGCTTCCAATATTACATAAGCAACTTCTACATTAGGGTTAATGAAATCTCTTGCTAATTTATATAAAAAACCTAATGCTTCAAATAAAGTTTATTTGATGAAGAAACTATTTAGTTTTAAGATGCATGAAAGTGGATCTACATTTTTCCATTTAAATGATTTCAGATCTATTGTAAATCAGTTGAAATCGGTTGATATATTGTTTGATGATGAAGTGAAAGAACTTGTATTCTTATGTTATTTTCTTGATAGTTGGGATAACTTGGTAATGGTTGTTAGTAATACAACATCTGCTAATAATATTTTGAAGTTCGATGATGTGGTTAGTATAATATTTAATGAAGAAATTCACAGGAAGAGTACAAAGTAATCATCATCTGTGAATGCTTTGAATTTAGAAAGAAGAGACATGAAGAAGGAGAGATCCAAGAGTAAGAGTAATGGGAAATCAAAGTTTAGGGATAGAAGATCTAAATCTAGAGGTCAGAGAATTACCTGTTGGAAATGTGGAAAGAAAATACATGCAAAGAAAGATTGTTGGTCAAAGGATAAAGAGAACCAACAACCAGAAAAAGGTAAAGAAGTAAATCTTACTACAACAGAGGTAATGCAAGATGCTCTTATTATTTCTTTAGATAATAGAATTGAATCATGGGTTTTATATTCAGTATCTTCTTTTCATGCAACCCTTAATAAGGGTTCTTTCAGAAATTATGTCCAGGGAAATTTTGGGCATGTTTGTTTGGGTGATGATGAACCTTGTAGTATTACTAGTAAAGGGGAAGTCATCTAAAATTACAGAATGGAAATACATGGGTATTGAAAGATGTGATACATGTGTCAAGCCTCAGGAGGAATCTTATTTTTGCAGGGCAACTAGGTGAAGCTGGTTACATGGTTACATTTATGCGAGTCTCTTGGAAATTCACCAAGGGTGCTTTTGTTGTGGCAAGAGGTAAGAAGGTAGGAAAGTTATATTTATCTACTTGTGTTACTAATTCCTTCTTTGCATTATCTACTTCAGATTCATATGCATATATGTGGCATAATCGATTGGGCCATATGAGTCAAAAAGGAATGCAGATCTTAAAGGCTAAGGGTAAGTTATCATATTTAAAAGATTTAGATCTTGATTTCTGTGAGTATTTTGTCTTTGGAAAGCAAAAGAGAGTGAGATTTCTCAAAGTTGGGTCAACTAAGAAGGAGCAAAAATTAGAGTTTGTACACTCAGATGTGTGGGGAACAGCTCAGGTATCTTCTCATGGAAGATCCCAGTATTATGTTACTTTCATTGACGATACTACAAGAAAGGTATGCGTTTATTGTATTAAACATAAAAATGATGTTTTCGAGAATTTTAAAAGATGGAAATCCCTTGTTGAGAATGAATCAAATTCAAAGTTAAAGTGCCTTAGATCTGATAATGGTGGTGAATATTGGATTATTGTTCAATGAATGAGATATGTAGAGAAAGAATGGTTCCAAGAACACCACAAGATAATGGTGTTGCAGAAAGAATGAACATGACAAAGGAACATGCTAGAAGTATGAGGATACATTCTAGATTGCCCTTGCAGTTTTGGGTAGAAGCAGTTGATACAACAGTTTATTTAATTAATCGTGGGCCTTCAAGTTCACTAGATGGAGGAATACCAGAGGAAGTTTGGACCCGAAAAGAGTTAGATCTATATTTTATTAAAGTTTTTGGTTCAGAAGCTTTTGTGCATATTGATAAGGAAAATAGGAAAAAGTTGGATGCAAAATCCAAGAGATGCACTTTAATTAGTTATGGATCTGGTGATTTGGGATTCCATTTTTGGGATTTAGATCATTCTAAAATTATTAGGAGTCGTGATATTGAATGGAATTAAAAGATAATTTATAGGGATCAAATTTTGGTACCTTAGGACCAACCGGTTGAGAATTTTGTGAATGAAAATGAACCTCGGATTTAAAAGTAATACTGACAGGGTTACACAGTAATTGGTGTCAGTTGACCCCTGACCAACATCAGTTAGTAGAACCATTATTGGTTACAAAAAAACCAAACTGACATCAGTTAGAAGAATTGACATCGATTATAGGTGATCGGCGTCGGTCACTGACAGATTTGGATACGAATGTCCAGGAGGTCCAGAATGAGCCTCTAGTACCCCAAACTTCCTGTGAGAAGGTAAAAAAGGGTAAGTAAACCTCCATAAATATTTACACCTTCTCTATTTTAATTATTATTAACTGATAATGGTGAACCAAAGATTTTTGAAGAAGCAATGCAGGATAAGAACCACCTCCAGTGGGAGCATAACATGGATGAGGATATGGACTCCTTGGAAGAGAACCAAACTTGGGATTTGGTTAAGTTGTTAATATGTAAGATAACATTACAAAGAAAGTGGGTTTACAGGATCAAGGAAAAAAAGGGTGGACAGAAAAGGTACAAGGCAAGGCTTGTAGTAAAGGGATTTACACAGAAAGCAGTCATTGAATTTAGTGAAATATTTTATCCTATTGTAGAGATGACTTCTATTTGTTCTGTATTGAGTATAGTTGTAGTAGAGGATTTGCATTTAGAGTAACTAGATATGAAGATGAATTTCCTTGATGGTGATTTGGATGAAAAGATTTTTATGTAGCATCCGCTTGGGTATGAAGTCAAGGGTGAGGAGAAATTAGTGTGCATGTTGAAAAAGAGCCTATATGGGCTCAAGTAAGCTCTAAGGAAATGGTACATGAGGTTTGATAGTTTTATGCATGAGCATGGTTACTTTAGATGTGAATTTGAACATTGTGTTTATTTCAAGAATCTTGAAAATGGGAGCAATATTATTTTGTTATTGTGTGTGGATGATATACTTATTGTAGGATCTAGTATGCAAGACATTGGTGAGCTTAAGGGAAAGCTAGCTCACACATTTTCTGTGAAGGATTTAGGAGCTGCAAAAATAATCCTTGGCATATAATTACACAGAGACAGGAAGAACAAGAAATTGTATTTGTCTTAGGAGGAATACATCTACAAGGTATTAGAAAGGTTCAAGATTCAAAATGTAAAACCTGTTAGTATACCTATGGCTGGACACTTCAAATTGAGAAAATATCAGTGTCCTTCATCACATGAGGCAATCAAATACATGACATGAGTGCCATATGCTTCAGCATTTAGGAGTCTCATGTATGTTATGGTTTATACCATACCAAAAATTTCACATGCAGTGGGAGTTGTGAGTGTGTACAAGTATTTCTACAATTTAGCTAAATTTAAAGCAAGAAACTACCACCTAGAAATAGCTTCCTAACCTAGCTAGAAATGAGAAATGTGCACCATTGTGATGAAGAAATAAGCAAGTCCTACCCTCAACATTATAACTTTGAAATGATCAAAACATAATGTAAATTAATGAACTTTATTCTCCTTAATTACCTAATTTAACATTAAAATGGACCTAAGTAGTTCAATGGCAATCAAATTATATTTGCTTGCTTTGATCCTTCAATGGATGCTTGGGTGTGAGGCTTAGCTCTTCAAGAATGGAGGATGGATGGCTCAAGAATGACAAAAGGCTATTAGTATGGAACTATGTGCTTTCTTTTGTCTCTTGAGAGATTTAAGTGTAGGTGTAGAAGTAGAGGGAGGGTTGTTTATATAGCCCAAAGGATAAAGGATTCAACACATCCTCATGAATGTGGGACTAATGGAGATGTAGAGTTAGTTATGGATAAGGGGGGTTTAGATGGGGTTGAGTTAACTTTAGGAGGGTTTAGTTTGTCCCTTAGTGGCTCATGTGGATAAAAGGGGTGTATTAATTAATCAAGATGATTAATTAATACATGTGCAAGCTTTTATAAGCTTTTAGATGGATATTAGTGTGATTTGGACCATTATGAGGGGATTAAACCAATTAAATAGTGATTTATTGATTTAATGAGAAGGGAGGATAATTAATTAGACTAGATAGAAGGTGTTGATTAACGAAGGGTCGTTAATTAGGGTACATGTTGGAAAGGTGACTTAATTAATTAGCGCAATGTAATCAATCAATGACAATGGAAGAGAAGAAGAGCGCTATTGACAATATGTCGTCAATTTGTAGGAAAGGAGATAATTAGCACAATTTAAGTATTTAAATTGCTCGGGCATAATTATAGGTGTCTACCTTTTCCCCTCTTTGGGGTGGCGTAAGTGATTGCACTTCAAAGATAGTAGATGGAAGAAAATTTTGAAGGGATAGAAGAAAAATTAGCAGGAGAGAGAGATGCCCCCTCGAGTGTTGATGGGGTGATGAAAGAAGCCGATCGACGATCAAAAAAAGGTGTGAGAGAGGCAGAAGAATGGGGAAGGGGCAGGATGCCTTGATGAGAGGGAAGATTAGGGGTGAAAGGAAAGTGAAGTAGAAGAAATATGGAGGAGAGGAGAGAAGAGCTTAGCCTCTAGCCATCATTGATTGGAACAATTTGGATATCATCATATTGCCATAGGAAGTACATCATCAGTCCTTATGAAAAATATAAGCATACGACAATGGTAGAATGACATGAAAAGCCATAATATGAACAATTGTCCATTGTTGAAAATACCAACTCCACGCAACATACAATAATGGAATGCAATACGAGAAAGAAACAAGCTCATTTAATAGGGAAAACAAGTACGAACGCACATATCCAACCCAACAACGGTCAAGAAAGTTGTACAAATTTTTTGTTATCAGTGCTAAAGAGATCCACAAGTTCATGATTGATGACAAGGGTTAAAAATGATGCCCCGACCAAGGATACATGCAAGGGGAAATGACAATGGACATGGGGTCCATGAAAAGTGTTTGTGCACAACGAAACAGCACCAGGCAACAAAAGTGCCCCAGAGTACAGACAAAGTAAGCAGCTAGCTTTGTGAATGGTTATGAATCCGGTGATCTGTGAGTCATATTAATCGGGGAAGATGTGATACAAACCAATAGGATATGGAGAAAATACCATGCGCAAGACACTAGTTTCAACCGTAATAAGAAAGTTACCATTTTTGTAGGGTTTTTTACTTTTTAGGATTTTTTTTGAAAAATTTTGCTCTGTTTTTGTATTTTAAACATATATATTATTTTTATTGTTTTTGCTTTCCAAATTGTGGTGAATAGTAGAAGAAGAAAGCGAAGGGCCTAGGGGCAACAGAAAGTGCCCTAGGTGGAAGAAAGAAGAAATAAATGAAAAATAATGTCCTTGTTTAGTGGAAAAATTAAGAAAAAATAATTATTTACGAGAGTGTGAAGAAGAATAAAAATTGTCAGGGAGAAATAA
Source organism: Taxus chinensis (assembly GCA_019776745.2). NCBI lineage: Eukaryota > Viridiplantae > Streptophyta > Pinopsida > Cupressales > Taxaceae > Taxus > Taxus chinensis. Next base: position 869,590,208 of record CM034148.1, on the reverse strand, counting down.
AATTGTCTGAGGGAGAAGAAAGGGGTATCAGACAGCAAAAAATGCCCCAATACGGTGAAAAATAAGAGAAAAATAATTATTTAATAAAAATAATTATTCCACAGTGAATAGAGGAGAAAACGACAATCGAAATGGGCCTCCCGGCCCTCTTGACGGTGAAAAATGGGTTAATATACCCCACCATTGGGGGGTAAAAACATCACGACCAATTCATTTTAATCAAGTTGTTTAGAAACTTTACCATGAGGCTCTAATATTGAGGAGAACCATGGTGATCGCACGAGACTGATTGAGGCACATAGATGCAGTCTGAGGGTACCAGCGGCATGCAGATGATAGCCCCTTTGTGAGTATCAAACCCTAGCTTCGTAAATTTGGTCATTAATGCATTAAATTAGGCCTTTAGCCCTAGGAAATCTTGTTGGAGTTCCTACGCGCAGGCGTAGGCGTAGGATAGGGGGTGCAGGTGCCTTTTTGGGGGCGCAGGTGTCCTTTTGGGGGCGCATATGCCAAAACACATATGTGCACATGCACATGCACAAAAAGCACACACGCATGTGCACGCGCATACACAAACACATGTGCGCGTACGCGCACACATGGAAAATGGGGCGCACATGCGAAAAGTGTGGCGTAGGCATGAAGAGGGGTGGGCGCACACACACAGGAGTGCATATGCGCGCAAGCGCAAGCACCAGATGTGTGGTGCACACGCCAAAAAGGGTGCGCATAGCGCCCAAAAGAGGGCGTAAGCACCAGAAGACATGTGCACGCAAGTGCAGGTGCACTAAAAATGTGGCACACATGCCCAAAAGGGCGCGCAGGTGCCCTAGATAGGTGGATAAAAGATGGGAAAGTGTCAAAAACATGACACTTAGAAGAATTTTTTAGGATTTTTGGGTTAACCCTAAAAGGGGAGATATATTTTTAGAAGAAATGTTAGGAACTGACTAGCGTCATGTTATTTTACAGAGACAATTACCAGTGTTATAGACACGGGAGTGACATACCCGAATTAGCAGAGCTAGAGGGTAGTATGCACCGGCGTGACCGGTGAGCCATGGCGATACTTCTCAAGGTGGTAGGGCTAGGCCCCGTGGCTCGGATGCCCTCTATCATACTTCAATCACAGTCTACTGACTGTGCTAGCCGAGTGATGGCATAGCGAGAGTCAGTGCTTCAAACTTCCTATAAGAGAGATGACTATGACCATTGAGGACGTATGGCGGATTCTTCACGTGTTGATGATGGGCACCTTGATCGAGTATAGTTCTGATGCAGGGCTGATTAGAGCAGCTTGCAGTGTCCTATTTTGTGTTGATGATATACCACATGACAGGATGACCATAGTGTTGCATGAGTGCATCTTTGACCCCCACATTGCATCGGGGGCCTCTCTACATCATGGCTCTTATTAGTAGGTTCCTACTCACTGATAAGATATGGACCTCATTCCTGAGAGGATTATTGCCTTTGGTTCATGGCATCTATAGCGGTGAGAGATATTGCTGGGGGCAGTGCATACTGGCCCACCTATACTGGGATTTACACTTGATTACATACCATGGTCAGAAGACCTTGGGTCTAGCCTCCTTATTACAGATATGGTCATGGGATCATATTGCGATCAGACACCCCGTGGGCCCTTTTCATGTCCAAGATCCCGAGGAGCCATCGTATATGGCATGGGTAGCAGCTGGTGGGGATGTACGTGGCCATCTTGGTGGCCTATTCAGATATAGGTGAGAGTTTGATGAGATGGTAGAGATAGATGTCATCTGGCGGCCATATAGGCATTTCCAGTGGCCAGAGGATGCCACAGAGCTCAGCGTGTGCCTGGTGGAGCATTTTATCATTGGCAGCTGTAGTTACATCATGGAGATGTATCGAGTAGACAGGTGCTAGTCGGTAGCTTGGCAGGGTACAGGGGGTCCCCCAGCCAGATATCTGGCATGCACATAGGGATTCAGAGAGGTAGACCATGGGGCCTCATATACTGGTGGCCTGAGCTAGGGTGAGTTTCACACAAGTGGTCCCATAGGTATGGGACCCAGTACAACAGGTGAGAGATCCAAGGACCACAGTTGACTATGCAGCTTGGTATGCTACAGTGTTACCCTGGTGTCTCACCATTCTGGAGGAGGCTTGGGTAGTAGGCATTCACCCACCTGTAGAGATATGGCACGGTGCAGAGCGCAAGGTGAGAGCAGTGGCACAAGGGCCAGACCCAGAGGATCCTTTCGATGGTATTCCACATGATGGGAAGGGTGCCTCACAGGCACAGGGACCAAGGCCACATGGCCAAGTACAGGTAGCAATGCAGCCATCCAGAGGTAGGGTCCTAGAGCAGGGACAGTCATCCAGAGCACCTCAGGGACCAGTCCCTGAGGCACACATAGCCTCCCAACCAGTGGCATAAACAGACACAGTATAACTACAGTTACAGTAGGTCATAGCCGAGAGAGAAGCGGCCAAAGCGAAGAGAAATGAGGCTTGAGGTTGGTGTGTGACTATCGTAGCAGAGCGTGATGAGGCTCGAGCCCACATTGTTACGTTACTTTCAGAGCGGGATCAGGCTCGGGCCCAGGCTAGCCCAAGAGATGATAGAGTGGCATGGTAGAGCCCGATTCGGGAGACAGCGGCATATGGGGCTAAGATATTGAGCCTTCTTCATCAGTCCTAGTCATAGGTACAAATGGTTGTTGCACAAAGAGATCATGTATATGCACATTCACAGGAACTCCTTGCACAGAGGGAACAAGCCCGCACTGAGCTGTAAATAGTTACTACAAAGAGAGACCGAGAGGCTACCTCCTCTAGATAGGTCGAGGCAGACTTGGGCTAAGTGATAGGTGAGTGAGATACTACCCTTTAGGCAGCGCTCACCTCCAGAGATGCCGACCTGATACGCAACGCCACAGTGCTAGGTGGTGAGGCCTTATTTTACAGGACTACCTATTACAGGGTAGTTCCTCCAGAGCAGCGAGTATCACTGCCATGACAGTCAGGGTCAAGCACATCAAGCTCTCGATCACGGAGATCAAGCCAGTCCACTAGATCAGTGAGACAGGCCATGCTAGAGTAGGTGGTTGGACCAACGCCATCCCTTCCTCTAGTGTTCCGTCAACCAAATGACAGATCTGGGAGCCCCGGCAAGGGTGAGAGATGCGGTTGAGATCTGTATTTTTGTTGTACAAATTATTTGTATGTATGCCTCTTATAAGGATGATTTTTTGATGTACAGACTTGTATACTTGGATTTTGCTAATGCCTCATGATGAAGGCTTGATTCTTTCTGATACATGCCCCTTTTTGATGGCATTGTGTATCGATGATGTATTGTATTGAGTACCGATCTGGACATTATATATTTGTATAGACATTTGTGATGTAGCATTTTTGTACGCCTCAACTGAAGTAATTTTTGATATAGAGCACTGATGTGTATCCATTTTTGTTGATATGGATGTATATTACACACATGTATATATATGAGGATTACTTTTTGGGCTCAGATACAAATGTTTATGAGATGATGCATTTTATTGTTTTTGTGTTCCTGATGCATGTGACACGAGTGGGATAATTTTATGATGTAAAATACCCTTTTCAGAAATTACTCTATGTCGATTCTCATTGCATGTTGCATGTTTTGATTCAGCACTTATGAATGTATGGCTTTGATTCAGCATGTGACATGAGTGGGCATAATTCTATGATGTAAAATACCCTTTTCAAAAATTACTCTATGTCGATTCTCATTGCATGTTGCGTGCTTTGATTCACCACTTATGGATGTATTATGATGTTATCTGATTTCGTACTTTATATGTATCTGATTTCGATGTTTGATATACACATGTGCTGTGGATGTTAGATGATAGATCCTTAGATGATATCAAATGCATTTCTCATGTGTTATTGTAGATGTATATAGATGGGATGATATGATGATATTGGTGTGGGGGGGATAGATTTTTTATCATGTGCAACCCCTCTTGCCCCCATTGATGATATGATATGTGATGATTAGCTTAGCATACATGCATGATGTAAAACTTAGCATTTTGTTTATATATGATGTATAGATGATGTTAGATGTGATGATAATGATGGTAATGTGATGTTAATGATAACAAAAACAATGAACATGCAATAAACACAACCAAATGCTAACAAAGAACACCAGGAAATAATACAATACACCATGATTCACTACACTTCATTAACATGTAACAAACATAATCAAAGGCTAAGAAAGAACATAATGAATTAACACATTACATCATGATTTCCTAAGACTCACTAGCATGCAAAAACATACCGCAAGACACACAAACAAGAATAAATCTAATCTAAGCAAGAAAAGATGAATCTTAACAAAGTATTCCCAAGTAACAAACAACCCAAAAAGTAGAAACACAAAAATAACCATACAAGTAACAAGGAAAGAAAGAAACAAGAAAATGCAAGTAAATGTTTTTTTGTTTTTATAATTTTGTTTTCATGCACCAATTTTCTATTGTTGAGGTTTTTGTGAAACAATTTTCTATTGTTTTGTTTTTTTGTGAAACAATTTTCTATTGTTTTTGGTGTTTTCTAATGGTTTTCCAGAGCTATGTGTAGGTAACCAAGAAAGCATGGATGCCCCTAGCATTATATGGGGAATATACAAGGGCAGAAGCCACACACTTATGAACAAAAAGGTGAAGTTGTTTAATTGCCCCAGCGTAAGATGAGAAATAGTGAAAGACCATACCCCTCACCAACGAATAAAAGAAGAAAAATCTAGATCAAGGCTTGATAGGATGGGGCGCACAGGGAATCTCAAAGGTAGAACCAGGACTAGGCCAAAGAAAACTACCCTCCTGATGTTGGATGCTTGTGAACAATGAAACCTCTCGAGGCGCACGAAACTGGTTTCACCCAAGGACTTGTCCAAAGTGCTACAATTACATAGTTTTCATGAATGGACGACCTGTTTTCTCTTTTTCTTTTTCTGATTTTTTGATTTTTTGATTTTTTGATTTTTTTTAAATTTTTATGATTGATTTTTAACTTCCTTACGCCATTTTTAAGCATAGAACCGCTTAATATGCATGGCATTGATGGGCTCCCAGAGCTCATCACCATTGGGGTGAGCCATTTTGTATGCCCCTGTGCCATACTTAATGACTATAACATAGGGTCCTAACCAATGTGGTTCGAACTTCCCTTTCTTTTCTCGCTCTGCTCTAGTGTTGAACTGGTTCTCCTTCATGACTAAATCACCAACCTCAAACTGATGAGGGATGATTCTCTTGTTGTAGTTTCTGGAGACTTTGTGTTGATACACTTTCAAGTGATTAAGAGCGTGAATGCGCCTCTCATCTAGGAGCTCTAACTCGGCCATTCTTGCCACTTGATAATCCTCATCCTTATCCAGATAGTCCCGAAGATAAATTCTCAGGGACCGAAGTTTGATAGTGTGTACAAGTATTTCTACAATTTAGCTAAATTTAAAGCAAGAAACTACCACCTAGAAATAGCTTCCTAACCTAGCTAGAAATGATAAATGTGCACCATCATGATGAAGAAATAAGCAAGTCCTACCCTCAACATTATAAATTTGAAATGATCAAAACATAATGTAAATTAATGAACTATGTTCTCCTTAATTGCCTAATTTAACATTAAAATGGACCTAAGTAGTTCAATGGCAATCAAATTATATTTGCTTGCTTTGATCCTTCAATGGATTCTTGGGTGTGAGGCTTAGCTCTTCAAGAATGGAGGATGGACGGCTCAAGAATGACAAAAAGGCTATTAGTATGAAACTATGTGCTTTCTTTTGTCTCTTGAGAGATTTAGGTGTAGGTGTAGAAGTAGAGGGAGGGTTGTTTATATAGCCCAAAGGATAAAGGATTCAACACATCCTCATGAATGTGGGACTAATGGAGATGTAGAGTTAGTTATGGATAAGGGGGGTTTAGATGGGGTTGAGTTAACTTTAGGAGGGTTTAGTTTGTCCCTTAGTGGCTCATGTGGATAAAGGGGGTGTATTAATTAATCAAGATGATTAATTAATACATGTGTAAGCTTGTATAAGATTTTAGATGGATTTTAGTGTGATTTGGACCATTAGGAGGGGAATTAAACCAATTAAATAGTGATTTATTGATTTAATGAGAAGGGAGGATAATTAATTAGACTAGATAGAAGGTGTTGATTAACGAAGGGTCGTTAATTAGGGTACGTGTTGGATAGGTGACTTAATTAATTAGCACAATGTAATCAATTAACGACAATGGAAGAGAAGAAGAGTGTTATTGACAATATGTCGTCAATTTATAGGAAAGGAGATAATTAGCACAATTTATGTATTTAAATTGCTCGGGCGTAATTATAGGTGTCTACTTCAGATTAGTATGCAATATTAAACTTACTGGAAAACAAAGTAACCAACATCGGTTAAAGAAGGACCGACATCGGTCCCCTATGACCAGCATCGGTCAAGCAAAGAGGAATCAACATTGGTTAGGGCTAACCAACGTCAGTTACCTATGTGTGGATGTTTTAGTTAACTCTCATGAATTAGATCTATTTTTAGTATTAAAGAATATCTATTGATTGTAATTTCATCGCTAAGTTCCCTAAGTTTGTATACACTTATATAATCATGAAAGTTAGGGTTTAGAAGTAAGAATTAAGAAGAACTTGCAAAGTTTGATGATTATTGAGAGAGAGAGAATTCTTGGAGAAGAAGTAAAAACTTGAGTGAAAGAAATTATTGCACATTTGAGAGGCATGGAAGATTATAAATCTTCATTATATATCTTATAGAAGCTTTGGATAATAGATTGACTTGTTTCTTGGTGGATGTAGCTCACACTGGGTGAACCATGTTATATCTGGTGTTGATTTATATCTCTTATTTTGTATATTTCTTCTGGTAGAATATTTGCTTTTATTTGCATGTATGCTTAGATTTGGTATATTATCTATACAACCGGTGTGCTAACCCCAACATCAAACAAAACATATATCTAAGGACCCATTTTTTCCTTGTCCTGATGTTCAAGGTTTCAATATGAATTTATTTGTAAAAAACTTCCCAAAAATCCACTTCCTCTATTTTTTGTTAGGTCTCTTTGTCCTTGTTTCAGTCCTACAATTGGATTGATAAAAATTGAGACTAATTGGTTTAATGCCACACTAAGAAACCTCTAAAATCCTCTTACTCGCATCTTTTAGATGATATGTACTAAATTTTACATCTCAATTCTGAGATTCAAGGTCTTAGTTATCAAGAACTTGTGATTAAAGCCTCCTTTATACATCTATAGGCTTGTTCTTAACTGATATGAAATGAGGCCAATTTGTAAACTCCCTTATTTTAAACTCACCTTCTTAGGTCTCCTTAGGTATTCTAGAAGTATTCTGGAAAGTTGCCAACTTGAATTTTCTCCTTAAGAATGTTGAGTTGTGGAGCTCAATTACTTCAGTTTATCATGATTTATTAAATTTGCTGGAAAATACAGTAACTGACATCGGTTATGAAGGGACTGACATCAGTCAGGTAAGTAGGAATTGGCATCAGTTAGGGCTAACCAGAAATGGTTACCTGTGTGTGAGTGTTTTAATTAACTCACGGGAATTAGATTTAATTTTAGTATTAAAGAAGATATATTGATTGTAATTACATGGCTAAGTGCCCTAAGTTTGTATATGCATATATAAACATGAAATATAGGGTTTAAAAGAGAGTGTTAATGATTATTGTGAAAATAATTGTGAGAGAGAATTATTGGAGAATAAGAAGAAACTTGAGAGAAAGAAAGTATTGTACATCTAAGAGGTGTGGAAGATTATAGATCTTCATTGTATATCTTCTGAAAGCTTTGGATAATAGATTGGCTTGTTTCTTGGTGGACATAGCCCACACTAGATGAATCACATTAAATCTAGTGTTGATTTATATATCTTATTTTGTATATTTCTTCTGGTAGAATATCCAATTTTATTGCATGTAAGCTTAGATCTGATATATTATCTATATAACCCTATGCCCCCAACAATTGGTATCAGAGCTTTGTTTGAGGGTTTGTGTGTTGACAGATTTACTCACAGAGGATTTTCTGATAGAGTGGGAGCTACATCAATGGCAGAAGAAAATAAATACAAGGTAGATAAGTTTGACAGCCAAAATTATCAATCATTGAAGATGCAGATTAAAGATTATTTGTATCAAATATATTTGTACTTATCGTTGGATGAAAATTCTAGACGTACGAAGATGATTGATGAAGAAAGGAAGATTCTTGACAGAAAGGATTTGGGATCTATAAGATTGATCTTGAAACATTTGTGGCTTCTAATATTATAGAAGTGACATCTATGATAGAGTTAATGAAATCTCTTGCTAATTTATATGAAAAACCTAGTGCTTCAAATAAATTTTATTTGATAAAGAAACTATTTAGTTCTAAGATGCATGAAGGCGGATCTGCATCTAGTCATTTGAATGATTTCCCATCTATTGTAAATCGGTTAAAATCAGTTGATATTTTGTTTGATGATGAAGTGAAGGCACTTTTATTCTTATGTTATTTTCCTGATAGTTATGATAACTTGGTAATGGTTGTTAGTAATAAAGAATTTTCTAATAATAATTTGAAGTTTGATGATGTGGTTAGTATAATCTTGAATGAAGAAATTAGCAGGAAAATTATAGAGGAATCATCATCTGGGAATGCTTTGAATGTAGAAAGTAGACTCGGGAAGAAGGAGAGATCCAAACGTAAGAATAATGGGAAATCAAATTCAAGGGATGACATATCTAAATCCAAAGGTAAGGGAATTACTTGTTGGAAATGTGGAAAGAAAAGACATGCAAAGAAATATTGTTGGTCAAAGGATAAAGAGAACTAACATCGAGACAAAGGTAAAGAGGAAAATATTGCAACAGAGGTAATGCAAGATGCTCTTATTATTTCTTTAGATAATACAATTGAATTATGGGTTTTAGATTTAGGATATTCTTTCCATGCAATCCCTAATAAGGTTTATTTCAGAAATTATGTCCAGGAAAATTTTGGGCATGTTTATTTGCGTGATGATGAACCTCGTAGTACTACTGGTAAAGGGGAATTTCATCTAAAATTACATAATGGAAATACATGGGTATTGAAAGATATGAGACATGTGCCAACCCTCAAGAGGAATCTTATTTCTACAAGGTAACTAAGTGAAGATGGTTGCATGGTTACATTCATAACGGACTCTTAGAAAGTCACCAAGGGTGTTTTTGTTGTGGCAAGAGGTAAGAAGGTAGGAACATTATATTTATCTACCTGTGTTATTGATTTCTTTTCTGTGTTATCTACTTCAGATTCAGATGCATACATATGGCATAATCATTTGAGCCATATGACTCAAAAAGGAATGCATATCTTAAAGGCTAAGGGTAAGTTATCAGATTTAAAACATTTAGTTATTGATTTTTATGAGCATTGTGTCTTTGGAAAGCAAAAGAGAGTGAGATTTCTCAAAGTTTGGGCAACTAAGAAAGAGTATAAATTGGAGCTTGTACACTCAGATGTGTGGGGACCAGCTCAGGTAGCTTATCTTGGAGGATCCTAGTATTATGTTACTTTCATTGATGATGCTACAAGAAACGTATGGGTTTATTGTATTAAACATAAATATGATGTTTTTGAGACTTTTAAAAGATGGAAAGCCCTTGTTGAGAATGAATCAAATTCAAAGTTAAAGTGCCTTAGATTTGATAATGGTGGTGAATATTGTAGCAAGGTTTTCAATGATTATTTTTCAGTGAATGAAATACATAGAGAAAGAACACTTCTAAGAACACTACATGAGAATGGTGTTGCAGAAAGAATGAACAAGATAATCATGGAACGTGTTAGAAGTATGATGATATATTATGGATTGCCTTTGTAGTTCTAGGCAAAAGATACAATGGTTTATTTGATTAACTATGGGCCTTCAAGTTCACTAGATGGAGGAATACTAGAGGAAGCTTGGACCAGAAAAGAGTTAGATCTTTCTTTTCTTAAAGTTTTTGGTTCATAAGATTTTGTGCATATTGATAAGGAAAATAGAAAATAGTTGGATGCAAAATCCAAGAGATGCACTTTCATTGGTTATGGATCTGGTGATTTCAGATTCCGTTTTTGGGATTTAGAGAATTCTAAAGTTATTAGGAGTCGTGACATTGAATGGAATGAAAAGAGAATGTAAATGGGTCAAATTTTGGTACCCAAGGATGAACCGATTAAGAGGTTTGTGAATGAAAATGAACTCTTGGATTTAAAAGTCATACCTACAGGGTTACACAGTAACTGGAGTCGGTTGACCCCTGATTAGCATCGGTCAGCTAAAATGGTATTAATTATAGAAGATTCAAACTAGCATTGGTTAGCAGAACTGACATCAGTTGCAGGTGACCGACATTGGTCACTGTCAGAATTGGAAAAAAATGTCTAGCATGTCCAGAATGAGCCTTCAGTACTCCAAACTCTTGTGAGAACGTCACAAAGGGTAAGTAAAGCTCCAGAATTATTTACACCTTCTCTATCTTATTTATTATTGATTGATAATGGTGAACCAGAAATTTTTGAAGAAGTAATGCACGATGAGACCCGTGTTCAGTGGGAACATGACATGGATGAGGAGATGGAGTCCTTGGAACAAAACTAGAATTGGGATTTGGTTAAGCTTCCAGCAAGTATGAGGACATTGTAGAAAAAATGGGTTTAAAGGATCAAGGAAGAAGAGGGTGGACAAAAAAGGTATAAGGAAAGGCTTGTAGTAAAAGGGTTTACAAAAAAATCAGGTATTGACTTTGGTGAAATATTTTCTCCTGTTGTAAAGATGACTTCTATTTTCTTTATCTTATTTATTATTGACTGATAATGGTGAACCAGAAATTTTTGAAGAAGCAATGCACGATGAGACCTGCATACAGTGGGAACATGACATGGATGAGGAGATGGAATCCTTGGAACAAAACCAGAATTGGGATTTGGTGAAGCTTCCAGAAAGTAAGAGGACATTGTAGAAAAAATGGGTTTAAAGGATCAAGGAAGAAGAGGGTGGACAAAAAAGGTACAAGGAAAAGCTTGTAGTAAAAGAGTTTACATAAAAAGCAGGTATTGAATTTGGTGAAATATTTTCTCCCGTTGTAAAGATGACTTCTATTTGTATTATATTGAGTACAGTTACAGTAGATGATTTACATTTTGAGCAACTATGTGTGAAAATGACTTTTCTTCATGCTGATTTTGATGAAGAGGTTTATATGCAGTAGCCGCTTGGGTATTATTGGTTGTCAAATAGGACTTTATGAAGAGCAACAGTCAGGGGACAAGAAGTCCCTCCTCTTTAGTGGGAGAGGTTCCCTTATTCAGAAACGAACCTATTTACAAATTTACAAAACATGATTTTTTAGTTGAACTTGGATATTACGAAAGTGTTTACTATAAAGATCATCAATTACAAAAGGACTGAGGAATGAGAGTACGAGAATGAGCAGAAAGGCAACATGCAGAATTATAGATAACAGAGTAATTCTTTATGTATGCGAAGTTACAGTGAATTGAAAACAAGATCATTTGTATCGTATAAATAAGATGGAATTTAAAGACACAAAGTTCTGTAAATAACATCTGCCAGAACACAAAGTTTCTTAACGTAACATAGATTCATTAATCAAGGACACAAAGTTCCTTCTTGGTTATACAAGATCACCATGCTTGCAAAGTTGAAGAGTATGCAATCGGCAAGACTAACAAACTGGAGACAAATGATCTTCACAAAATTTAAATGAAAGCTTAGGGATAACAGAGATCAGATAGACAAAGAATGGAAAGCCCTTCTGTATTGATTTCTTTATGATCTATTTACACTTTCAGAAAATAAACCCAGTTCTTCCTTTTTTAAGAATGGCGTAGAGAGGCCATTATATAGCTTACAAATCAGTTACTCTTCGTAACCACTTCTTTTAACCAAGAATAGTTAAGGACTGCCAACCGCAATACCTCAAATTTTTACAAAGAAAATGGAAAAAGAATGGGAAGAAGAGAAAAGAATAAGGAGAAGAAGACATGTGGTCAGTTACTGGGAGGGACCCACTGACTTCAAAATTCGCTGCCTGAATCTTTTCAACGCCTCGGCTATGTCTCTGCCATGAGGGACTGACGTGTTGGCTGTAGACTGACCCCAAAATCTAAGACACTTCTCCATTTCTTTATCAAACTCGACATGAGTATGATAATCTTTATTTGCTTCTTCGATGGCAGATTGAAGAGAGCAAATCTCCTTCATTTTCTCTTTGGAGATGGAACTTTCCTTGAATAAATTATCTTTGACAAAAGCTCTGAATTGAGCTTTGATTTCTTGCAAGGAAAGGGGCACACCAGAAGTTTCATCTTGAAGATGACAGTGTATATCTTTGAAAGCAGATACCACCAGTGTCTTGAAAGCCTCACCTTTCTGCCAGCTATTCTTCAGCTCTCCCAAAGCCTCCTCCAGGACTTTGATCTTCCACTCCACGCTGTAAACCCAGGACTTTGACAGATTATCCTTTGCATCATCAAAAACCTTATTCGCCAATAAAATGTTCTCATCTGTCTGTCCCATGAGACGGAGGTCTACTATGCAACTGCTCCAGAGTTTGAGCTCTTTATCCATGACCCCGATAGTGGAGGAGAGCTTCTGTTGCAAATTGTTCACCTTTCCGTGGAGTTTGAAAGCTTCATCGATGAAGTTCAATCCTGCAACAAGCATATCTTCTACCATGGCCTCCATAGCTCTGCCGTAGACAGAATACTTGTGCATGTCTTTGATACTCTGTATTTCATCTTGGCTCAAAATTACAGGAGGTGGAAGAGTAGTCAATGGGGTAGGGTCCAAAACTTTGTCCTTAGACAAAAGAGATTTGATAAAACTTGTGAGAATCAGGGCCTGTTCCTCCAACTGTTCAATAGTTTGCTGCCCTTTCTCTACCCTCCCAATGACTCTTGTGACCATTTCCTAGAGGTTGTGGATCTCACCTTCAGGAGTAGACTCTCCCATTGGAATTCTTGAGAGCTCTAAGTCAGATGCCTGCAAGTCCTGCTCCGATTTGTCCACTGTAGGCTTAGCAATCTCCAGGAATTGCTGACCTTGAGCATCAGACACTATTCTGGAGGTGATTTTGGCTTTCTTGGCACGAGAAGGAGTAGTGCCCAACAAGGCTGCGACAGCATCAAAATTTGGCCCTGAGCTCCGAGAGGAAGATTTCCTCTTTCTACTGTCAACAAGAGGTTGAACCCATGCAAAAGAGGAAGAGGAAGCAGCAGGAGGGGCAAGAGGACCAAGAGACATAGAGCTCATGACGCTCAAGGTTTGCACAGCTGTGGTCTCAAGTTGAGATGTGAGTAGGGCGCTGGATACAATTGCTGCAGAAGAATCAATAACACTTGGAAGTTCAGTGCTCTGGACTTCCTTATCTTTATCTGCTGGATCTTCAGGAGCATTTGCAGGGGCTGGCACTTCACTCTCTTCACTTTCACTGAGAACAATGATGTTCTCTGGTCCCAAAGGCACTTCTACCTGTTTACTTTGAGGATCCTTTTCCACAGGCTCCTTCTTAACCTCTTTAAGTTTCTTCTGGTACACTTGAGTGGATGAAGGAGTGGAAGCTGCAGGTCCTTGCGTTGATGAGGCAGGAGGGGTTTGCACAGGTGTGTCTGATATGGGAGTCGATGCTTCCCTCCTTGGTGTTGAAACATCCTTGGAAGAGGATTCTCCTGAGTGCCTTCTGAGCTCTCGAACTTTCCTGTCAAACCAGACCTTAGTCCTGACTAAGACTGGAGCAAGGATCTCAGCCAGATCATCTTTTTCTTTCCTGTTCCAATCCAAGTCCTCCAAGGGGGTGTGCTTAATCACATTGTCATACTCATATGAGTATAGATCAGAATTGTCATCCTGGAGTCCTTCAGGAACTTGGTACAAGCCGAGTTCTTGGATCAATTGCAGAGAGAACCTGCCACAGTGCCTCCTTCTAGCTTCAAAATCATCTACACAGTCAGCCCAATAGTCCTCTGTATCTGCCCTATGATGATAGATTATCTTGATGTTCTGCTCAATGAACTTCTTCAAGTCGAAGCAAGTTCTTGGTTTAAAGAAATGAACGGTGATAGGGACCAGGGCTCTCTCTATGTTCTGTGCGTCCAGGGCTGTTTTACAAGTGTAATTTCCCAAAGAGATGGGAAAGTGCAAACCAGAAATCTTCTTGTCTCTGCAGGTTCTGTGCAATTTGTCTAATTGCCTACATACTTCAATCAAAGCCATCTTATCATTGCAGAACATGGGAAGCCTCAGAGGGGTGCTCTCATAGCCAGCAAGCCTGATATAAGAGAATTTTCTGAATTGAATAAAATAGGCACTGTAGTGCGATATCAGGTTCATGGCTTCGTCTGAAAACCTTCTAGCAGTGTCACCCTCGAGCAGCGTGACCACGTACATGGTGAAAGCATCATTTACCCTTCTGAAATTGTGATTTCTGGTCTCTAGGGTGAACTGCGGGCAGTAGGCATATATAGGGTCATCCTTGTGGGCATCAATGTAAGAAAAACCAAACCATTGTCTTGATGCCGCCAGGGTATACATCAGGTACGAAGTCATGTAGAACTTCTTCGTTTGCTGTACATTGGACAGCTGCTCCGCCAAGTTCATGCTGATGATTTCTGCCCAGTTGATATTTTGAGTTCCCTCGCACACCATGCTGATGAGTGGGCACATCCAGAAATGGAACTCGTTAGTAGAAGGTAAGCCCATCACTCGAGCCAGTAGGATTATGAAATCTGACAACTCTTCATTGAAATCTGCTCAGAAGAGAGTCTTGGATAGGCGAGACGCTCCCTTCTTAGGGTTTTTAAGCCATGACTTCGCCACCCGCGCCTTGTATTTGTCGCTGTCTTGGTTAAACAGGGCCTGTGCTTGATCCCGGGAAACAACTATGGCATTATCCATCTCTGGGATCCTCAAAGCAGTGCTAATGGTGGCAGCATCCAGCTTGGCGATGAGTTCCCCGTGTACATTGGTTAATTCACTCGAATCAGGGTCGAAGTGAGCTCCGCATGAAAGCACTGTATCAGCACACTGTACCGAGATCGGGAAACCTCCAGCGAAAGCCAAACCACTGTCGTGAATCATCTGTGCCATAGGTGTAGGGTTTGCATCTGCCATCCTTGCCCAAAAATCACTGAAATCAAGATGACGAGCTTCACTGTCCCCAATATTGTGAACGGCAGATTCTAGTGGCGAGATTTGCTCCTGTCCCTGAAATTTGATCTTCATATTGACAGTAATTCGGAGGACAGAGATGCGAGCTTGACTTCCGGAAGGAATTACAGAGGGAAAGGATACACGCGCAGGAAATTATATTGCAAGGGTTCGAGCAAAGGATAGCGTGGAAGCAGTGTGAAAAATGCAAAGGGGGGATGCCCGTTATATAGCCGATTAGGAGAGAGAAAGACAATGAATGCGCATTTAATACATACCTACCAATTTGAATAAGCATGATATTCGGGTAGAGCGGGAAAAATAAGCACAAATGGCACTTGGTTCATTTGGGACATGTGAGACGCGAATGCGCGAAACACGCGACTCGGCCGGATCGGATGAAAAGGTGACATGCGACTGGGTCCGAAAGAGCTTGGGACATTTGGGACGTGAAAGCGCAAAGTACGCGGTTCGGGTGTTTGCCCGGCCGAAAATGGAACAACTTGCACAATTTGACTTGGGACATTTGGGACAAAAATGTCCGACGGGCCCGAAAAAGACAAACTTCGGGGAGATCAGCCGATCGGGGAACAGAGCGCACTTTTGAACTTGGGACACGCGGGACAAAAATGTCCGACAGGCCCGAAAAACACATGAAATGACCCAAAAACGTAGATTTTCTCAATTTCATGACTTTTAACACTTTCAGCACAACAGAGAAGACACTTAAACTCAAAATTTTGAAAATTCACTTTCTTAAGAGCAGGGAATTTTGGGGTGGACAATAGCTGGCTCCTTCTGGGGATGACTTGGCATAAATTCAAGGAATGGGACAAGGTAAGAACTTAGACAAACTCGGGGAAGCAGACCAGTACCTTATCCATTGGGCCACGAAGTCAAAAAGCAGACCAATACAGAGGACAACACACCAAAACAAAAAGGAAAGAAAAACGAAAACGCTGTACAGAATATACAAAGGACTCCTTAAACACCTATGACTTGAACAACTTAAGGTATTGCCCACTCTAAGGAAGTGGGAGAGGAGAACCATCCATGTAATCAAGATAAAAGGAATTCTTACCAGCAAAGTGTCTGATCTTGAAAGGTCCGAGCCAAAGGGAATCAAACTTGCCATGGCTGCCACGAGGTTCATGCCTTTTATCCCATAACAACACAGTGTCTCCAACTTGGAAATCTCTGAACCTAGCTTTCTTGTCAAACAGGACCTTTACCTTCTGCTGGTGAATAGATATCCTATCAGCAACCTCCAATCTGTCCTCATTTAGTTTGTGAAGGTACATAATTCTCTTATCCAAAGCATCACTGAAACTAGTATCTTCAATGGCCTTCATTAGATGCAAGGCTGGCAGTTCCACTGTTACTGGCAGTTGAGCTTCTACTCCATATACCACTTGAAAAGGGGACATTCCAATAGCTCTCTTTGGCGTAATCCTGTCTGCCCAAAGAGCATCATAGAGCTTCTTGTGCCAGTTTCGTTGAGACTCATTTACTAATTTCCTTATAATAGTCACCAAATTTTTATTAGTGATTCTGCTTGCCCATTTCCTTGAGGATAGTAATCTGAGGAGTGAGCCAAAGAAATGCCATACCCATAGCAAAAATCCATTATCTCAGTTGAAGAGAAATTTGAAGCATTATCTGTTACAATCTTATTAGGTACACCATACCTTACCAAGATGTTCTCTTTGATGAAGCTGCACACCACTTCAGAAGTAGTACTCTTAACTGGAATAGCTTCCACCCATTTGGTGAAATAGTCCGTGGCAATTAGTACATGAGTATGACCAGCACTAGAAGCAGGATTAAGTGTTCCAATGAAGTCCAAACCCCACTGTTGAAAAGGTTCTTCAATTACAACTGGCTTAAGAGGCAAAGAGGCCAATTTGGGTCTTCCCACGAAGGTCTGACAAGCCTCACATTTATCAACCCACTTGGATGCATCTCTGAACAAGGAAGGCCAGTAATATCCTCCACGAAGAATCTTGTGAGCAGTGACCGTTGATGAATAGTGCCCTCCACATGCCTGATCATGAAAAGCTGAGAGCAACTTTCTCTGCTGTTCCTTGTCCACACACTTCAAAAATCTCCCATCTAACCCACGCTTGAACAAGGCGTTTTCCCACAACACATATTGCACTGACCTCAATTTAACAGTCCTCTTTTCTTTGGCAGTTAAATGAGAGGGGCATTCCCCATAGGTGAGAAAATGGGCGATGTCAGCATACCATTCATCAACTGAGCTAAGGAACAGAACGGTAGGAAGGCCAACTTTGTTCTCCAGTAATTCATGCTTAGCTCCTTCAGCAATAAGCTCACAAAGACCTTTTCCACGAACCAGCTTGGTCGGTTTGATATCAATGTCATATTCTTGGACCTTAGCAACCCAGTTCCCTCTCTTGGATCCAAATTCTTGCTGTGTGAGAATTGACTTAACCGTTGTATCTGGAACCAACACCATGGAATGAGAGTTGAGGATGTAAAAGCGAAACTGTTTAACAGCTTTGACCACTGCAAAAGCATGTTTCTCCATCATGGTGTATTTTAACTCATGATCTTTCAGAATATAGCTCATGAATGCAATTGGGAGCTCATGCTCGTTAGAGTCTTCTTGAGTCAAAACAGCAGCTAAGGTATTATCTGTGGCATAGCAATAGATAATAAAATCTTTGCTGAAATCAGGACAGGCTAAAACAGGAGTTTTAGCGATAGCTCTCTTGATACCTTCAAAGGATTCCTTTCCTTCAGAAGACCAACCAAATGTTTGTTTCCCTTTCATCATCTGAGAAATATTCAAAGTTAACTCTACAAAATCAGGGATGAACCTTCTTAAAAAATTGATCTTACCAAAGAAAGAGTGCACGCCCTTTTTACTGGTTGGGAGAGGAATTTGCTGGATAGCTTGTACTCGTTCAGGATCAATCTTAATACCATCTTTGGAAACGATGTGCCCTAATAATTTTCCCTCTGTGACACAAAAGACAGATTTTTTAGGATTCAAAGAAATCCCATGCTCTCTGCATCTTAGCAGAACTGTCTCCAGGTGATCAAAATGATCCGCTCTTGTTTTGGAAAACACTGTCAGGTCATCAAGGTATATGACAATACACTTCCCTTTCAAACTTCCAAAAGCCAGATCCATAGCTCTCTGAAAAGTGGCACCAACATTAATAAGCCCAAAAGGCATTCTCTTGTAAGCAAAGGTACCCCAAGGAGTAGTGAAAGTTGTTTTGTGTTGATCTGCAGTATCAACCTCTACCTGATTATATCCCGAGAATCCATCAAGCATAGATAACATTTCAGATCCTGTTACTGCTTGCAATACCTGATCCATCATAGGCAAAGGATAATTATCTTTCAAGGAAGCCTGATTTAGGTTCCTGAAATCAACACAAATGCGGATCTCACCATTTTTCTTCCTAACAGGCACAATATTTGCAATCCATGTTGAATGGTGAATGGGAAAAATGATTTTGGCCTTCAACAACTTCTGAATTTCCTGAAAGATGGTGTCAGCTATTTTGGGGTTGTATTGCCTCTGTTTCTGCTTAAAAGGCTTGATTCCAGGCTTGAGAGGAATAAAATGCTGCATATCTTTTGGTTTGAAAGTTTTCAAATCTTCATAAGAGTAAGCAAGAACATCCTTATACCTCTTTAAAAGATCAATTGCTTTCTTCCTTTCATCTGCTGTGCAACATTTTCCAATGTTCACGAGTTTAGGATCAGTAGAACTCCCAATATCAATCTTGTCATACTCAGCTGATTGTTGAGGTCCAGCGGAAGCTCTAGACTTCACATACCTGTCATGTTTATCAAATAGTTCCTCCAAACTCACCAATCCTTTAGGAATCTTGTTTCCTTTGAGATTGATGCATCCATCCTGATCTGTTTCTTCTCCTTGGGTGACTGCTTTGTCAAAGGGCACACTTTCACGAGGTAGGTTGTCACTTCCTTCAAAATACAGCTGTTCGAAATTACCCTTGAGTTCCAGGAAGGAAAGCAAGTGTTGATCATCATTGAAAACTTGCCAGTTATTGGTATTATCAGGTACACTAGGCCGATGGACCATCTCAATGGTGAACTTATCCTGAGAGAAGTCAGGATGAGGAATCAGTAGTGACCCTGAGACTGCTAGTGAATCAGCCCTGCTGTTCTTCTCCCTAGGTATTGCCTCAATGGAGAAAGCATCAAGAAATTCAATGGAATCCCAAACCTGATTCCGATAATGTTTTAACCTTCCATTTTTTACCTGAAAAAGACTTCTAACTTGCTTTACAATCAATTCTGCATCACCACGAGCCAGAAGATTCTTTACACCTTGTTCTTTGGCCACTTGCAGTCCAAGAATGAGAGCCTCATACTCTGCTGTATTATTAGTATTTTCGAACTGCAACTTAAATGAAAAAGGATGAAGGCTACCTTCAGGTGACACCAGTAGGACACCAGCTCCAGAACCAGCTGAGGAACAACTTCCATCAAACTCTAAAATCCAAACACCATTAGGATCTTTAGGTGACACTTTGGGGAGTTGGATTTCATCAGGGGACATAATCATGTAGTTGCCATGACCCATATCCTCATAGAGTATTTGTGCTTTAGGATCATCCGTTTTTTGCACAATATACTCAGATTGCTTCTCAGGCATCAACTTCTTCATTTGTCCATTAACAGGTACGAGTGCATGTGACCAATCCATTTGAATTTCTCCACCCACATCCTTACAGAAGTTCCTACTTAGCAACATCCCGTATGAAGGAGGAATATCTGCTACTAAGATGGTAGCCAAAACTCTCTTTTCAGGCAAAGCAGCAAAATCCACTTGTGCATCTTTAATTCTTCCGACCAGGGGCACTTCTTTACTCTCCATGGAGTAACAAGATCCATAAGTGCATGTGAGGGTCAAGCCTAAAGCATGAGCTACTTTAGCAGGCATCACATTATCTGAGGCTCCTGAGTCAATGACACAATTACTGAGCCTATGACCAGCTATAAGAAGTGTTACATAAAATGGTTTAATTTTGTCATTAGGTGAGGTGACAGCAGCTACCAGACTAGGCTGTGGTGCAGAAGAAGGAGTAGGTAAAAGGCCTTTAGAGGTGGTTTTAGAATGGGAATTAACAAATTGAATCATTTTGGCAAAAGCTTTGGGATGGGTTTGATAATACTCAGCCTCTGAGATTTGAACCTTAGTCTTTTTCAGATGATCAATAATATCAAAAGACCCAGAAGTGGATGGGCCATCATCATTTGAAATCCTAGGCTTATCAACTTTAGGAGAAAAAGAAGTAACTTTAATAGCAGGATTGACAGGACTCACCTTTGGTGTAGATGAAGTGGGGATAGGAGATCCTCTTTTTGCAATTACAGGGATAGTTGTCGGCTGCTCCTTAGATTTCTTGGGGGGCTGTGTCACTTTCTCCCTCTGATTTGTCTACTCTCGAGTCATGACAGCAAATGATTCGCTATTCATGTCTGCTACCACTTCATCATAATCATCTCCATCATCAATGCCCTCAGTGGTGAAGAAATTAACCCGAGATCCCTCAAGTTCATCTGCTTCATCATCAAATTCCTCCACAAACTCCTCGCAAGCTTCATTATCCTCATCATCATCTGGCTCTTCAACTTCACAGGTTGCATTTACAGGAACTTTAACAGGAGGTCCTTCAAGTGCTAATCTTGTTTGAGAAGCAGGCAAACGATTTCTGGGCTGGAAATTCCTCCTTGGAACATCTGCATAAGGAGCATGCTGAGCCAATTGTTTCTTTATAGCAATGAGATCATTCGCAAGTTTTTGAACTAATGGATCAGTATTAGGTCCAGGGGTGGAGGAGGAGGAAGCAACAGACTTAGATTTGGAAGGGTCTCTCCTCAACTTCCCTGACATGATCAAATCATCCTCGACACTAACAGCAAGAGTTTGATCCTCCACCAATGTTGCGAGATTAGCCCTTCTCAGCGCATAGCTAACTTCAGGCGTTTGGGCATTTAGGAAGAAACATTTTTGGATTTGATCAACAGGTCGAGTATTTACAGGAATTTTATTGATCAATCTGTTGAATCGGGCCACAAATTCTCTCATGGGTTCTGGTGAATCTTTCTTTATCTGAGAGATTTGAGCTAGCAAGGCATGCACATCTTCTGCTGGTTTGAAACGGTTTTCAAACCCAGTTCTCATGGTGTCCCAGCTAGTGATAGTACCAGCCGGAAGGTGATAGAACCAATCAGCAGCATTATCTTGTAAAGTCTCAACGAACAGTCTCACGGAGACGTCTTCGTGTTCAACTCCCAGAACTCCACATGCAACTATGAAGGCTGCGATGTGTTCATCAGGATGCACTTTGCCATCGCCTTTGAATTTAGGAAAGTTCTTCCGGTTACCTCTGGGTAACTCATGCAAAGGCTGAGGAAGAGCAAGGGGCCCGACACGATGACCCCAGGGCAATGGTACCGCCATTCTTGGAAAAACGGCTTGGAGAGGAACTGCAACACCAGCAAGAATCAAAGCTCGAAGATTAGGACTAGCTGGCTCTGAAGGAATACCACCCGTAGGAATTCTATCTTGAACAGGTGGAGTGCTTGTCGAACGAGTCCTTCTATTTCTTATTGAAGGGAAAGGAAAACCCTGCTGCTCCAAAATCTGAAACTGAGAATCTTCAATACCAAGGGCCCTTCTCCCTCGAGTAAAACGTGGAGTCGCCAGATCAAAAGATGATCAAAAATTACAGAACTGGAATATGATTTTCCCCAGCGGAGTCACCAAAAACTGTTGGTCGTCAAATAGGACTTTATGAAGAGCAACAGTCAGGGGACAAGAAGTCCCTCCTCTTTAATGGGAGAGGTTCCCTTATTCAGAAACGAACCTATTTACAAATATACAAAACATGATTTTCTGGTTGAACTTGGATATTACGAAAGTGTTTACTATAAAGATCATCAATTACAAAAGGACTGAGGAATGAGAGTACGAGAATGAGCAGAAAGGCAACATGCAGAATTATAGATAACAGAGTAATTCTTTATGTATGCGAAGTTACAGTGAATTGAAAACAAGATCATTTGTATCGTATAAATAAGATGGAATTTAAAGACACAAAGTTCTGTAAATAACATCTGCCAGAACACAAAGTTTCTTAACGTAACACAGATTCATTAATCAAGGACACAAAGTTCCTTCTTGGTTATACAAGATCACCATGCTTGCAAAGTTGAAGAGTATGCAATCGGCAAGACTAACAAACTGGAGACAAATGATCTTCACAAAATTTAAATGAAAGCTTAGGGATAACAGAGATCAGATAGACAAAGAATGGAAAGCCCTTCTGTATTGATTTCTTTATGATCTATTTACACTTTCAGAAAATAAACCCAGTTCTTCCTTCTTTAAGAATGGCGTAGAGAGGCCATTATATAGCTTACAAATCAGTTACTCTTCGTAACCGCTTCTTTTAACTAAGAATAGTTAAGGACTGCCAACCGCAATACCTCAACTTTTTACAAAGAAAACGGAAAAAGAATGGGAAGAAGAGAAAAGAATAAGGAGAAGAAGACAGGTGGTCAGTTACTGGGAGGGACCCACTGACTTCAAAATCCGCTGCCTGAATCTTTTCAATGCCTCGGCTATGTCTCTGCCACGAGGGACTGACGTGTTGGCTGTAGACTGACCCCAAAATCCGAGACACTTCTCCATTTCTTTATCAAACTCGACATGAGTATGATAATCTTTATTTGCTTCTTCGATGGCAGATTGAAGAGAGCAAATCTCCTTCATTTTCTCTTTGGAGATGGAGCTTTCCTTGAATAAATTATCTTTGACAAAAGCTCTGAATTGAGCTTTGATTTCTTGCAAGGAAAGGGGCACACCAGAAGTTTCATCTTGAAGATGACAGTGTATATCTTTGAAAGCAGATACAACCAGTGTCTTGAAAGCCTCACCTTTCTGCCAGCTATTCTTCAGCTCTCCCAAAGCCTCCTCCAAGACTTTGATCTTCCACTCCATGCTGTAAACCCAGGACTTTGACAGATTATCCTTTGCATCATCAAAAACCTTATTCGCCAATAAAATGTTCTCATCTGTCTGTCCCATGAGACGGAGGTCTACTATGCAACTGCTCCAGAGTTTGAGCTCTTTATCCATGACCCCGATAGTGGAGGAGAGCTTCTGTTGCAAATTGTTCACCTTTCCGTGGAGTTTGAAAGCTTCATCGATGAAGTTCAATCCTGCAACAAGCATATCTTCCACCATGGCCTCCATAGCTCTGCCATAGACAGAATACTTGTGCATGTCTTTGATACTCTGTATTTCATCTTGGCTCAAAATTACAGGAGGTGGAAGAGTAGTCAATGGGGTAGGGTCCAAAACTTTGTCCTTAGACAAAAGAGATTTGATAAAACTTGTGAGAATCTGGGCCTGTTCCTCCAACTGTTCAATAGTTTGCTGCCCTTTCTCTACCCTCCCAATGACTCTTGTGACCGTTTCCTGGAGGTTGTGGATCTCACCTTCAGGAGTAGACTCTCCCATTGGAATTCTTGAGAGCTCTAAGTCAGATGCCTGCAAGTCCTGCTCCGATTTGTCCACTGTAGGCTTAGCAATCTCCAGGAATTGCTGACCTTGAGCATCAGACACTATTCTGGAGGTGATTTTGGCTTTCTTGGCACGAGAAGGAGTAGTGCCCAACAAGGCTGCGACAGCATCAAAATTTGGCCCTGAGCTCCGAGAGGAAGATTTCCTCTTTCTACTGTCAACAAGAGGTTGAACCCATGCAAAAGAGGAAGAGGAAGCAGCAGGAGGGGCAAGAGGACCAAGAGACATAGAGCTCATGACGCTCAAGGTTTGCACAGCTGTGGTCTCAAGTTGAGATGTGAGTGGGGCGCTGGAGACAATTGCTGCAGAAGAATCAATAGCACTTGGAAGTTCAGTGCTCTGGACTTCCTTATCTTTATCTGTTGGATCTTCAGGAGCATTTGCAGGGGCTGGCACTTCACTCTCTTCACTTTCACTGAGAACAATGATGTTCTCTAGTCCCAAAGGCACTTCTACCTGTTTACTTTGAGGATCTTTTTCCACAGGCTCCTTCTTAACCTCTTTAAGTTTCTTCTGGTACACTTGAGTGGATGAAGAAGGAGTGGAAGCTGCAGGTCCTTGCGTTGATGAGGCAGGAGGGGTTTGCACAGGTGTGTCTGATATGGGAGTCGATGCTTCCCTCCTTGGTGTTGAAACATCCTTGGAAGAGGATTCTCCTGAGTGCCTTCTGAGCTCTCGAACTTTCCTGTCAAACCAGACCTTAGTCCTGACTAAGACTGGAGCAAGGATCTCAGCCAGATCATCTTTTTCTTTCCTGTTCCAATCCAAGTCCTCCAAGGGAGTGTGCTTAATCACATTGTCATACTCATATGAGTATAGATCAGAATTTTCATCCTGGAGTCCTTCAGGAACTTGGTACAAGCCGAGTTCTTGGATCAATTGCAGAGAGAACCTGCCATAGTGCCTCCTTCTAGCTTCAAAATCATCTGCACAGTCAGCCCAATAGTCCTCTGTATCTGCCCTATGATGATAGATTATCTTGATGTTCTGCTCAATGAACTTCTTCAAGTCGAAGCAAGTTCTTGGCTTAAAGAAATGAACGGTGATAGGGACCAGGGCTCTCTCTATGTTCTGTGCGTCCAGGGCTGTTTTACAAGTGTAATTTCCCAAAGAGATGGGAAAGTGCAAACCAGAAATCTTCTTGTCTCTGCAGGTTCTGTGCAATTTGTCTAATTGCCTGCATACTTCTATCAAAGCCATCTTATCATTGCAGAACATGGGAAGCCTCAAAGGGGTGCTCTCATAGCCAACAAGCCTGATATAAGAGAATTTTCTGAATTGAATAAAATAGGCACCGTAGTGCGATATCAGGTTCATGGCTTCATCTGAAAACCTTCTAGCAGTGTCACCCTCGAGCAGCCTGACCACGTACATGGTGAAAGCATCATTTACCCTTCTGAAATTGTGATTGCTGGTCTCTAGGGTGAACTGCGGGCAGTAGGCATATACAGGATCATCCTTGTGGGCATCAATGTAAGAAAAACCAAACCATTGCCTTGATGCCGCCAGAGTATACATCAGGTACGAAGTCATGTAGAACTTCTTTGTTTGCTGTACATTGGACAGCTGCTCCGCCAAATTCATGCTGATGATTTCTGCCCAGTTGATATTTTGAGTTCCCTCGCACACCATGCTGATGAGTGGGCACATCCAGAAATGGAACTCGTTAGTAGAAGGTAAGCCCATAACTCGAGCCAGTAGGATTATGAAATCTGACAACTCTTCATTGAAATCTGCTCGGAAGAGAGTCTTGGATAGACGAGACGCTCCCTTCTTAGGGTTTTTAAGCCATGACTTCGCCACCCGCACCTTGTATTTGTCGCTGTCTTGACTGAACAGGGCCTGTGCTTGATCCTGGGAAACAACTATGGCATTATCCATCTCTGGGATCCTCAAAGCAGTGCTAATGGCGGCAACATCCAGCTTGGCGATGAGTTCCCCGTGTACATTGGTTAATTCACTCGAATCAGGGTCGAAGTGAGCTCCGCATGAAAGCACTGTATCAGCACACTGTACCGAGATTGGGAAACCTCCAGCAAAAGCCAAACCACTGTCGTGAATCATCTGTGCCATTGGTGTAGGGTTTGCATCTGCCATCCTTGCCCAAAAATCACTGAAATCAAGATGACGAGCTTCACTGTCCCCAATATTGTGAACGGCAGATTCTAGTGGCGAGATTTGCTCCTGTCCCTGAAATTTGATCTTCATATTGACAGTAATTCGGAGGACAGAGATTGCGAGCTTGACTTCGGGAAGGAATTACAGAGGGAAAGGATACACGCGCAGGAAATTATATTGCAAGGGTTCGAGCAAAGGATAGCGTGGAAGCAGTGTGAAAAATGCAAAGGGGGGATGCCCGTTATATAGCCGATTAGGAGAGAGAAAGACAATGAATGTGCATTTAATACATACCTACCAATTTGAATAAGCATGATATTCAGGTAGAGCGGGAAAAATAAGCACGAATGGCACTTGGTTCATTTGGGACATGTGAGACGCGAATGCGCGAAACATTCGGGCGAAGACTCGGGACCGGATCGGACGAAAAGGTGACAATGGGTCCGGAAGAGTTTGGGACATTTGGGACGAAAGCGCGAAGTACGCAGGTTCGGGTGAATCGGCTGAAAATGGAACAACTTGCCCGATTGAACCTGGGACACTTGGGACAAGAAAGTGCGAAGTACGCGGTTCGGGTGTTTCGGCCGAAAATGGAACAACTTGCACAATTTGACTTGGGACATTTGGGACAAAAATGTCCGACGGGCCCGAAAAAGACAAACTTCGGGGAAATCGGCCGATCGGGGAACAGAGCGCACTTTTGAACTTGGGACACGCGGGAACAAAAATGTCTGACAGGCCCGAAAAACACATGAAATGACCCAAAAACGTAGATTTTCTCAATTTCACGACTTTTAACACTTTCAGCACAACAGAGAAGACACTTAAACTCAAAATTTTGAAAATTCACTTTCTTAAGAGTAGGGAATTTTGGGTGGACAACAGCTGGCTCCTTCTGGGGATGACTTGGCATAAATTCAAGGAATGGGACAAGGTAAGAACTTAGGCAAACTCGGGGAAGCAGACCAGTACCTTATCCATTGGGCCACGGAGTCAAAAAGCAGACCAATACAGAGGACAACACACCAAAACAAAAAGGAAAGAAAAACAAAAACGTTGTACAGAATATACAAAGGACTCCTTAAACACCTATGACTTGAACAACTTAAGGTACTGCCCACTATAAGGAAGTGGGAGAGGAGAACCATCCATGTAATCAAGATAAAAGGAATTCTTACCAGCAAAGTGTCTGATCTTGAAAGGTCCGAGCCAAAGGGAATCAAACTTGCCATGGCTGCCACGAGGTTCATGCCTTTTATCCCATAACAACACAGTGTCTCCAACTTGGAAATCTCTGAACCTAGCTTTCTTGTCAAACAGGACCTTTACCTTCTGCTGGTGAACAGATATCCTATCAGCAACCTCCAATCTGTCCTCATTTAGTTTGTGAAGGTACATAATTCTCTTATCCAAAGCATCACTGAAACTAGTATCTTCAATGGCCTTCATTAGATGCAAGGCTGGCAGTTCCACTGTTACTGGCAGTTGAGCTTCTACTCCATATACCACTTGAAAAGGGGACATTCCAATAGCTCTCTTTGGTGTAATCCTGTCTGCCCAAAGAGCATCATAGAGCTTCTTGTGCCAATTTCGTTGAGACTCATTGACTAATTTCCTTATAATAGTCACCAAATTTTTATTAGTGGATTCTGCTTGCCCATTTCCTTGAGGATAGTAATCTGAGGAGTGAGCCAAAGAAATGCCATACCCATAGCAAAAATCCATTATCTCAGTTGAAGAGAAATTCGAAGCATTATCTGTTACAATCTTATTAGGTACACCATACCTTACCAAGATGTTCTCTTTGATGAAGCTGCACACCACTTCAGAAGTAGTACTCTTAACTGGAATAGCTTCCACCCATTTGGTGAAATAGTCCGTGGCAGTTAGTACATGAGTATGACCAGCACTAGAAGTAGGATTAAGTGTTCCAATGAAGTCCAAACCCCACTGTTGAAAAGGTTCTTCAATTACAACTGGCTTAAGAGGCAAAGAGGCCAATTTGGTCTTCCCACGAAGGTCTGACAAGCCTCACATTTATCAACCCACTTGGATGCATCTCTGAACAAGGAAGGCCAGTAATATCCTCCACGAAGAATCTTGTGAGTAGTGACCGTTGATGAATAGTGCCCTCCACATGCCTGATCATGAAAAGCTGAGAGCAACTTTCTCTGCTGTTCCTTGTCCACACACTTCAAAAATCTCCCATCTAACCCACGCTTGAACAAGGCGTTTTCCCACAACACATATTGCACTGACCTCAATTTAACAGTCCTCTTTTCTTTGGCAGTTAAATGAGAGGGGCATTCCCCATAGGTGAGAAAATGGGCGATGTCAGCATACCATTCATCAACTGAGCTAAGGAACAGAACGGTAGGAAGGCCAACTTTGTTCTCCAGTAATTCATGCTTAGCTCCTTCAGCAATGAGCTCACAAAGACCTTTTCCACAAACCAGCTTGGTCGGTTTGATATCAATGTCATATTCTTGGACCTTAGCAACCCAGTTCCCTCTCTTGGATCCAAATTCTTGTTGTGTGAGAATTGACTTAACCGTTGTATCTGGAACCAACACCATGGAATGAGAGTTGAGGATGTAAAAGCGAAACTGTTTAACAGCTTTGACCACTGCAAAAGCATGTTTCTCCATCATGGTGTATTTTAACTCATGATCTTTCAGAATATAGCTCATGAACGCAATTGGGAGCTCATGCTCGTTAGAGTCTTCTTGAGTCAAAACAACAGCTAAGGTATTATCTGTGGCATAGCAATAGATAATAAAATCTTTGCTGAAATCAGGACAGGCTAAAACAGGAGTTTTAGCGATAGCTCTCTTGATACCTTCAAAGGATTCCTTTCCTTCAGAAGACCAACCAAATGTTTGTTTCCCTTTCATCATCTGAGAAATATTCAAAGTTAACTCTGCAAAATCAGGGATGAACCTTCTTAAAAAATTGATCTTACCAAAGAAAGAGTGCACGCCCTTTTTACTGGTTGGGAGAGGAATTTGCTGGATAGCTTGTACTCGTTCAGGATCAATCTTAATACCATCTTTGGAAACGATGTGCCCTAATAATTTTCCCTCTGTGACACAAAAGACAGATTTTTTAGGATTCAAAGAAATCCCATGCTCTCTGCATCTTAGCAGAACTGTCTCCAGGTGATCAAAATGATCCGCTCTTGTTTTGGAAAACACTGTCAGGTCATCAAGGTATATGACAATACACTTCCCTTTCAAACTTCCAAAAGCCAGATCCATAGCTCTCTGAAAAGTGGCACCAGCATTAATAAGCCCAAAAGGCATTCTCTTGTAAGCAAAGGTACCCCAAGGAGTAGTGAAAGTTGTTTTGTGTTGATCTGCAGTATCAACCTCTACCTGATTATATCCCGAGAATCCATCAAGCATAGATAACATTTCAGATCCTGTTACTGCTTGCAATACCTGATCCATCATAGGCAAAGGATAATTATCTTTCAAGGAAGCCTGATTTAGGTTCCTGAAATCAACACAAATGCGGATCTCACCATTTTTCTTCCTAACAGGCACAATATTTGCAATCCATGTTGAATGGTGAATGGGAAAAATGATTTTGGCCTTCAACAACTTCTGAATTTCCTGAAAGATGGTGTCAGCTATTTTGGGGTTGTATTGCCTCTGTTTCTGCTTAAAAGGATTGATTCCAGGCTTGAGAGGAATAAAATGCTGCATATCTTTTGGTTTGAAAGTTTTCAAATCTTCATAAGAGTAAGCAAGAACATCCTTATACCTCTTTAAAAGATCAATTGCTTTCTTCCTTTCATCTGCTGTGCAACATTTTCCAATGTTCACGAGTTTAGGATCAGTAGAACTCCCAATATCAATCTTGTCATACTCAGCTGATTGTTGAGGTCCAGCGGAAGCTTTAGACCTCACATACCTGTCATGTTTATCAAATAGTTCCTCCAAACTCACCAATCCTTTAGGAATCTTGTTTCCTTTGAGATTGATGCATCCATCCTGATTTGTTTCTTCTCCTTGGGTGACTGCTTTGTCAAAGGGCACACTTTCACGAGGTAGGTTGTCACTTCCTTCGAAATACAGCTGTTCGAAATTACCCTTGAGTTCCAAGGAAGGAAAGCAAGTGTTGATCATCATTGAAAACTTGCCAGTTATTGGTATTATCAGGTACACTAGGCCGATGGACCATCTCAATGGTGAACTTATCCTGAGAGAAGTCAGGATGAGGAATCAGTAGTGACCCTGAGACTGCTAGTGAATCGGCCCTGCTGTTCTTCTCCCTAGGTATTGCCTCAATGGAGAAAGCATCAAGAAATTCAATGGAATCCCAAACCTGATTCCGATAATGTTTTAACCTTCCATTTTTTACCTGAAAAAGACTTCTAACTTGCTTTACAATCAATTCTGCATCACCACGAGCCAGAAGATTCTTTACACCTTGTTCTTTGGCCACTTGCAGTCCAAGAATGAGAGCCTCATACTCTTCCGTATTATTAGTATTTTCGAACTGCAACTTAAATGAAAAAGGATGAAGGCTACCTTCAGGTGACACCAGTAGGACACCAGCTCCAGAACCAACTGAGGAACAACTTCCATCAAACTCTAAAATCCAAACACCATTAGGATCTTTAGGTGACACTTTGGGGAGTTGGATTTCATCAGGGGACATAATCATGTAGTTTCCATGACCCATATCCTCATAGAGTATTTGTGCTTTAGGATCATCCGTTTTTTGCACAATATAATCAGATTGCTTCTCAGGCATCAACTTCTTCATTTGTCCATTAACAGGTACGAGTGCATGTGACCAATCCATTTGAATTTCTCCACCCACATCCTTACAGAAGTTCCTACTTAGCAACATCCCGTATGAAGGAGGAATATCTGCTACTAAGATGGTAGCCAAAACTCTCTTTTCAGGCAAAGCAGCAAAATCCACTTGTGCATCTTTAATTCTTCCGACCAGGGACACTTCTTTACTCTCCATGGAGTAACAAGATCCATAAGTGCATGTGAGGGTCAAGCCTAAAGCATGAGCTACTTTAGTAGGCATCACATTATCTGAGGCTCCTGAGTCAATGACACAATTACTGAGCCTATGACCAGCTATAAGAAGTGTTACATAAAATGGTTTAATTTTGTCATTAGGTGAGGTGACAGCAGCTACCAGACTAGGATGTGGTGCAGAAGAAGGAGTAGGTAAAAGGCCTTTAGAGGTGTTTTTAGAATGGGAATTAACAAATTGAATCATTTTGGCAAAAGCTTTGGGATGGGTTTGATAATACTCAGCCTCTGAGATTTGAACCTTAGTCTTTTTCAGATGATCAATAATATCAAAAGACCCAGAAGTGGACGGGCCATCATCATTTGAAATCCTAGGCTTATCAACTTTAGTCGAAAAAGAAGTAACTTTAATAGCAGGATTGACAGGACTCACCTTTGGTGTAGATGAAGTGGGGATAGGAGATCCTCTTTTTGCAATTACAGGGATAGTTGCCGGCTGCTCCTTAGATTTCTTGGGGGGCTGTGTCACTTTCTCCCTCTGATTTTTCTGCTCTCGAGTCATGACAGCAAATGATTCGCTATTCATGTCTGCTACCACTTCATCATAATCATCTCCATCATCAATGCCCTCAGTGGTGACGAAATTAACTCGAGATCCCTCAATTTCATCTGCTTCATCATCAAATTCCTCCACAAACTCCTCGCAAGCTTCATTATCCTCATCATCATCTGGCTCTTCAACTTCACAGGTTGCATTTACAGGAACTTTAACAGGAGGTCCTTCAAGTGCTAATCTTGTTTGAGAAGCAGGCAAACAATTTCTGGGCTGGAAATTCCTCCTTGGAACATCTGCATAAGGAGCATGCTGAGCCAATTGTTTCTTTATAGCAATGAGATCATTCGCAAGTTTTTGAACTAATGGATCAGTATTAGGTCTAGGGGTGGAGGAGGAGGAAGCAACAGACTTAGATTTGGAAGGGTCTCTCCTCAACTTCCCTGACATGATCAAATCATCCTCGACACTAACAGCAAGAGTTTGATCCTCCACCAATGTTGCGAGATTAGCCCTTCTCAGCGCATAGCTAACTTCAGGCGTTTGGGCATTTAGGAAGAAACATTTTTGGATTTGATCAACAGGTCGAGTATTTACAGGAATTTTATTGATCAATCTGTTGAATCGGGCCACAAATTCTCTCATGGGTTCTGGTGAATCTTTCTTTATCTGAGAGATTTGAGCTAGCAAGGCATGCACATCTTCTGCTGGTTTGAAACGGTTTTCAAACCCAGTTCTCATGGTGTCCCAGCTAGTGATAGTACCAGCCGGAAGGTGATAGAACCAATCAGCAGCATTATCTTGTAAAGTCTCAACGAACAGTCTCACGGAGACGTCTTCGTGTTCAACTCCCAGAACTCCACATGCAACTATGAAGGCTGTGATGTGTTCATCAGGATACACTTTGCCATCGCCTTTGAATTTAGGAAAGTTCTTCCGGTTACCTCTGGGTAACTCATGCAAAGGCTGAGGAAGAGCAAGGGGCCCGACACGATGACCCCAGGGCAATGGTACCGCCATTCTTGGAAAAACGGCTTGGAGAGGAACTGCAACACCAGCAAGAATCAAAGCTCGAAGATTAGGACTAGCTGGATCTGAAGGAATACCACCCGTAGGAATTCTATCTTGAACAGGTGGAGTGCTTGTCGAACGAGTCCTTCTATTTCTTATTGAAGGGAAAGGAAAACCCTGCTGCTCCAAAATCTGAAACTGAGAATCTTCAATACCAAGGGCCCTTCTCCCTCGAGTAAAACGTGGAGTCGCCAGATCAAAATATGATCAAAAATTATAGAACTGGAATATGATTTTCCCCAGCGGAGTCGCCAAAAACTGTTGGTCGTCAAATAGGACTTTATGAAGAGCAACAGTCAGGGGACAAGAAGTCCCTCCTCTTTAATGGGAGAGGTTCCCTTATTCAGAAACGAACCTATTTACAAATATACAAAACATGATTTTCTGGTTGAACTTGGATATTACGAAAGTGTTTACTATAAAGATCATCAATTACAAAAGGACTGAGGAATGAGAGTACGAGAATGAGCAGAAAGGCAACATGCAGAATTATAGATAACAGAGTAATTCTTTATGTATGCGAAGTTACAGTGAATTGAAAACAAGATCATTTGTATCGTATAAATAAGATGGAATTTAAAGACACAAAGTTCTATAAATAACATCTGCCAGAACACAAAGTTTCTTAACGTAACACAGATTCATTAATCAAGGACACAAAGTTCCTTCTTGGTTATACAAGATCACCATGCTTGCAAAGTTGAAGAGTATGCAATCGGCAAGACTAACAAACTAGAGACAAATGATCTTCACAAAATTTAAATGAAAGCTTAGGGATAACAGAGATCAGATAGACAAAGAATGGAAAGCCCTTCTGTATTGATTTCTTTATGATCTATTTACACTTTCAGAAAATAAACCCCGTTCTTCCTTCTTTAAGAATGGCGTAGAGAGGCCATTATATAGCTTACAAATCAGTTACTCTTCGTAACCGCTTCTTTTAACTAAGATTAGTTAAGGACTGCCAACCACAATACCTCAACTTTTTACAAAGAAAACGGAAAAAGAATGGGAAGAAGAGAAAAGAATAAGGAGAAGAAGACAGGTGGTCAGTTACTGGGAGGGACCCACTGACTTCAAAATCCGCTACCTGAATCTTTTCAACGCCTCGGCTATGTCTCTGCCACTAGGGACTGACGTGTTGGCTGTAGACTGACCCCAAAATCTGAGACACTTCTCCATTTCTTTATCAAACTCGACATGAGTATGATAATCTTTATTTGCTTCTTCGATGGCAGATTGAAGAGAGCAAATCTCCTTCATTTTCTCTTTGGAGATGGAACTTTCCTTGAATAAATTATCTTTGACAAAAGCTCTGAATTGAGCTTTGATTTCTTGCAAGGAAAGGGGCACACCAGAAGTTTCATCTTGAAGATGACAGTGTATATCTTTGAAAGCAGATACCACCAGTGTCTTGGAAGCCTCACCTTTCTGCCATCTATTCTTCAGCTCTCCCAAAGCCTCCTCCAGGACTTTGATCTTCCACTCCACGCTGTAAACCCAGGACTTTGACAGATTATCCTTTGCATCATCAAAAACCTTATTCGCCAAAAAAATGTTCTCATCTGTCTGTCCCATGAGACGGAGGTCTACTATGCAACTGCTCCAGAGTTTGAGCTCTTTATCGATGACCCCGATAGTGGAGGAGAGCTTCTGTTGCAAATTGTTCACCTTTCCGTGGAGTTTGAAAGCTTCATCGATGAAGTTCAATCCTGCAACAAGCATATCTTCTACCATGGCCTCCATAGCTCTGCCGTAGACAGAATACTTGTGCATGTCTTTGATACTATGTATTTCATCTTGGCTCAAAATTACAGGAGGTGGAAGAGTAGTCAATGGGGTAGGGTCCAAAACTTTGTCCTTAGACAAAAGAGATTTGATAAAACTTGTGAGAATCTGGGCCTGTTCCTCCAACTGTTCAATAGTTTGCTGCCCTTTCTCTACCCTCCCAATGACTCTTGTGACCGTTTCATGGAGGTTGTGGATCTCACCTTCAGGAGTAGACTCTCCCATTGGAATTCTTGAGAGATCTAAGTCAGATGCCTCCAAGTCCTGCTCTGATTTGTCCACTGTAGGCTTAGCAATCTCCAGGAATTGCTGACCTTGAGCATCAGACACTATTCTGGAGGTGATTTTGGCTTTCTTGGCACAAGAAGGAGTAGTGCCCAACAAGGCTGCGACAGCATCAAAATTTGGCCCTGAGCTCCGAGAGGAAGATTTCCTCTTTCTACTGTCAACAAGAGGTTGAACCCATGCAAAAGAGGAAGAGGAAGTAGCAGGAGGGGCAAGAGGACCAAGAGACATAGAGCTCATGACGCTCAAGGTTTGCACAACTGTGGTCTCAAGTTGAGATGTGAGTAGGGCGCTGGATACAATTGCTGCTGAAGAATCAATAGCACTTGGAAGTTCAGTGCTTTGGACTTCCTTATCTTTATCTGTTGGATCTTCAGGAGCATTTGCAGGGGCTGGCACTTCACTCTCTTCACTTTCACTGAGAACAATGATGTTCTCTGGTCCCAAAGGCACTTCTACCTGTTTACTTTGAGGATCTTTTTCCACATGCTCCTTCTTAACCTCTTTAAGTTTCTTCTGGTACACTTGAGTGGATGAAGGAGTGGAAGCTGCAGGTCCTTGCGTTGATGAGGCAGGAGGGGTTTGCACAGGTGTGTCTGATATGGGAGTCGATGCTTCCCTCCTTGGTGTTGTAACATTCTTGGAAGAGGATTCTCCTGAGTGCCTTCTGAGCTCTCGAACTTTCCTGTCAAACCAAACCTTAGTCCTGACTAAGACTGGAGCAAGGATCTCAGCCAGATCATCTTTTTCTTTCCTGTTCCAATCCAAGTCCTCCAAGGGGGTGTGCTTAATCACATTGTCATACTCATATGAGTATAGATCATAATTGTCATCCTGGAGTCCTTCAGGAACTTGGTACAAGCCAAGTTCTTGGATCAATTACAGAGAGAACCTGCCACAGTGCCTCCTTCTAGCTTCAAAATCATCTGCACAGTCAGCCCAATAGTCCTTTGTATCTACCCTATGATGATAGATTATCTTGATGTTCTGCTCAATGAACTTCTTCAAGTCGAAGCAAGTTCTTGGCTTAAAGAAATGAACGGTGATAGGGACCAGGGCTCTCTCTATGTTCTGTGCGTCCAGGGCTGTTTTACAAGTGTAATTTCCCAAAGAGATGGGAAAGTGCAAACCAGAAATCTTCTTGTCTCTGCAGGTTCTGTGTAATTTGTCTAATTGCCTGCATACTTCAATCAAAGCCATCTTATCATTGCAAAACATGGGAAGCCTCAAAGGGGTGCTCTCATAGCCAGCAAGCCTGATATAAGAGAATTTTCTGAATTGAATAAAATAGGCACCGTAGTGCGATATCAGGTTCATGGCTTCGTCTGAAAACCTTCTAGCAGTGTCACCCTTGAGCAGCCTGACCACGTACATGGTGAAAGCATCATTTACTCTTCTGAAATTGTGATTGCTGGTCTCTATGGTGAACTGCGGGCAGTAGGCATATATAGGGTCATCCTTATGGGCATCAATGTAAGAAAAACCAAACCATTGTCTTCATGCCGCCAGGGTATACATCAGGTACGAAGTCATGTAGAACTTCTTCATTTGCTGTACATTGGACAGCTGCTCCGCCAAATTCATGCTGATGATTTCTACCCAGTTGATATTTTGAGTTCCCTCGCACACCATGCTGATAAGTGGGCACATCCAGAAATGGAACTCGTTAGTAGAAGGTAAGCCCATCACTCGAGCCAGTAGGATTATGAAATCTGACAACTCTTCATTGAAATCTGCTCGGAAGAGAGTCTTGGATTGGCGAGACGCTCCCTTCTTAGGGTTTTTAAGCCATGACTTCGCCACCCGCACCTTGTATTTGTCATTGTCTTGGTTAAACAGGGCCTGTGCTTGATCCCGGGAAATAACTATGGCATTATCCATCTCTGGGATCCTCAAAGCAGTGCTAATGGCGGCAACATCCAGCTTGGCGATGAGTTCCCCGTGTACATTGGTTAATTCACTCGAATCAGGGTCGAAGTGAGCTCTGCATGAAAGCACTGTATCAGCACACTGTACCGAGATCGGGAAACCTCCAGCAAAAGCCAAACCACTGTCGTGAATCATCTGTGCCATAGGTGTAGGGTTTGCATCCACCATCCTTGCCCAGAAATCGTTGAAATCAAGATGACGAGCTTCACTGTCCCCAATATTGTGAACGGCAGATTCTAGTGGCGAGATTTGCTCCTGTCCCTGAAATTTGATCTTCATATTGACAGTAATTCGAGGACAGAGACACGAGCTTGACTTCGGGAAGGAATTACAGAGGGAAAGGATACATGCGCAGGAATTTATATTGCAAGGGTTCGAGCAAAGGATAGCGTGGAAGCAGTGTGAAAAATACAAAGCGGGGATGCCCGTTATATAGCCGATTAGGAGAGAGAAAGACAATGAATGCGCATTTAATACATACCTACCAATTTGAATAAGCATGATATTCGGGTAGAGCGGGAAAAATAAGCATGAATGGCACTTGGTTCATTTGGGACATGTGAGACGCGAATGCGCGAAACACGCGACTCGGGATGGATGAAACACGCAACTCGGACAGAAAAAGGTGACAATGGGTTCGGAAGAGCTTGGGACATTTGGGACGTGAAAGCACTTGCCCGAAGTACGTGGTTCGGGTGTTTCGGCCGAAAATGGAACAACTTGCACAATTTGACTTGGGACATTTGGGTCAAAGATGTCTGACGGGCCCGAAAAAGACAAACTTCGGGGAGATCGGCCGATCGGGGAACAGAGCGCACTTTTGAACTTGGGACACGCGGGACAAAAATGTCCGACAGGCCCGAAAAAACACATGAAATGACCCAAAAACGTAGATTTTCTCAATTTCACGACTTTTAACACTTTCAGCACAACAAAGAAGACACTTAAACTCAAAATTTTGAAAATTCACTTTCTTAAGAGCAGGGAATTTTGGGGGTAAAACAGGTATGAAGTCAAGGGTAAGGATAAATTAGTGTGTAGGTTGAAAAAGAGCCTTTATGGGCTCAAGAAAGCTCCAAGGCAAATGGTACATGGGGTTTGAGAGTTTCATGTATGAGCATGGTTACTTGAGATGTGAATCTAACCATTGTGTTGATGTCAAGAAGCTTGAAAATGGGAGCTATATTATTTTGTTATTGTATGTGGATGATAAACTTATTACATAATCTAGTATGATAGACATTGGTGAGCTTAAGGGAAAGCTAGCTCACACATTTTCTATGAAGGATTTAGGAGTTGTAAGAAGAATCCTTGGCATGCAAATACATAGAGACAAGAAGAACAAGAAATTGTATTTGTTTAAGGAGGATTGTATCTACAAAGTGTTAGAAAGGTTCAAGATGCAAAATGTAAAACTTTTTAGTACACTTATGGCTGGACACTTCAAATTGAGAAAATATCGGTGTCTTTCATCACATGAGGTGGTCAAATACATGACACAAGTGACATATGCTTCAGCATTTGGGAGTCTCATGTATGCTATGGTTTGTACCAGACCAGACATTTCACATGAAGTGGGAGTTGTGAGTAGATATATGGACAATCCAGGTAAAGAGTATTGGAAGGTAGTCTAATGGATACTTAGGTATTTGAAAGGGACATCTAACATGTAATTATGTTATGGAGGTTAGGATATATCTTTATATGGCTATGTTGATTCGCATATGGCTAGAGATCTGGATGGAAGAAGGAGCACTACTAGATATATTTTCACAGTAGGTGCGACGATAGTTAGTTCGATATCGAGATTACAAATTTTTTTGTCTTTTTCTACTACATAGGAAGAGTATGTTGTAGCCATAGTGGCTAGAAAAGAGATGATATGGATTAGAAGGTTCATGGAAGATTTGGGAAAGGATCAAGATGATTGCAAATTGTTTAGTGATAGTCAAATTCCAATTCATTTAGTAAAGAACTCAAAGTTTCATTCTAGAATGAAACACATTTAGTTGAGGTACTTCATACGGAAGGTATTGGAGGATGGGAAACTGAAATCTGGAGAAGATTCATATGATGTAAAAACCGATCGGATATGCCAACAAAGCCATTAGCACTAATGGCTTTAGCAGTGAGCTTCACTCCACTTCTGTTGATGTTTTCAAGTGCCTTACCAGACATTGAAGTAGTCTCACTAACAAAGCTTATAGCAAAATCCTAAGAAAAAATGACGTTTACATGGTAGGGGTTGAGCATGAATTTCCCACCAAGTACAAGATAAATACTTGAGTTCTATCCACTTCAATTACTTTATTTTAGTGCTCTCTGATAAAACAAATTTGGAAATAATATTTTCCGAAATTGGTCACCTATCAACCGGGCTCGGTCACCAACCTGTTGAACCGGCATAATGATGTGGCTAACCGGTAGTCTAAGGTCCTGCGTGGTGCAAATGAGGCGTTTTAATTAAGTCTGTGGAATTAGATCCCCATAGTTATAGAGGATATAATGAAATCTATATCTCATTGTAAAGATTTAGCGTCACCTAGAGTTCCTTAAGTATTTAATATGCCTCTGCTCATTGTAAATTTGCATTTAAAACCTCCTAGGGTTTATACAGAGACCATCTTCAATGTATTATTGTGAATCAATTGTTTTAGTGAGAGAGAGAGTTCTTCATAGAAGAAGGAGAATGTGATTCCAAAGTTACTATCACAATTATTCATGGCACTGAAGTGTGGAAGATTGTATATATTCTATTGTACCACTGCTTACGTGAAAGCTTTGGATAATAGATTGGTATTGTTTCTTGGTGGATGGTCCCACACTATGTGATACAACGTTGCAAATGGCTTGGCCTTATATCTCTTGTTTTATATATTTCAAGGAAAGGTCAAAATATGAGTTTCTTGCAAGTATAGTTCAGATCACCTGATAGACAGTAGATATGTACACCTTGGAATGCTAACTTGTGGTAACAAAAGACACCTTACTAGTGGGTAACATGGGAGTCAGCTTAGTATGGACATAATTGCACATTAAAGTCACTCTAGATACTTGTTGAGGATCACTCAAACCCTACGAGGTTAAAATAGTTTCTCTAAACAAAAGGGATTGAGCTAATCATTTACAGATAGACTATAAACACTTCCTACATCGATGTTATACACATGAATACTTTCTCTAGTCCAATACAGATGATGGCTTGGTCAATGTACAAGTCAAAGGATACACTAAACTTACAGCCTATATGTTGGCTTCATGAACCAATGCCTCGACACATTTCAATCAAACTATCCTTAAAACTCGCTTTTTGTAAGCTTCTTATGATGATACTACCTCTCAAATGAGTAAATAACTCCTAGTCTGATGATTTGATCTCCAAACACTTGATAGGATTGGTCCTAATTGCAACATAACTTTACATATTATGTCTGTATCTCAAACATAGAACTCTAGATTTTCCACCTTTTTAAAATACCCCTTTGGGGATTTTTTGACTTTTTTATTAATTAGGTAAAAAATAGGGATCGGCTCCCAGGACAGAACAATTTCAGAACGCAACTAGAAACTAGAACAGGAAAAAAAACCAGAAAGGGGTCACACACACAATGAGTTAAACAAACTTCAATTCTCAGAATAACATGGGATTTGGACCCCAACAGAGTTAAAAAGGTTGTATGGATGCAATAGGACACCATAGTTCACCAGTGGGAGTCCGCACTGGAGTAATCACAGAGCTCTCCAAAATTCCATATTTCACCACTTATTAGGAGTCATACACAAAATACATGGCTTTTCCCTTAACATTCTCCAAATAGTAATACAGGACTTCAACATGGCTAGACCAAAATGTGAGATTAGTAAGGAAACATAGATACGAAGCCTCACGATTTCTTGTAAACAAAATTCAGGCAGCAACTGGACCTTGCACTCATAGTTGGGCTGTCCTCATAAACATAGCTTGGAGGATTTTTTTCTGTGAATACAAACACTCCTGATGCTTCGAGCAACTACTTTCAATCATGTAAACCCTTAAGAGCCCTTAGAGAATACAGATGATTCAAAAGTAATCAGTTTAAACCATATAATCACTCCCATACTTTTTAAAGGTAGTGGGAATACTATTCACCTCTATTATAACCTTCTATGGAAAGCCTATCTTAGTTTTCCTTCCAATCAATTTAGTCCTATATAACAATAATAGTAATTACAACTGAGTACGAATAGTGATCAATTTGATTAACCTAAGGTAATGTCTTTCTATGATTTTCCTAAAAGATGCTCCTTAGGCATGAATCCATCACATCTTATGATGGACTGGTAGACACTTAGGGAGGCTTTGTTTTGATTCTTGAACACTCCCAATGCTTCCAGGATACTTGATTTAGGCATAGATTATTAAAAGAGTCAACTTAAAATGATAATTTATGCAAAATAGAGCTTCACTGGGTGATTTACTCAATCATTTGATCCTGGACAATTTCCATGTTGGTACAGAGCTCTTATTCTCAGCATTTACAACATCAATGGAGGTCCTCTCGCTAAATAACTTCACCAAAAAAAGTGAGATATATCTCAATTACAGTAAGGTTTCTATTGCCTAAGCTAACAATTTTACAAATGGGAATCTATTATGGCACCAAACATAGACCATTTTTCACCTTTCATTAGGATGTCTTGCTAAATTCTTTGGGAGGCATCATTTATTAGTGTCATACACAATGCTTGGTTTCAGGGCTACTTCGTCTTGAGTCCCTTAAGAGCTATGAAAGCAAAAAACAGGATATAAGTTCACCAGGTGATTTCTCAAAGGCACCTAGAAAGGTATCCTGAGATTGATCCTACACCTTAAATGGGTACCCTCTGAGAAATCATTTTGTCTCGGTTTATTCCACTTATCAATTTCAGTCCTTTGACTTGTCCTATTGTTTATCAATGTCAACATTAGCTGCGAATTTGAACTCTTAAGGTTATCCATATGCTTATATTTATCAAACAGAAGCTCGTGGCACCAAACAGACTACATACATGCATCGTTTGGAATGGCCTATGTTAAACACTTTTAGGGAGGCTTCTTTTTGGTGCCCAATGCTCCCGATGCTTCCAGGCTACTTGTTCCGGGATGTAGTTCCTTAAGAGCCCTAAGAGAAAAAAAATGGTATAAGTTCGCTAGGTGATTTCTCACTCACTCGTGGCACCTTGAAAGGTATCATCTTGATCCTACACCTCCATGTTGGTACTCCTCTAAAAAATTATTTATCTCGATTTATCCCCAAATCTCAATTTGGTCCTCCCGATGTCCTATTGTTTGCGAATACGGCCGAATAACTGCAGTTTGAGTCGGTGTAAGGTTTTCCATTGCTATATATTGCTAATAGGAAGCTTGTGGCATCGAACTAACCACGTGTAAATGTGTTGAGATATCTTAGTAAATTCACTTGGGGAGTCATTGTTTTTTTTCTATACAATATTGGTGCTTCAGGGATACTTCTGTCCGAGTGTAGTCCCTTAAGAGCCATGAGAAAAAAAAATGCGGGATAAGTTGTGGTGGTCACTGGGTGCATTTCTTTGGGCTACCATGGCACTTCAAAATGTATCATATGATCCTACACCTCCATATTTTGGTACCATCTACAAAATCATGTGTCAATTTATTTCCATATCAATTTCATCCTCTCTTTGTCCTATTGTTTGTAAATGCATCTAAATAGCTCAATTTGAGTTAGTGGACGACTGTCCATTGTTATATTTTGCAAACGGAAGCTCGTGGCACAAAACTAACCACACAAATGACATCAAGATGGCTTATAAATGCTTAGGTAGAATCTTTATTTTTGTTCCCATACGATCTCGGTGCTTCTGGGCTAATCTTCGTTCTATGTGCAGTCCCCTTAAGAGCCCTGAGAGTAAAAAATGGCTATAAGTTCACCGAGTGATTTCTCGGGCATCCGTGGAACCTTGAAATGTCTCATCTGATCCTAAACCTTTGTCATTAGCACCCCCTAGGAAATTCTATTTCAGTTTATCTCCATATCAATTCGGTCATCTCGTTGTTCTTATTATTTGTAAATGCACCTAATAGTCTCAGTTTGAGTCAGTGTAACGATTGTTTGATGCTATATTATTGTAAACGAAGGCTCATGGAATTGAAATGACCGTACACATGCATTGGGGTGGCCTGGTAAATATCTTATGGAGGCATTATTTTTGGTTCCCATATGGTCATAGTGCTTCTGGGCTACTTCGTCTGAGTGTAGTCCCTTAAGAGCTCTGAGAGCAAAAAAGGCTTACAAGCTCACCAGGTTGATTTCTCGGGCACCGTGGCACCTTGAAATGTCTCATCTGATTCCTACACCTACTATGTTGGTACCCTCTACGAAATATTGTCTCGATTTATTCCAACCTCAATTCCATCCTCTTGTTGTCCTATTGTTTGCAAATGTGGCAAATAGCCCAGTTTAAGTCACTGGTAGTTGTCTATTGTATATTTTGTAAACGGAATCTCATCGAATAAATTGACCATGCACACATGTTGGGATGGCCTAGTAAATTCTTAGGGAGGTGTTTTTTCAGTGCCCAAAATCCTTCAATGCAAAAAAAGTACTAGGAAACATGTTAAGAAGAGATGGTTCATACAATATAAGTGGTGAAATGAGAATTTTAAGATGAGATTTTTCATACAATATAGGTGATGAAATGAGAATTTATATTTATTTTTCCTTTCTATTATTTAATTTCTTTTAGCTTTTCTAAGCTTCGAGAAATAATAAATTCTCTACTAATTGTGTCAACCAAGTGAAGGTGGAAAGATTTTTTGGACACCACTAACCTACATAAACATGTTAGTAAGAAGTTAAATAAAATTTTAAAACCTACAAAATTTGAACAAAATCATTAAAATAAATATTAAAATTAAATTCATGTGGATTTATATCAAATCTTAAGTGAACATACCTTTAGCAAATTAAATCCAATGAACCACAAGTATCAACTCTACTCTTAACAGTAGAAAAAATTGCTTTATGATTTGATTCGTGAACCTTCCATGAATTCTTGTTTAATGTCATTAGCACAATATTTGATCAATTGAATATTTTTTGCAAGAACCAAATGTGAGTAGTGAAGCATCTTTCTATGTACTTCATATTCTTCAAACAACCAAGAATTTGATTTTTTGATACGAATATCATCGAAGCCAAGTTCTAGTGATTACCACTGACCCAGTCGGATACTCAACGTCTTAACTATTGATGACTATGGAAGTCAAAAAATTTCCCCTCTACACAGTGAGACAAAAAATAATATGTCCCCTCCTCGCTAAATTTTGTCACAATAACTACAAAAATGTGCCCAACATCACAAATTAAAACTCAAGTTAAATTTAAAATACATTAAGATTGTT
Source organism: Taxus chinensis (assembly GCA_019776745.2). Lineage (NCBI taxonomy): Eukaryota > Viridiplantae > Streptophyta > Pinopsida > Cupressales > Taxaceae > Taxus > Taxus chinensis. Next base: position 869,546,190 of record CM034148.1, on the reverse strand, counting down.
GACCATTTAATGATTTATAAATTTATAACATGACAATACATATGTACCCTTGTTGCACTCAAGCAGAGACTTGGTCAAAGTCATGTGATGTTGTCATATGATCTGAAGACAATGTAAGTTGTAATTCTCGTGGAACTTGATATGTGTCTAGTGGAATTAGAGGTTTACAAGTCCATTCATTTACCCAATGTTGTGACTCAGATTCATTCCCCGCGAAATCAATGCATGATATACAAAAACATGTCATGTACCTAGTATAAATAGTCCAAGAACTTGCATTTGAACTACGGACTGAGTGTATATTACTTGATCCTATAACTATTATACAAATCTTCATAACTTAACAAATATTGTTCCTTCTATCAACCAGAAATATATATGAACCATGTGAAACTCACTTGATATTTATGGCCCATATTATTGACACAACAATTAACAATTCTTTCTGCACTTGTAAATTTAGCACCTTCCTTTGAACTTTAACTCTTCTCTCTACAAGTGTCTCTTTGAACACATGCTCCTGCACCATCATGTTCTCCTTTCCCATGTCCTTCATGCTTCAGTAAAAATACCAGATATTTTATACACATGTTTATATGTGCATAAATCTTAGCTAATAAAACATCTATGCATTCTTGAATTATGATGTGTAGTTGTCTGACCAAGTGTAATGTTGATTGAAAATAAAATTTCTTTCTTTCAAGTTCACATAAAACACCTAGAAACACCCTTGCACATATTATTTAGAATGTTTTTGATCATCACTGATGTAGAAATGATACTCTCTTAATTTTTTTTAATCTTTTTTAGTGCTTTCTAAAGAGTGCATGATTTTTATATGCACAAAAAATAGCAGATTGTACTGAGTTATAGTATTGAGATTGAACCTCCATTTGTGGTTGCAATGTGTAATTCTCTGCGAAGTCAACTACTTAAAAAATAGTACCAAGTGGGAATTTTTCCTTTCTTAACTTGAATTGTTCATCCAACCATTGAGCTCTATGTGTGTGCCTTGCATACTCATAAACAATTTCCTCTTTGAATTTGACCATATATTCTGATATAAGTAATTGTTCTATAACAAGTTCACATCTCTTATATTATTTTCCATATTTTAATTGATATGCCACAGATTTATATTTGTTGAAACTGACTAATTATTTTCCTATTGAATTTCTACTCTCCTCATGGATACAACTTTTCAATTTTGGAAAGCCACCACATAAGTTGCACGTTCCATCCAAGCATGCTTTGTTATAAAAAAATGTCTAATTGATTCTTCACAAAATATCATATGAATAAATTGTCTTTCATATTTTTTTGGTACATTTAATCCACACTCGTAAAACATGATGTCAGTATGCAAAACACAACGTACTTGACAAAAACCATCATAATACATTGAAAATTCAACATGATGCCTACAGCAACAAGTGGTACGTGAGTGAGTGATTTTCACATAAAAAGGTTTTTTCATTTCAAAAAATATTTGGCTAATGTTAATTTGTGGATTTAATTCTTAAAATTAGAGAACAATTGTGTTTGATTCATAGCTAAGAAATTTTTTGCACATGATTCATGCTTGCGAGAACCTATTCTTATTTTTACTATATCTCTTCTATTAGGTGACACCCTTGTGTTCTCATTCCAAGACATTACAAGTAATTCTTATAGAATATTTGATGTACCCTTGTCTTTCCGAGGGAGTCTACTAGAGAATTATTAATAGTCAGTGTTATTGGTTGAGTCAAGAATTTTGCGTCTCCCTATTGCTTTCATTAGTATTTTTTTGTTTAGCTTCAAAGCTCTACTTATTTTTCTAGTCAAGCATTCATTAACTATTTTATCACTTTCTATACAATTAGTAAGTGCATTCACCCTATAGCATTACTATCTTTGGTGCATTTGTTAACACCTACAATTTGGTATGATTTATGTATATTTTCAACAATTGACGCATTTTGATCATAAACTTTAGATTTTTTAACCCTAGGGTCTTCATTGCAGACCTATCATATTAATTAATATCATCAATGGAACAAATAATTGACATCTTTGTGTATCATTTAAATTCTCAAAGTAATTATCTCAAATTTTTATAGCTTTTCTTCTTGCATTTCTTTCAAACATTTTGTTAGGCATTGGTTTTATAATTTTTTCATCAATTTTAATTAATTGAATGGGTTTTCTTCACAAAATGGAAGGATGTGTTCTTAGAGGTGAAGATTCATTAGCAAGGTTACTTTCTTCATTAAGTGTTTCCATGCAAATTTCAAGATTAACATTTGGATTCTCAGGTAAAGGTTCAACATTTCAATTTTCAAGTAAAGGTTCAACATTTCAATTGTCAGTTAAAGGTTCGACATTTGGATTCATATCAATTTCTTCATCCATACCAACATTATCATTCAATTAATTATCAATATTCATTGAAAAATCATTATTATCTACATTTTCATTATGTATTTCATCCTCATTTTATAAAACATGTAGGTACATTTGATATATTAGATGTACCTTTCCCTGCAAGAAGTTTTTACATCAGCTTCACTTTCTTTATTCTTATCTCTTCCAATTGCTCTGATGTCTTGTTCTTGACTTTATTCTTGTCCTTACCTCGACTTTTATCGCCCATGATTACAAGTATATATATTGGGGTAGGGGACAAGTTAAACTGCTCAAAAATTGTGTAAGAATGTATAGGAATGTGTAGACCAGACAGAAAGGAGACAAAAATATCGTGAAAGAGATGAAAACGACGTTGGGTAGCCACAAAATATATAGAAAGCAGGCAGTAAAATGCATATGCATTTTCTGAAAAAATTGGTAAAATAGCTATTCCTGCCATGATAAATCACACTCAAAGCAGATTAATAAATTTAATAAAACTATGACTACGACATCGAGAAAACTTTCTTATTTCTAAAAATATAATTTTTCAAATTTTATAACTAATATAATGTTTTTATACTAATTATTTTCTAACTATGCCTTTTTGTAGCTATTTTTTGGATTTTATACACGTCTATCTTTCATCTTGTATCTTTTTTTTGACTCATCAAAATTGAATTAAAAAAATTTAGACACAAGCTAGGACTAATTTTATACATATTAAAAAAGAAACCAATTTTCAATATTTTTTGAGGTAGTTAGTGGTGCAACACGGTCGAGAGCTCTGTTATTTTTTGAAATTTTATAATTTTTGTACTAGAAAAATCATAAAAACAAAAATACTCGCTCAAAAACTCTTTAAACAAATTATAGCACAAACTAGATGCTCATATCTATCTCTCTACCAAAAGGATTTTAAGAAATACTAAATAGTGCTAAAAAATGGTGTGGGCGCACGACCGACTGTCTACTATGTTTTTTTAACAAAAATAAAAGCACTTGTTGGTATTTTAGTTCTTTAACCCACTTAAACTTAACCATTTTCAAAAAAAAAAAAGTAGCTTAGAAACTAGACTCAAAATGATACGATTCATGTTCCTTTCAACATCTTCCAATTTTGAGTGTAACTATTTCAAATAACTCATAAAAGTTGAAGATTTTTATTTTTCAGAATAAAGTGTCCACTTAAGACCCTCTTTTGGCCCCCTAAATTGGAGCACTTACCCCTCTCAAAATATTGAATAATCAGAGGGTCATGTTGCCCTCTTTTTTCTCTAGTTGTCATTGATGTCTCTGTGTTGTCCCAATGCTTCTTTGTCATGGAAGTAGGGTGTCTAGGGAGTCACAGAGTGTTGGGTTCATGTTAATCCATGTTGAGTCAAATTGTTGCCTTTAAGTGCATGTGAGTCATGTGAGTATCTTTGGTGCAAAGTGAAGCAGTAAAATATTTCTAGCAGGTGTATCTCAAGTGGATGGACTCATTTTAGGACTCAGAATGTCAATAAACAAGCTTTGGAGAAAAATGCTACTTCTAGCCAAAACTGCTCTTAAGGAACTCAATTTTTCTTGCTTGCAAATGAGATTGATCGGATTTTCACAAAAAACCTATCGCTAACCAACACATGAAATGTGTAGAGGGAGGTCTTGCAATTCTCCATGTCAAATTTCATCAGATTCTAAAATGGGGATTTTGAGTTATTCAAGTTTTTCCAAATTAGCCTTATTGAAAAATGCGCTTTGAGGCTCTTGGAATCTTAGCACTCAAGAAAAAATATGAAGGAATTCTTGGATAAGTCATAAGAGACTTTTTTTATAGAAAATTTTCCTAGATTCTTGCGAAAAAAGAATTTTGGAAAAAAAAAAGGTGTAAGTAAAAAGTTCTATCCATTTTGCTAAAGCAGTTTATCTCTCTCCCATGCAGGTTGTTTGGTCAATGGAAGTAGAAGTTAAATTTTGATATGAAACTCACTTGGTTGAGCTTGTGAAAATCCTTTCAGAGGTGTGTAAGGTTGTTTCCAAGATTATTTGGTCATAAGCTTTTTTCAATGAAGGTTGTTACATGTTAGTTTCTTTCTTGTCATGACTGCCATTCTCCTTAGTGAAAATGATTTGTACCGATATGAGAATCTTGAAATTAAAATGATTCTTCAAAGCTTGTGGTGGACCTTGAACATAAAAATCATATTCCAGGGTTTGAGAAAACTCTATGTGTTCATTATCAGTCCAGAATGTGAAGTAGAATCTCCTATGCAAGGTGAGATCATCACACAAGTGTTTTGTTTGTATGTAAGATGTGTTTTGGTGCTCTAAGAATGAAAAGGAGATTCCATTCATTCTCCATGAAGACTAATGTCTTCTCAAAAATATTGTTTCATCAAGGTTGAACTCATCATGCACTAGTATGTCTTCAATATCACTATACATTGTTTTCTTTTGTGAGTTATGTAAGTGAATGGAAAATTTTCAAATTCTGATAAGGTCTAAAGATGTATCAAGCCTAGAACTTAGTTGAAGAAGGTGAAGGAAGTTCACACATGCCCATGACATTTGGAATTTTTGTTTTTCATTCAAAAACAACGGAGAAATTACATTTTGAGCTCTCTCGGGTTTCACACTCCCTCAACCCTAAAACTAGGGTTCACAAGAAAAGTATTACATCAAATCTCACAAATGGACCAATGAAAATTCGTGAAAATTGGGTATAATCTTTGTGAGTACGATTCCAATCAAATTTAAAAAATAATTTTTTAGTTTCACTAAAAATTGATGGTGAAATCAATTGCATAAATCTCAAAAAATGTGCACAAGTATCCCCTCGACTAGCAAAAGAGCATTTCCTTGTTTTACGAGATAATGTGTGTAAACAGAGATGTATTTCTTCTGGAGTTACATTGCAAACAGGTGAAATAAGGATCAAAGACCAAATTCATCGTTTGAACAAGATTTTTCCATGTGAATGCAATTTTTTTTTCCACAGTGGTTCACAAAATTATTCACACTTATATAGGGTTATGAAGTTGGAAGGTGTCTACAAAGTTGTGTTTTTCCATGAAATTGTTATCTCAAATAGCCTTGAGAAGTTTTATCAGTAGTTGCAGGTGTTAAATGCTTCAAGGGTGATGGTTCAAGTTGGAAATCATTATCTCGGTCTCGAACTATAGCTAGACATCCTATCAAGCTTATTGTAAATGTGTTCTCACCTTGTGGAAACAAATGACCAATTGCTTAGGGTAAATTAATAAGTTTTAGTCAACTTCAAGATAGTATTCCTATATCAAAACCTTATACAAAATTCTTAGCACAACTAAAATTTGTCTAAAATACATAGACACAACATTGTCATGTTTTGAGAGCCATCTCAATTTAGTACTTTTATGGTCTAGCGAAATGTAGAAAGGGTCAAGGTGAGAGGACAGTGAGAAACTATTAAGGAAGACCATAGGTCTCCATAAAGGAAAACATTTGAAGGAATTACTCACCTCAAAGGGAAGGAAGAGAGTTTGAGTTTTTGGTCTTTTATCAAATGACTGTTGAACTCTCCAAAGAAGTGAAAAACCATAAGTATTATCTTGACCTCAAGCCAAGAGGAAGAAGATGAAAGGTTAAATAAAACATGATGAACTCAAAGTTAAGGAAGCTAAAACCTCTTAAATGAAGTTGAAGATTCATGCAAATGGAGACAATAGAAGTTGAGTAAAGAGTCTATAGGTGAAAGAAGGCAAGGAGTAAGCTTTAGTGGTTAGAATACCTAGAAATAAAGGTGTGAAAAATAAGATAGCACTGAGACATACTGAGAGAAAGTGAAAAAAAAAGAGAGAATACATATTGAACAATTAATAGAGAAGGAGAACACAATGACTAATATCTAAGAACAAAGATAGCATTATATACAAGAAGTAGATAGAAAATGAATGTTGTGAAAAAACATATAAGAAGACTTAACAAAGAACACGCAGAGAACTGAGATAGAACTTTTGAATGCAATAATGAGAAGGCAATGAACAGTAAACAAAAGGAAGAAAAGTGGGAAAACATGGCAGAAATATAGAAGGCAGATGTCTTTGTTGAAATAAGGTGGTATTCATCAAAGTAAAAATAGTGAATTATAGGCAAGAAAGGTAAGAAACTTATAAGTTGTTAAAGGTATTGTAAAACTAAGGTCAGGGACATATTTGAAGCATCTTATACAAGACTACATCAGAATTAGTTTTCATCATTCTTGACAATGTATAAGTCAGAGGAACAGGTGAATTGTAAAGTGTTTTAGTAGAGTGTCTATAATTAGTTGATAAAGCAACAAGATAGCTACATGGTCAGTTGTTTTGTTAATATTGTTTGAGTAGGAGCTTGGACCAAATCAAGCTGAGTGGGTGCTTTGCAAACTTCAAGTTGGTGCTTGAAAGAGTATTTTTAAGTGGGTGCTTCATGATTAACTGGGTGCTTAATCCTTTATAAATCAGTAAATTCTAGAATAGGTGTTATGAATAAAAGGCTGACTTCAAAATGGGTTTTTCCCTTCTTGTGTTTCCCACTATAAAAATGTGTCACTCTCTCTTGTGTTGTTTGTTTCAAGTTTCTCTTATACTCTTAGTATAACTGCTAGTTCATTTTAAGAAAGATAGGAATTTTTAAAAAGTCTTAATTGTGCAAAGCACTGAATCACGCCCCCTCTCAGTGTTTTTGATATCTAACAGGGCCTTGTTGCATTATTTATCCTAGGATTTTTTGCAAGAGGAATGTGAATAGTGACTGATTTGGATGAAGAAGGTCCCTTCAGTTATTTACCTTTTTCTACAAGGGAAGGGTTGGACTCTACCATTTTTACAAGAGAGGATGGATTAAGGGATTTTTCCTAATAGAATAACAAGAAGATGAACCCTTAATCGATGGAAAAAAGTGATTTCCTCCTTTCACTACTACACAATGTGCAAATAGACCACAATTTGGGTCATTTTCTGTCATAAATTGACCTTTTTGGGTGTTTTCTGACATGTTTCTTGGGAGTCTTCATGATTATTTTTACCACACAAAAGTGATGCAAAATTGACATGACTAGAAAATTTTAATTTCATCAATTGTGCATCACTTTTGTGCTATATTTATGTCTATTTTGCGTCTACTTTGCACCATAGAAAATTGATGCAAGACCTACAATATTAACACATAGGATGGTACCTGAAAAAGAAAGAAAGGAACACTTCCCTAGTGGCCGATAAGATATTAAAGGTACTCCACCTCCAACCTAACTTTCTAATCTTTCACCTATATTTGGAGCATAACAGTTAAAATAACGACGACTTTTTTAACCACCAAAAAACTTACATCCACAAGAAGAAGATTGAAATAACATGATTTCTATCTTTCCAACAAGGTTCATTTTAAGATACCTCTTGGAAATTGGAGGTGGAAAATACTTGGAAAATAACCCCGGAACCGGTTTCACTGAAAGGCAAAGTTACCAATTTTTCAGAACTAAATTTTTGTCCACTTTTTTTTGAGTTAGAGAGACTACAAAGTTGCAAACATTGACCTTGGTTGATGCACGTCAATGAGTCTTCTTGACGCGCGTTAACAAGGCTCATTGATGCATGTCAACAAGCCTTTGAACCCTAATTTTGTCCTATAAATACACCGGTCATTTTCACGTCAAGAAAATTCAAGAGCAGGAAAGTATAAACTTGAGACCAGTGGGAGGGGTTTTTAAAAGGCTTGTTGAAACCCGTTAATGGTGTCAACAAGCCTTTTTTTCCTATAAATACCCTCCTACCAGTCATTTTCACATTTACACTTTCCTACTCTCGAATTTTCTTGTATACAGGAATCCATTATCCAGGTCAGGTACAATCAAGCTCAAGGACAACTACAATGGTGACTACAAGTGCATCCCAAGCTCAAGAAAAAAATCAAGAGGAAAATCCAGTCAACCCACAAGCCATATCCACAAGGCAAGATACTCTATAGGAACCCTTTGTGCCCCCACATCCAGACTATTTTACAAATGAATTCAGAATACAAGGATTTGATCGATGCATGTGAGTTTGGTGGGCTCATTAAGATGCCCCATTTTGAAATAGACCATGATATTTTGAACTACCTTCTCTCCTCGTACAATACAGAGGATGGGTCTATTTAATGTTACTGTGGACGACAGGTCGATTGTTTCAATTCGGTATCGACCCAGCTGATATTCATCGGTTTATAGGCCTCCCATTCAAAAATTTACCCATTGTTACAATGAAGGCAACACTCGTCGAAGATGATAAGAAATACCTCAAATCAAATTTTGGTTTCCATGTTGATTGTAAGTGTAAACTGTTTTCATTCGTCATTTTGTATTCAGTTTTTTATTTTGATACAATTCAAATTTATATTAATTCCAACGGTTTTTTGGCATTTGCAGCTCATGTCAATAAATCCAGACGTGGTGTGGATACGCAAGGAATTACACACCACTTTCTTGCTGCTATGATTTCCTTCTTTCAATCCAGAATAGTTTTGCAGGGTCGGAAAATAGATATACCAAACTGGGCCATTGCATACATTCTTGCAACTATCGCAAAGAAAAAAAATTGATTGGTGCACCTTTTTATATCAAAAAAATAAGAACTGACATTACAAATGCAAAGCTTTCAGAAAAACCAGTCATTCACACCACAAACTATCTCCTTGGCCTTTATTACGAGGCTCTTTTAAATTTAAAAGACAAACCAATTCCCACTTGCACGGATGAGGCATTGATGAATTTGTCAATTCCATTTCAAGAACAACAGGTATAAACTATAAAGTTTGTATTTCTACATTAGACTGACAACAGGTATTAACTATTTACTATTTGCAGAGAATATTTTTGGAGGCCCTTCCCCAAAAAAAGGTGGCATCAAGAGGAAGAGGCCAACAACACACTGAGGCATCGGGAGATTCACAATCTGAAATGGAAGCTCACTCATCTCCAAACCGCCAACCATTTGAATTCATTAAACGCCAGAGAAGTAATACCCTTACATGTATTATTTACAAATTCCAAATTTGTATTTTCATTTTCCCATTTAAATTTTACCATATTGAATTGACATACAATCATATGTTGATGACATTGTAGGGGCTTTGGACCATACGCGTGCTTCTCAAAGTCAACCATCTTCCCCAACTCACTCAGTTCAGTCGGCATGCATTTGTGTCTTCTCAACAACCACCTCAGCAATCCCAACAATAGACAACTCAAAAACCACCAATTACTACTCCAACATGGCCACCTCAAGCACCGTGACAAGCTACCCCTCAACAACAAGGTACAAGTTTTGAATAGTACTTCATTTAATTTCATAGTTTTTGCATAGTTTTCTAGTTTTTCATATGATTTTTCTTGAACTTTTCAGCACATTACAGTCCTTCACCTTCTGTACAAATAGCAGCACCACCCCCTCCTCCACCAATAATATTCAAAATGCCAACCAGAGGATCAGGAAAAAAGAACATTGGTAAACACATGCCAATTCCTCTGGCCCCTAGTGGGACACTAAACATTACCTCCTCGTTTTGAATTCCAACCCTCTCACTTGGTGGCTTGCCCAGCTGCAACGGGCATATCAGTTTTAAATAATATAAATTTAGATGAAGATTACTTGGGCATTGATAGCAATGACCCAACAGGATTTTTCAATACACGTGAGATGATTCAAGGCCAGCAGGTATACTTCTATTTCAACATAATTTATTCAACTTTCACTTACATTTCACTTTAGATTTATTTGTTTGAATATTGATTTATTTTATCACAAATAGGATCAAGGCCACCCAAAGGCAGAAACAAGTAGCAGTTCGATCAACCCGAAAGCCCCCATACCTCTCCAGCGAGATCATCTTCTTCAGATTCAGATGGTGAACAGTTGCTACCTTTTCCTTTAGAGAACTTAATTGGTTATGATTGTCAATCCCATGTCGATGAGTTTATTCTACCTCATATCAGTCAGCTCATAGAATGGGAGAGAAGGGATAAAGTACTTATCAATGAGATAATAAGTCGTTATGAAAATTATTGGCAAAGGGATAGTTTATACGCTGCAGTCCAGAATCAACCTGTGAAGATGGATTCCTTACTTACCCAAGTAAGAAGTGGGACTGTCACGTATAACAACAACCATAAAGATGACATTTTGGATAAGACATTAAACAAATTGGAAAATATTAGTGCTGAGGCCCAGGCATATTTTAACAAATGGTCTAAGGACAAGGATCTGGTAGCAGTTGCAAATGCCGAGAGAGATAGAGCGGTTGTAAGTATTATCACTTTCAAACAATATTTTTTGTTAATTTGAAGTTTTCTTATTTTAGTAATATGTTGAATTGACATCACTTTTTTTGTGCAGTTGAAATATGAAAATTTGAAGAGTCAAGCAAAGGTTTTCCAAGTTCACTTGGAAACCGCGAAGAACAGTTTATCCGCAGTGAAGAATTTGAAGGAAAATATTGTTTTGGTTAACAAACAAAACAATACACTGAAGTGGATAATTAAAGAGCATGGCTTCGACCCTGAAATTTTATTCAAAACCAAGGCAGTTGTTGATCCAAATTTGCTATCCCATGGAGATGCGACAAAGCAAGAAGAAAGAATTTTAAAGAATCTAGACAGTGTTGCGGAAGATCTCATAAGTTCTGGGATTATTTCTGCATTGGGGAAAGGGGTACAGGTAGAGAAGCCATTGGGGAAAGGAGTACATGAGTGGAAAGGGGTACAGAAAATTGAGGGTTGAAAATTTTCATTATTGAGTGTGGAAACTTGAAAAATAGAATCTATATTTGAAAATTTGAAACATTGAATGTGATGGTCATGGCATTTGAATTTTATTATCTGGATTTGAAATTTGAAACTTGAATTTGATAGCCTTTGAAAATTTGAAATACTATATAATCTTTAATTTTATAACTTCCTATATATTATGTATAGAATTTCTAGATTGTATATGGTGTTTATGTTTCTTCTCTACTTGTAATGATGATTGCATTAGATGTGGATGATGACATTACAATAGAATCATAGTCTCATAGATATGGATTATCATGAATTGTATGTGGATGTAGATTTAGCTTCAAGCACGATCATGGAATCTGGATGATGATAATGGATAATTGTTTTAAGAAAATTTGGAATGTAGTACGACAGAGACATTTAAACGTTCTCAAAATCTTCTTCTCTATACTTGTAATGATATGATGACATTAGAATGGATATAGATGATGATGAATGATGATAATGGATAATTGTTTTTAAAAAATGGAATGTGTTAGGACAGAGACATTTCTGCACATTTAAAATAGATAAATAATTGTTTTAATAATAATTGGAGTGTCAAGATTATGATAATGATATGATGAATTTAATAATAATTGGAGTGTCAGGATTATGATATGATAATGATATGATATATATGGATGATGATGAATTTTATGTGGACATGTAGATTTAGCTTCAAGCACGATCATGGATGATGAATTGTATAATGGATCGTGGATTATGAATTGTATAATGTATAATATGGAAAAATCTTCCTCTTTGTAAAATTTGATTGTGTGATTTTATCCCATAAAGTTTAAAAAATATATCAAAGCATTTTGCAAATATAAAAATAAATTAAACATAATTGTAAAAAATCAAGAAATGTCATATGATAGGGTTTAAGTTACCTCTAGTGTTTTAGATGGTTGTGAAATCATCCTTCGTAGTGTGCTAGATCTTTGATTTAAGAAAACTCAACATGAGAAATGGATTAGTAGATAGATGGGTGAGTTGCCTAACATTGTCAGTCCCGAGAAGTGCAAGCTTCCTCGGATGGATGTCAACCCACATTTTCAAAAAAAAAAGATGAAATAATAGTATTTAAATAAATGTAAATATATATACCTGTAACATCTTTAATGATAACAAGAGCTGAAACAAAATTTAAGGTGACAAAAAATAAAAGTAAGGTGAAGGAGATACCTATTTAAAGTTGAAACAATCCATTATCAATAGCTTCTTCAAACTCGATGTTCTCTTCTATAGAGTGTGACGATGTGCCAATTCCACTCTCATCGTTGGGAACAATTGTACTTGTAGCTGTATTATTCACACCTCTTCTTTTGCAAAGGGAATTCCAATGCACAATTTCTCTGTCGAAAGGAAAGGTTTCCATGGAGTAGCGAGATACATAACACCTCATGCAACTTTCTATATTTTTATCCAACCTGTTTCTCAGTTTTGATTTTATAAATGATAAAGCACTGAAAACCCTTTCGTCCTCCACAGACCCCAATATCATTGTTTGGCATAACTCATATAATCTGAAATATTCATTGATGTCTTCTTGTAAGATAGAACTTTGATAGATTCCTCACCACAACCTTGTAATAGCACCACTTTCAGAAGGTTCGTCTAAATTTTTATATTGGTTCCTCATTGTTGTTGCAAAATTTGTTGATTGAAACTTTAATAAATCAGCATTCAGTATACCTTTGATTTCCATACCCTTGGACTCTGAATTCTTTGTGAAATGTTCCATTATTGTACCCATGGATTTATGGAAATGCTTTCTTACAAAGTCTTCATGACCACCTTCAGTATTCCAAAAATTAGGATTCATCACACCCATTGCTTCAAGAATTTTATCTTTGGAGAAACGTTCTCTAATTTCTGATGATAAGGATTCTGAAAATTTTTTAAAGCTTTATTCTTGTTTCAACTATAATAGACTCAAAGAGATTACGTGTCACGGGAACATCTTCTCATTCTGATCCTGTAATATCTTGACATTTTTGCAAAATGTGCAGTGGTATGTCCCTCCCATTAACAGTGATGCAGAGGTGATCGTGGATATTAAATCTCAAATAGTTACTAGGATTTTTAAGATCTAATAAAGCTTTCCAATTCTTGAAAATAGGTGTATCAAAACTATCTTGGGAACAATACAAGATATCAAGACTTTGACATACCATTTTTCTCATCCGTATAAAATCCACAATATAGATTAATCTCCCCTGTGCATGCTTCATCAGTGTATTGATCTCCTGCAACATTGGAAGAATACCAACCAATGTAAGTAATGTCTCCAAATCAGTTAAACGGAACAACAAGTCCCTCACCCTATCAACTTCATGATGATATTTGTGCATGAAACCAACCAACGAAGGATACTCCTCACGAACTCTGCATGTAGGTTCATACAAAGAGATCCATCTCGTCTCAACATCTTTCAGAAGTTTTTTGCCATCTGTAATTCCAATTGTGAATTTCTGGAACTCAAGAAATCACTTTGGGTTGCTTGCCATATAGGCATGAAGTTCTCTTATAAGGTCTTCTAATTTAGCAACATTTTCATAGTTGCTTACCATTTTATACGCTAAATTCATTCTGTGAGCCATACAGTGAATTGGTAGCATATATGGGGCCACTGTTGTTTGTAATCTAACACACAGCCCTGTTCGGTGACCCTGCATGATAGATGCACCATCTGCTCCGACGCATACCAACTTTGTAGCAATTTCATAATCAGTCATTCCAGCAATATCTTTCAAATGAGAAACAACTATTTTATGTAGGTTTTTGGCATTACAGTTTTCAACCATTTTCATAACACCCAGCAGATGAGGTGTCCTTATATGATTTTCTAAAGTATAGACGTGGATACATACCCATGCAGTGTTGTCGACTTTTGTCACTTCATCAATTGAAAGAGAGATAAACTTTGATTTTTTTACATTCTCTTTCAAATCTTCCTTCTCTATCATCGAAAGGCATTTTTCCATTTCCCATCCACTACTTTCAGACCAATGAGACTGAGGTATGTTCAGCATTCCATTATATTGATACAAAACTTTGAAATCGAGGAAATCTGAAATCGATCTTCCTTTCTTTAGTATGTGAAATAAAGTAGAGAATTGTATGAGTTTTTGCATGTAGATTTGTTTGATTCATCTTACCAATTTGCGATGTGATCGTTCCTCCCTTTTCCACGAGATGTCTACATTTTTTCTGCTCTGCTTCATAATCCACTACGTATTTAACATGCATGCATTCTTTTTCAGTTTTCCACCTGTGTGTTTTGATTTTCTAGCCATCTGCCCCCGTTACAGTCAAATATTGTTTTCCACAATGTTTTTCTATAGTGTCCAACTTCATTTGCATTTTTTGTTGCTTTCCCAATTTCCACGTACATATTGTACATGTACATTCAGATGGGATCTCTTCTGAATTAGATGATTGTATAGGTTTGATAAATAGAAATTTGGCAGCCCAATCAAACTTGTATGTCCTGCCAATGGTCCACATATTCTTGTTTGTTTTCAATGTTTTACTTTTTTTAGTAGAATTTTGAGCAATATCACAATCACCTGGTTTCCTCTTTCATGAACCAGAATTTTAATTTGATTTTTGTGTTCCATTTTGCGGAGTATTTGTATGTGTGATATCTTGATGCACTCCTGGTTACACCCCAACATGAAGAATATCTTCAGGATCTGGCATCTCAACAGTTATATCTTCAAGATCTGGCATATTATCGTAGGTGTCATTTGTTTGATATTGTGCAGAATGCATGTCCACCTCAATATTACCTTCCACACAGTCAGTATTTTGATTCTTTCTGGTGGTAGCTATATGGTTGTTGGTAGTTACAATATCTGTATTAGGAGAGTTTCCAAAATACTTGAACAGGGACTTCTGATATTTCTTAGTTACTTTTAGGGTCTTCACATTCTGAGGACTAGCACCTTCCATTATTCTGAACAGAGTCTTGCATCAGCAAAAGAACCAAGTTGCACATCAGAGACAAAATTCCTGTCGCGGGTCTATAATACCTCATTTTCACGCGTCAACAACTAACCCCCTTGTCACGTGTCTGCAATACCTCCTTGTCGCGCATCAACTATATCCCTGTCATGCGTCAACACCTAACCCCCTTGTTGCGCGTCAACAGCGTGTCAACTATCCCTGTCGCGCATCAACTATATCCCTGTCGCATGTCAACAACTAACCCCCTTGTCATGTGCACTGCAATACCTCCTTGTCGCATGTCAACAACTAACCCCCTTATCACGCGTTAACAACTAACCCCCTTGTCGCGCATCTGCAATACCTTCTTGTTGCATGTCAACTATATCCCTGTCACGCATCAACAGCTAACCCCTTTGTCACGTGTCAGTCAATTCAATGGGTCGCGCATCAGCAAATATCATTTGTCACCTGACACTAAACTACTAACAGGCTAACAACAATCTCTGGTGCTTAGAGTATGCGAGTTCACAGTATTGGTAAGCTACTGGTGGTAGTACTGTAGTATACTACCCAATGAATCACCTAGGTTTTTATAGGAGATGTTTTCAAATGTAGGTGAAGCCGACCCCAAAAAATATATATATATTGTAAATTTTAGGCGAACAGGACACCGACCCACTCCGAAAAAATTGCCTTTTCAAATTTTCCTAAAATGAAATTTTCATTATATTACGAATATTCGCCACTAAAATTATCCCTGCTTTCCAAATGTGAAATAAAATTGCAACATGAAATATATGCCAAATTTTATTATGTTTTGTAAGAAGCATGGCCGAGTTTCCTAGAAGAACCATTCTCTAGGAAAAGGATTCTTGAATGATTGAAAAAGGGTGTGGATCCATCACCAAGCATATTGGGTGCAGGGAAAAATCAAAATAGATGCTCGATCATTTTAGCTTAGTGAAAGACCAAGAAAATGGAATTTAAAAACCCCATGTGCATCAACCTCTTCCCCGTAAGTAACCCTTGATACACGATACACCAAAGGAAATGGTTGTTTTGGGGGTTTATTAATGGAATTCCTGATATTGGAGAAATGTCTGACCCAAGTGGCTACTGTAGATTTAAGATTCTAGTGGCGGTTGAGGTTTTGAACCTAAACATCATTATGGGAGAGACGTCGGTAACAAATTGGGGTAATATTAGAAGAAAGAGGTTTCAACTGACCAATTTAACTCTTTCCACAAGGTAATCTAGAACTAATTTGATCTTTTGAAGGTGTTCTTCATGTACTACATTTTGAATCTTATGTGTATATAATATTTGTGATTTAAGATATTTGATTAATTATGGAATGTGATAAATAAATAGTAAAAACACAAAAGGATAGTGCAGTTAAAATTATATATACTTTTATAATTGATCTATATTTAAAATTGGAAGGAATAGGAATTTTTTTATATATTTTGTTCGTCTCTAAAACTAGATCTTTGTCTACTCTAGGAAAAAATTGACTAGTAGGGATAATATTGTCCATCTCATCATATCCATAGCTACACAAAAATTTCCCACTTTGAAAATATGATTTATGACTACACAACCTCTTGCAATTGTTGAATTTGTACCTACTTGTGTGATCTAGGATTTGAAATATGCATGCAAGTTATCATTTAATCAATCTGATGTTCTTGAAACCCAATTAGCTTCTTTAAACTCCTATAGAAAGGGGTTAGTGGCTTGGGTTGAGTGGCACCCACCAAACCTGTGTAGCATTACTCTAAAGAGGCATTAAATACATGTAGTTCTCCACCTATTTGAAGTGCAATTGTATTATTTTCATTTACATGTATGCAACTAGAATTTGGCTCCTTAACACTTGATATTACTTGTTTTAACTTGAATTTGAGTGTTTTTTATTTGATAAGACTTGTTATTGACCTAGTTTAGAATGCTTTAGACCTACATAGGTTGCTCCTAGTCTATGCTCTTGCAATAGGGAAGAATATGATAGCTTTGTTTGATACTTGGTAGATGTGTGCAAAGTGAGATACGAAGTAATGGCCAAGTGAGTAAATGAGTAGGCTTAACTTGTATTTATATTGCTCCAAGAGTAATGTTTCATACTAAGGCCAATTTAAATGGGAAATACCAACTCATAAAAAGATATTCATTTGCAAATGTGACCATTAGAAGGATAAGGATATGATCAACTAGCAGGGGATGAGATCAACAATCGATCACGTCCCTACTGGATAATTTTCGTGTTGTGGTGAAAGTTGAAATGATGATCTAGAGAAGTTTGCACATGAGATATAAGGTGTTTTTCACTAAGAGAAGTGTTTTTGTAGGCAAATAAGCAATAAAAAGAGGGAATTGACATGTAAGCCTCGAGATAAGATAGTGAATTTGAACTCGGTTTATGTGCACAAATCATATATAGAGGATATAAACCAAAACTAGTATTACCAAGTGTCAAATGAAAAAAATATAAGTGTCTATAAAGATGCATTGCATGCCTTCGCGACCATGCCATTTGAACCAAATTTATTTCTTGATAAATTTGGTGAATTTTTTGTAACACATTTTTAAACACAACAAACGTGCCTTGTTAGCAACATGAATTCTTCCTGAAAAGAAGAGGAATTTGGATCTTCAGCAATCAAGCTTTTTTCTGGAATTTATTCAAGAAATGACACTACATGTCATTAAGACAAACTTCATGCCCGAAGGGAACACACACAAATATTTAGTAATTCGGTTGGGAGTGGGATCAACTTGGATTATAACGAATTTTTTCTCATAATGGAAAGTTTTAGAGTTGAAATAGCATATTAAACTCAAATATTTCCATTGTATAATTGTTATTGAAGCAAAATGGGAGTTGAGAGCAAAGTTTCATTAGATGGGAAATACTCCTAATAATTCTCATGTTGATGTTGCTCTTTGGAGCAAGTATCCAATAACTTCTCTTTTTAAATTCTAATAATAATTTTGAATAAATTTATAATTTTTTTAAAAATAATCTAATTACATTGTAGATTAAAAAAAAAAAACTCTTAATAATTATTCTTAGAAATAATTTAAATATACTTAATACACCTCACAAAAATAATAATTTAATTAAATTGGTGATGGAAGCTTTGAAATACATACTTGCCCCAGGCCAAAAAAATTATAGATCCAAGAAAAGAAAAGACATCTAAAAAGAAATCCAGTCTAAGAAATAATGAGAAATGATCCAAGCTTATCCCAACCAAGCTTTGGAAGAAAAGCTATTATTAATGGGTAAATCAAGATTTCCCCACTTATGCTATGCTGCAACTACTAGGATGACAATGAGCAACATAAGACCAAAAATTAGCAGCAACATGCAACTGAAAGATGAACCAGATTTTTGACCTTTGGATGCCTCACCAACTTCTCTTTGGGCAGCTGCAGTTGCAGAATGGGAGCTCTGGATATTAGTCTCCATATCATTTACCATCACTCCTTGCTCACGAATTAGGGTTCCCAGATCTTTAAACATTTCATTCACATCTAAAACTTGCCTCTGAATCTCCCTTATGTCCTCGTCTCTTTCTTCAATCATCGCCTCATTTAGCAGAATCTCTCCTTCTAACTGATGAACTTCCTGATTTCTCAGAGATTTATCAGGGATTATGTTCACAACAAGTTCCTCACGATCTCTCCAAGATTCTTCTGTTCTTGAATTTAGATGGCCTTCTTGGGGAAGAATAGAACTTTTATAATCTGCTTCAATTTTTTGGATTTGGTTGAATTGCTTTAAAACATGCTGAAAATCTTTTGCAAGTCTTCTATGGGCTATCTTGTTGCTATCTGTAGCAGTTTCTGCTTTGAGTTTTGCGTATGTATCTTTCACCAACTCTGCAATACGTTCCTTTGTTTTATCCAATTTCTCTCTGATCTGTGGAAAATCCTTGGGCGTCCCCAGGTTATTTACCAGCCGCTGAAAGCTTGAAACCGCTGTATTTATCTGAAAAATTCCTGCCCTCACCGCCTGAGAAGAATTCTGCATTCCATTAATGGGGAACACACACCCTGCTTCTAAATCCATAAAACTCATATTTCCTCGCCCTGCTTCTCTAAGTGGGTGATACTCTGCCTCTTACACAGGAGTTCGGGTTATTAATAAGAATGTCAACCGAAGAGATATTATTATAATTATTTTATAATGCGTTTCTATTTTTAGGAATGGAATTTACATTAACAAATATATTGTATAAATCTATTTAGTAATAACAACATAATATACAATATATTATATATTTTTTAGAAAGATATATTATTTTTACGCCGAAGGCGTAAAAGGTTCCTGCGGACGTTTCTACGAGTGTCTTAATTTTGACAGCCGTTTGGACGTTTTTTACTATTAATTTGACGGGTATTTTCCTGTTTTTCCTGTTTTAGCCAAAATAATGCGTAATAATAAGTGAATTTAAAAGGAAAATATAAATTCTTACAAAGCACATCCACGCCTCACAGATAACATTATTAACAAATCCCTGGATTTCACTTGTTTTGAATATGGTGCATCTCATGCAATGAAAGCAGACCTAATGTCAATCTATATATGGCACAAAGTATGATACTGCGATTCTCAAATCATGAATATATCATAGTATATTGAAGCCTTACTTTCTGAGCGTTGGAACTACGGGTATTTCAAAGTCTTCTTCAGATAATATCGTTAAGGTGAATATATCCTCTACTTATGCTGCAAACTATATCAAATGTCTTCGCCTCATGGAGAGGGCATGTTTTTCGCTGACGTAGAAGAAGCCCTAATATATTATTTTTAGAATACGACGGAATTCAAATGACAGGAGTCGGTTCTTGGGCTCCTGGAAATCAAAATCGCATTTGTTATCATCCCTTCAATTGAACATTTTACCAGATTTCAGCTGCCAGACTAATTTACAAGATTTGGAGATGGTATTAAAAAACGAGCTGTGTTTTGAGAGAAGATTCAGTATCCACCCGCAAGTAAAAATTTAAAGATTAAATTGTCTCAAATTTCGATACAAATGCTTCACCAGCTCTTATTTATGCAGAGAAGGTTACAATTATATATTCCAATTGAAGACTATCAAATTTCGCTAGGTACAAGCATGGTTGTTTTGTATAAAGGATGTCAATTCTATAGGAAAAGTTCTATTTTTTATTTATGAATGTTCCAATCAAATGGCTCATTAGATTTACACCTATTTGGGATTTATGTGAAACCCCAAAAACGTATAGCTATTTTTTTCGAAAATTAAGAACTCTAAACAATGGACCAATATCTTTGAACTACTTGATAGTCATTTGTGGTTTTTTAAATATCGGTGAAAACATCAGTTTCAGATTCCATTTTTCAGAGGATTTCCGCAACACATGTATTACAAGTAAGAAATAGTTTTACGAACATGGTTATATCCCTGTCATGTGATCTGTTGGATAATTAGGTGGTATTTTTTGTGCATAACTAACTTTAATTTGTTTGACAAATTTGCAAGAAAGATTTAGTTGCTTCATATGTAACCAGTACAAATGGTTCCTGCAGGTGCATGGAAAAGCATGTCTAGACTTTAAGCCTTTGGTCAAAGCTGCAGACCCCTCTTTAGATACTATTTGCTGAGCCGCGTTGCATATTGAGCTACTTGAATCTCTCTGCACAAAAACCCCCTGCACAATCAACAAAGTTACATATATCACGCTATAGAATTGAACAACAAAATTTGCATTGTTAGATTGGTATGTTTCAATTTCAGCGAAAAAGGTTATCATTTGTCAAGAACTCAAAAAGACAAATCCCATTTAGAAAGAACAACATGGTATATATCTTCTAAAGGTGATGAACCCTGTATACATATGTTGTTTTGCACATCAAGCATGTGTCTATGCAGCTTAACAAACCAGCTAAGTAATTAACAGCAAGATACATGACCAAAAACGTAATGATAATGAAATACCAAGAAAGTTTTACAAGTGGATCAAGGCCGCCATTTATTGGGAAATCCAAACCTTGCAATCGTGGTCAATAATGGATGAATAACAAATCAAAACCATGGGTAAAATTCTGACTGCTGGAATACAAAGTTTGCAACCACAAAGGCCATCATGGGCTACAAGAACCTTCAAGTTTTCCTCGCCCTCTCCTTGAAGTAGCATAATTTTTAAGCCTTGGGGGAATATTTTTATTTTGATGCATGCAACAAACACAACCATTATTTAATTTGATTCAAGTTGATCAATTTTCTTGATTTTTTAAAACTGAGTTCATGCCTTCAGACTTGTCGCCTTCCAATCTATAAAACTGTTTGGAGTATGAGAATTTTATAGTGCTTGAGATTATAAGTGAGCTTGTACTATTCTAGATGAAAAAACTACATTGTCCATAACTAAATACAACATGGGCTGGCATTTTGGCCATGAAACTCACCAATCCAAATTCAAAATCAAGGAACACATCCATAATCAAGTATCAAGCAAATTGTTTCTTGACATCTCAATCCCATGGCAATTCTGCAAAACCTCACGACAATCAAAATAAAAAAACATCATTCCCTATCAAACCCAGCAGTTTGGACATCCTAATAAAAATGGAATACCATAAAAAAAAATTATAACCAACATACGCACCCACCCAAATCAAGGAGTCTATTTCTCCATGCTAATACCTTGTAAATATGTACACACACAAAATACACATGCACCTTGTTGAACAACCAATGGAGCTTTAAAATCACACATCATAAGCCCAAGAACCCAAAGAATGCACCAAATGTGTTACCAACCAAATATCATATTGCACAGGAAGAAAAACCATATTTTACCTGCTAATTGGAAGTTCAAACCCTAAAACAAATGAAATAGCACGGATTTAAATAATTTCACTGAAAAGAGTCAAAATTTTAAATCTTCCAAATCGGGCACTACGAAAAACCGATGGGCCTGGGAATCACACATATACCTTAACACATACAAACACAAAAACCCATAATACATCACCTCTGAGCCCCGAAAATTTGAAAATCTTGCTCCCTTTATTTTTAGCATGCTCTGTGTGTAGGTCGTGGTCTCAAATATAATATCCCCAATTCAACCCAATCCACATGTTAAATACTACATTTCCAAAATATTAGTAAAGGAGGATATTACTGTTTCTAAAGTTATGTTATGCAAACAACAAAAAATCATGGTTATTTCTAATTTATGGGTTGAAATAGACCTCATAAATGGTGCTAATCATTGACAAACAATCAACGTACTCTGCCATAAACCAAAATAACCCGTAGTAAATACTACAATAGTACCTCCACTAGCTTTTTCTCAAATGTATCCATCCTCAGTATCGAATGTATCATGTATTCGTATTTAACATGCCATGGCTAGACTTGGGCTCTAGCCAATGTACATAATATACAAGTCCTTTTCTCAATGGCTTTCCTAACTTTATTTCAACAAGAAAAACAATGTGGTCATACATGAATACACAAATGGCTAACATGATGGGCATTTTTGGTTCCCACCCACAATTTCACTACTTCCTTCTAAATCTCATAATGTGGCATAGGAGCCAGTATACAACAACGATCAGAACATTGAATCTGGAAAAATCAACCACCGACATTATCAAATTTGATAGATACAACGGCCCATGTTGGGATCCCTCCAACCCGTTAAATTTGGAAATTTTAACAAAGACAATTGCTGAATAAGATGGCTATTCAACTATCCATCCCAGGGACTTACTTTGCATAGAGCAATCTAGTCAAGATTGGAACCACTGAAAGGCAAGGCCTGACATACAACTTTCTCCATAGTTCTTCACTTTTAAATATGTGCATTTCACCTCTTTTTCATTCCAAAGGTGGCATACCAACACTCAGAGCATCAAGATGTCATAAATACTACCCCAATAGCAACTACTACTTTACTCAACACTTATTGTATCCAAAGAGTTCCATTCAAGGGGTAAAAATTCATGTTTAGTGGAAATAAAATTGGCCACAAAATGCTAATTCATGATATAAATTCTAAATGTACAAAGGTCTTCATGTATTCATGTTTAGTTCATATATCGTGAATAAGATCTGCATATCTATGATTTTGTAACAAATTTAAATGTATACACAGAACATTTCAATGTACTGTTTCATATACACTCAAACACTTCCACTAGGGAGTCACACCCCTTATCAACATGTTATCGACAATACAAAAATGGATTTTTCAACAACCAACCAACCAAACAACTGATGTAACCATTGCCTTAAAACACGTTGCAACACAAACACAATTTCCCCAAATAATTACAAACCACATTAACTACAAAAAGTAATTAACTATTCACTCATGATGATTTGCAAATGTATATGTAGAATTTGTACCAATTCGAAATGTAGAAAGATATAACCTTTAAATGTTCTTCATCCTACACTTACAAAATCGATCTAATAAACATCAACTACAAAAGTAATAATTATCCTCTAAATCAAATAACATATGTCATTCGGCGATTCACATTGCATTTTACACATGCGATTGCTAGTTAAATAAAATTTAGAAAATATATATTTCTAATTTCATATAATTGTTTTTAAACTTTTTATTGGAGAAGGTTACAACCAAGACTATATAATTATAGAAAAGATGTATGCATCTATAAATAATATTATTTTATATAAATAAGGACAAATTATTATATGTTTGTAGTGTAACACTGTGTAAGATTGTGTAAAGGTGGTTCTCTTATCATTTATCAAAGTACAAAATTTTAGGATATGTGTTGACATTTGGTTCGAGTTCTCGATGTATTTGACACAATGGATACCCTTTAGTCTTTAGCATTAGGCCAAAAAAATCAACAACTAAAAATAATTATAAAGACAATTTTAATTAATTAATATTTTCAAGTTTAGCAATTATTATCAACAATCCAACGGTTAGTGGTGTAACGGTTCTTGTGTCTCCTAGTAATTAAGAGGTCCAAGGTTCAAATCTCGGCTTCGTGGTAAGGGGTTGGGCTAGTGATAACCACAAAGGGCTAGGGCCCTCTCCCTAGGTAACCTCAACAAATAAAAAATCATTATCAACTTTTTTAAACTAAAAAAACATTTTTTTATTAACCATGTACATAATATACAACATTGGTCCATACACAAATGGATGGCATGACTTGTCACACCCCAAAAATCAAATCAAGTTAAATAAAAATCATAAGACTATTCAAAATCACCAAAATCTAGTAAGAGGACGGCCAAGAGCTTGAAACTTCCATCCTTAGATGGTTCCACGGCTAGTGTGGGCTTGGTGATACCACAAAGGCCTAGGGCCCTCTCCCTAGGTAATCTCAACAAATAAAAATCATTATCAACTTTTTTAAATTAAATAACATTTTTCTATTAACCATGTACATAATATACAACATTGGTCATACACAAATGGATGGCATGATGTCACACCCCAAAAATCAAATCGAGTTAAATAAAAACCGTAAGACTATTCAAAATCACCAAAATCTAGTAAGAGATATGGTTATGATTAATGCATATTATGCAAGACCAAGAAGTAGTTTTTTCACCTAAAAAAGGCTAATACAACAAATCTCGAGGGAACAAACACCAAAAAGGGAGTGGACATCAAGCAACATCAACAAACATGGTGGCAAGTGATGGAGGAGGACTAATAGGCTTGTTCCCCCTACCACTTCCACCAAGTAGATTTTTCATGTCAAGTATCAGCTCCCACCCATCAATAGCATTTTGTTTTTCTTCTACTTTTAGTCTTCCTAGCAAGGGTAATGGAGAGAAACACGTGAGGAAACTTGTCTTGAGCCTGCATTTCCTACCAACCCAACCTGCTACCTTTGTTGAGAATTCCTCCAAAATTACAATGGTTGGTGCAAGTGGGGCAAGAAGCTCCATTAGATGCTTGTGCAGCACCGGTCACATCTTATAACTCCATGGTCTTGAGAAGGAGACCAATGGCGAGGAGAATCAGGTGGTATGTGGCCAACCATGTAAGGGGCATTGCCCCAATTGTTAAGAAGAGATTGGAGGTGCTCCTTCTCCAATCTAACTTTCTAATCTTGCACTTGAATCTATATCATTAAATTAGAATTAACAACCACTTTTTTAGCCATTGAAAATCTTTATCCATATGAAGATTATTGAAAATAACATGGTTTATATCTTTCCATATGTGAAATAAAATAGTAGCGCAAAAATATGATATGGTTGTATTTCGTGGAAAGCATGGATGAGTCCCTTGAAAGCACCATTGTCTAGGTAAAGAATTCTATAATGTAAGGTTGAAAGGGGTGTGAATCCATCTCTAGGAAACTTGAGCATGTGGATAAAACCAAAATAAATGTTTAAAGGTCTTTGTTGAGTATGGAACTAAATTACTAATGTTTTAGCATACAAATAGAACTTGCTGGAAGTTAATAGTAACCGGAATCGGTTAGAGTGTGACCGGCATCGGTCAGGGCAAGTTGGAACTGGCGATGATTGGGCAGAACCGGCATTGGTTACCTGTGCGACGAGTTTTTAATTAACTCTTGGGATTTATTTCTATTTTTAGCATTGGAATAGATTTAATGAATGTAATTGCATGGCTAAGTGCCCTAAAGTCTTAAACAACTATTTAAAGCATAAAGCTAGGGTTTAGAATAGGAGGATTGATCATAATTGCAAGATAATTATGTGAGAGAGAATTCTTGGTGAAGAATCAAAAATCTTGAAGGAAGAAAGTACTGAACATCTGAGAAGTGTAGAAGATTGTAAATCTTCATTGTATATCTTGTCAAAGCTTTGGATAATAGATTGGCTTGTTTCTTGGTGGACGTAGCCCACACTGGGTGAACCACGTTAAATCTGGTTTTGATTTATGTCTCTTGTTTTGTATAATTCTTTTGGTAGAATATCTACTTTTATTTGCATGTATGCTTAGATCTGATATATTGTCTGTACAACCGGTGTGCTAACCCCAATAACTGGTATCAAAGCTTTGTTTGAGGGTTTTATGTGTTGACAGATTTACTCACAGAGGGTTTTCTGATTGAGTGGGAGCTACAAAAATGACAAAAGATAATAAATACAAGGTAGAGAAGTTTGACGGTCAAAATTATCAATTATGGAAGATGCAGATTGAGGATTATTTGTATCAGAGAGATTTGTACTTACCATTGGATGAGAAGTCTAGACCTACGAAGATGACTAATGAAGAATGGAAGATTCTTTATAGAAAGGCTTTGGGATCTATAAGATTGAGCCTGACAGCATCTGTGGCTTCCAATATTATAGAAGCAGCTTCTACAGTAGAGTTAATGAAATCTCTTGCTAATTTATATGAAAAACCTAGTGCTTCAAATAAATTTTATTTGATGAAGAAACTTGTTAGTTCTAAGATGCATGAAGGTGGATCTACATCTAGTAATTTGAATGATTTTTGATCTATTGTAAATCAGTTAAAATCAGTTTCAATACTGTTTGATGATGAAGTAAAAGCACTTTTATTCTTATGTTCTTTGCCTGATAGTTGGGACAACTTGGTAATGGCTGTTAGTAATACAACATCTGCTAATAATATTTTGAAGTTTGATGATGTGGTTAGTATAATATTGAATGAAGAAATTCACAGGAAAAGTACAGAGGAAACATCATCTTGAAATGCTTTGAATGTAGAAAGCAGGGGCAGGTAGAAGGAGAGATCCAAGAGTAAGAGTAATGGGAAATCAAAGTCAAGGGATAGTAGATCTAAATCCAGAAGTAAGGGAATTACTTGTTGGAAATGTGGAAAGAAAGGACATGCAAAGAAAGATTGTTGGTCAAAGAATAAAGAGAACCAACAACCAGAGGTAAAAAGGTAAATCTTGCTGCATCAAAGGTAATGCAAGATGCTCTTATTCTTTCTTTAGATGGTAAAATTGAATCATGGGTTTTAGATTCAGGAGCTTCTTTCCATGCAACTCCTAATAAGGGTTATTTCAGAAATTATGTCCAGGGCAATTTTGGGCATGTCTATTTGGGTGATGATGAACCTTGTAGTATTACTGGTAAAGGGGAAGTTCATCTAAAATTGCAGAATAGAAATACATGGGTATTGAAAGATGTGAGGCATGTGCCAAGCCTCAAGAGGAATCTTATTTCTGCAGGGCAACTAGGTGAATCTGGTTGCATGGTTACTTTTATAGGAGACTCTTGGAAAGTCACCAAGGGTGCTTTTGTTGTGGCAAGAGGTAAGAAGGTAGGAACATTATATTTATCTACATGTATTACTGATTCTTTTTCTACATTATCTACTTAAGATTCAGATGCATGCATGTGGCATAATCGGTTGGGTCATATGAGTCAAAAAGGAATACAGATCTTAAAGGCTAAGGGTAAGTTATCATATTTGAAAGATTTAGATCTTGATTTCTGTGAGCATTGTATCTTTGGAAAGTAAAAGAGAGTGAGATTTCTCAAAGTTATGGGGCAAATAAGAAGGAGCAGAAATTGGAGCTTGTACACTCAGATGTGTGGGGACCAGCTCAGGTAGCTTCTCATGGTGGATCCCAGTATTATGTTACTTTCATTGATGATGCTACAAGAAAGGTATGGGTTTATTGTATTAAACACAAATCTAATGTTTTTGAAACTTTTAAAAGATGGAAAGCCCTTGTTGAGAATGAATCAAATTCTAAGTTAAAGTGTCTTAGATCTGACAATGGTGGTGAATATTGTAGCAAGGATTTCAATGATTATTTTTCAGTGAATGGGATACATAGAGAAAAAATGGTTCCAAGAACACCACAGGAGAATGGTGTTGCAGAGAGAATAAATAGGACAATCATGGAACGTGCTAGAAGTATGAGGATACATTCTGGATTGCCCTTGCAGTTTTGGGCAGAAGCAGTTGATACAATGGTTTATTTGATTAACCGTGGCCCTTCAAGTTCACTAGATGGAGGAATACCAGAGGAAGCATGGACCAGAAAAGAGGTAGATCTTTCTTTTCTTAAATTTTTTGGTTTAGAAGCTTTTGTGCATGTTGATAGAGAAAATAGAAAAAAGTTGGATGCAAAATCCAAGAGGTGCACTTTCATTGGTTATGGATCTGGTGATTTCAGTTTTCGTTTTTGGGATTTAGAGAATTCTAAAATTGTTAGGAGTCGTGATGTTGAATGGAATGAAAAGAGAATGTACAGGGATCAAATTTTGGTACCCAAGGATGAGAAAATTGAGAAGTTTACTGATGAAAATGAACTCTCAGGTTTTAAAGAAACACCTTCAGAAATACATAGTAACCGTTGGTCGGTTAGGCCCTTGACCGGCATCGGTCAGATGAACTAGACAGTTACAGAGGATCAGAACCAATGTCGGTTAGCAGAACTGATGTCGGTTATAGGTGACCAACGTCGGTCACTGTCATAAGTTGATACTAATGTCCAGGAGGTCCAGATTGAGCCTCTGGTACCCCAAACTCTTGTGAGAAGGTCACAAAGGGTAAGTAAACTTCCAAAAAGATTTTCACCTTCTCTATTTTATCTATTATTGACTGATAGTGGTGAACCAGAAAGCTTTGAAGAAGCAATGCAGGATAAAACTCACGTTCAGTGGGAGCATGGCATGGATGAGGAGATGAACTCTTTGGAACAGAACCAGACTTGGGATTTGGTTAAATTGTCAGCAGGAAAGAGAACATTGTAGAACAAGTGGGTTTACAGAATTAAGGAAGAAGAGGGTGGACAGAAAAGGTACAAGGCAAGGCTTGTAGTAAAGGGATTTGCACAAAAGGCAGGTATTGACTTTGGTGAAATATTTTCTCCTGTTGTTAAGATGACTTCTATTCATACTATATTGAGTTTAGTTGCAGTAGAAGATTTGCATTTAGAGCAACTAGATGTGAAGATGGATTTCCTTCATGGTGATTTGGATGAAGAGATTTATATGCAGCAGCTGCTTGGGTATGAAGTCAAGGGTAAGGAGAAATTAGTGTGCAGGTTGAAAAAAGAGCCTATATGGGCTCAAGCAAGCTCCAAGGCAATGGTACATGAGGTTTGATAGTTTTATGCATGAGCATGGTTACTTGAGATGTGAATCTGACCATTGTGTTTATTTCAAGAAGCTTGAAAATGGGAGCTATATTATTTTGTTACTGTATGTGGATGATATGCTTATTGCAGGATCTAGTATGCAGGACATTGGTGAGCTTAAGAGAAAGCTAGCTCACACATTTGCAATGAAGGATTTGGGAGCTGCAAAAAGAATCCTTGGCATGCAAATACATAGAGATAGGAAAAACAAGAAATTGTATTTGTCTCAGGAGGATTATATCTACAAGGTGTTAGAAAGGTTCAACATGCAGAATGCAAAACCTGTTAGCACACCTATGGCTGGACACTTCAAATTGAGTAAAGATCAGTGTCCTTCATCACAAGAGGAGGTCGAATACATGACATGAGTGCCATATGCTTCAACAGTTGGAAGTCTCATGTATGCTATGGTTTGTACAAGACCAGACATTACACAGGCAGTGGGAGTTGTGAGTAGATATATGGCTAATCCAGGTAAAGAGCATTGGAAAGTAGTCCAATGGATACTCAAGTATTTGAAAGGGACATCTAGCATGTAGTTATGCTATGGAGGTTTGGATATTTCATTATGTGGCTATGTTGATTCGGATATGGCTGGAGATCTAGATGGTAGGAGGAGCACTACTGGATATATTTTCACAGTAGGTGGAATGACAGTTAGCTGGATTTCAAGATTACAGAAGGTTGTGGCTTTGTCTACTACAGAGGCAGAGTATGTTGCAGCTACAGAGGCTAGCAAGGAGATGATATGGATGAGTAGGTTCATGGAAGAGTTGGGAAAGGAGAAAAGTAATTGTAAACTATTCAGTGACAGTCAGAGTGTAATTCATTTGGCAAAGAACTCAACATTTCATTCGAGAACGAAACACATTCAGTTGAGATATCACTTCATATGGCAGGTATTGGAGGATGGACAGTTGAATCTGGAAAAGATTCATACAAGCAAGAACCCTGCGGATATGCTAACGAAGCCATTAGCAAAGGAGAAGTTGGAGCTACACTCCACTTCTGTTGGTCTTCAAGTTTGAGACTTGAAGAGGAAGAAACAAAGCTTAGGAGGATCCAAGAATGGATGTTGTACAGGTATAGTGTGAAGTAATTAATCTCCAAGTGGGAGATTGTTGAGTATGGAGCTAAATTACTCATGTTTTAGCATGCAAATAGAACTTGCTGAAAGTTGAACAGTAATTGGTTAGGGGGGAACATTGGTTAGAGTGTTACCGGCATCGGTCAGGACAAGTTAGAACTGGTGACGGTTGGGCAGAACCGGCATCGGTTACCTGTGTGACGAGTTTTTAATTAACTCTTGGGATTTATTTCTATTTTTAGCATTGGAATAGATTTAATGAATGTAATTGCATGGCTAAGTGCCCTAAAGTCTTAAACGACTATTTAAAGCATAAAGCTAGGGTTTAGAAAAGTAGAGGATTGATCATAATTACAAGATAATTATGTGAGAGAGAATTCTTGGTGAAGAATCAAAAAGCTTGAAGGAAGAAAGTACTGAACATCTGAGAGGTGTAGAAGATTGTAAATCTTCATTGTATATCTTGTCAAAGCTTTGGATAATAGATTGACTTGTTTCTTGGTGGACGTAGCCCACACTGGGTGAACCACATTAAATCTAGTGTTGATTTATGTCTCTTGTTTTGTATAATTCTTCTGGTAGAATATCCACTTTTATTTGCATGTATGCTTAGATCTGATATATTGTCTGTACAACCGGTGTGCTAACCCCAACAGTCTAGTTAAAGAATTCTAGCTAATGTAAGGTTGAAAGGGGTGTGAATCCATCTCTAGGAAACTTGAGCATGTGGATACTTACCAAAATAAATGTTTAAAGGTCTTTGTTTGGTGATAAGTCGGGCAACTGGGATTTGAAATACTCCCATGCGAATCAACTCTTGACTTTATAGGTAACATCTTAATACAAAATATTGCAGTACCCTAAATTTGGACTTGGATCTTGGCATCCCCTATGACATTTGTACTTATTATAAAGCACATTCAATCTACACACTATCCTTAACCAACTAAAGGCACCTTCCTACTCTATCTCACACTTTGCATCAACTATCCGATGACCTCTGCACTCTCTAGATCATCTCATTATAAATCATTGCACATGTCATTGAACATTTTTCTATGTCGACCTCCACCTATTTCATAAATGATTTATATCTCTCATAGCTCAAAGGTTTGTAGGTTTTGGATAAGTCAGTTATCCATAGTACCATGAACTTTTCCTCTAATACACTCTAATAGTCACATTTCAAAAATTGGCATCTTGGCTTAATTAATATAGGAAATAATTTTGAACCGATTGAGTAGGAAAACTAGGGTCAAAGGTTTCCTCTATAAATACAAATAAACACAAGTACCTACATAGGAGAACCTAAGAATAACTTGAAAAATCATCTAGCCAAACTCTAAGAAGTTCAAAAAGAAATAATTAGAACATTTATCCCTTATAACATGGCACAACAATAAGATGTAAATATGAAGTCATTCTATATTGTTATATTAGAGAAAGAGATGAGCCAAACTACACTACAAGTGCATACTTCCTTGTGTGAGGTGAATCAAGTGCTTGTTTTCTTGTGTGTGTGTGTGTGCGCGCAGCGCATCGCACCGTGTGTACGTGTGTGTTTGTATGTGTGCATGTGTGCATGCACGTGTGTGTGCATGTATGCATGCATACATGTGTGTTTATGTGTGAGAGTGATACATCAAATCATAGGTTTCAGGAAATACAAGGGTGTGTTTCCCCTTTGAAACAGTGGTATGTAGTGTATCACTCGTCACATTAGCGGGGTTGTGTATGGAATTCCATCCAAATATTTGTTGACCCCTTTTTTAGGTCAATGGGGAAATATTAGAGTTTGAATAAATGAGAAGCAATATCTAGTTTTAAAATATTCACTGCAAAGTCACAAATCCAAAAATCCTTGGCACAGAAACACGGTAAGAAAAACCCAAAATATTTTGTAAGAAAAATACATAGAGGACAAGTTCATAACCCCCTCACACATGTTCAGTGACAATACAGTCCAAGCAACTACAAACCCATTGAAAGTAGATTTCTAGATCTTGCAATTTACTGAGCATCTTGATGACACTTTGTTCCACTTTTGCACACAATGTGAGTTCTCTTCACATCTTATATCAGTGTATTCAATTTCCTCTCTCTAACCCTAATTATAGTTTTTCATATTTTAGCATGTGATTGTGTTTGATATTTCCAGAAATTATCAATAATTTAAGGACTGTACCTTGCATTAGTTTTGGCATTATTATACTTTAAATGATAGATTCAGATTATCTCAAGAATTCATACATTACATAAATGGTAAAAAGATTACCATCTTTTAGAATTATAGACTTGTCCTCATGTTAGAGAAAAACAACACAAGTAGCTTCATAGGCCAGAACTTTCAGCGAATTTAATGGTTGAGCTTGAATGTGTAGAGGAGAGGATTTGGTTCATACCAAATCATGGTTTATACCAATGCAAGGGGGTTGAGTCAACCCAATTCAAGTATCTTCCACTAGGTTTGAGCTCTGAATAATCCCACTTTGAGAAAAATGTGGATTCTTCAGGTATGGAATCTTCACAAGAACTAGAAAACAGACTTGCACATGAACCCTCTTATTCAAAGTGGTTATTGAAATGAACATTATAAATCACAAAAATCAAATAATCCCTCTCAAATAAGTAAAAAATAGAAAACCCCACAAATGATGATTTAAATACTACCTACCAGCTCATTTACTAACCCTCATCCAACATTTAATTATGTTCCACACACACCATAGCATATGGTGTTTTTGAGAGAATAAATCATACTATCATGGAATATGGTTCGGTGTATGATCGATGATTCTGGACTAGCCAAGACATTCTAGGATAGAAGCAAAAAAGACAATAATTGTAGTTGTTAAACATATTTCTCCATCGTTTCTCTTGATGGAGTAACACCACATGAAGTATGGTCAAATAGGAAACCATCTATTTCACACCTCATAGTATTTGGGTTCAAAAAAGTATGCACTGTACCCAGGAAAAATAGAAATAAGGATTAGATATGAAATATAATAAAAATCATCTTCATTGGGTATAATGAAGAGACTCTTGGGTAAAAATTAATGGATCACTAACAATAGGATTTTAGGCACTATCAGATGATGTCCAAATTTTTGAGAATAATGAAGAAGATTCTCCTCCTACATAATCACCTGATGTGGATTTTTCACTAGTTGTAAAAATTGTGGAATCTGATGTTCCCACATATGATGAAAGTTATGATGGGGATGCCGGTGATGATCAAATAGAACCACCACTCATGGGTTAGAAGTAATCAGCGTATGCCCAAGTGGTATACTAGTATGCTATGATATGTAAGAATGGATGCTCCATTAAATTCATCCACCATTAGACCACAAACTCACAGTAAATCAAGTGAAGAAATAAAATTTTATTTGATGAAAAGATTTAATCTGACAATTTCTCTACAGTACAGGAAGCCTCTATAGTCAAAATATTGGAAAGATACCATGGATGATTTAAGAATACAAATCAGTGATGGAAAACAATAGTTGGCAGCTTGTCGATCTTACACCATGAAAGAAAACCATTGGATGTAGATGGATATTAGGAAACAAAGTACAAAGTATATGGGACCATTGAATGTATAAAGCAAGACTAGTTTCAAATGGGTATGCTACAAAAATAAATGAATTTAGTCATT
The DNA here is from genome assembly GCA_019776745.2 of Taxus chinensis. Classification (NCBI taxonomy): domain Eukaryota; kingdom Viridiplantae; phylum Streptophyta; class Pinopsida; order Cupressales; family Taxaceae; genus Taxus; species Taxus chinensis. Next base: position 869,512,223 of record CM034148.1, on the reverse strand, counting down.
AGGATAAGGGGTTCTCCTCACATCTAAGTATCAAAATTGAGGGTATATTTTCTCTAGAAGCACACCTAACTAAGGAAATTCCATAGAGTTGATAATAAGTTGACTTTCTAAAAATATGACAAGAAAAATTCATATAAGGCACAGGGATGATCAAAGTTTGTACCTAGGTGTCAAAAGCAAAGGTCATATGCAGCCTAAGTTTGGGCCAAATCTTCATATGGCCTTAAAGTAGGACCCTAGGCTAGGTACATCAAAATTGATGGAAAAACTAAAAGAATATACATTGGAAGGTTCAAACATCCATAGGATGGTAATCTCTACCTCAAATAACGGAGGGAGATTGTGATTGTTTTTTTTATATCATGATCATATTCAACCTATAATATTCAGTAGTGTGGGACATTGAGGTCCAAATTCAGAAAGTATACTTGAAATTCATCATTAGACATGATAGAAGTAGGCTGATTCATTATTTAAACTGTTATCCCTGGTAGAAAGACTAATCACATTACTTTTCTCATTTGAAGGATCGATACCAAGAAAACCTTGAGACATTCATCAAAGTTATGAAAAAGTGGATTGCATACCTATTTCTAAACCTTGAAGAATAGATTAGTGAATCTCATTCAGATTTCCTATCTAGATGTGGTAAATCAACTGGACAATCAGTGGTTTAGGGAGTCTCATTATAATTGTCCCTATAATGGCACCAAATAAAACATCTTTTAAGGATGCATCTAATAAGGTTCATGTAGGAAAAATAAATCCCGTACCTAATGTCATATTTATGGCTAATAAGACAGCATAGGTGCCACTCATGAGATATCTCAAGGGAAAAATAGATTACGCTCGACATATATGAAGAATGAATTTCTTCAATGTTTGAATATTATTCAGAGCAGTAAAAGGTTGATAATATTAAATACACTTGGTAGGGTTTGTTGTTATTGAGAATAATGTGGATATGGACCATTTCAAGAATAAATATACGAGTTTTGATCAATGAAGCATTGAGTTTCATTTTTCTTAATACAACTCATGGTTATCCCTTTGTTGAAATTATAGATATGAAGGCTACATCAACTATACTTGATACAATTTAAATACCTAGGGAGAGGTCAATATTAACCCAGGAAATGATGTAGACAATGAAGAAGTAGGGAATTTTGCTTCTACTTAGTGAAATTATCAATTAAATAAAATCATGGATTGAGGTACAGGCATACATTTCATACAAAGAGTCATGTTTTAAAACATAATAGTGGATTCCTAAGGGCTTTCCAACATCGGTAACAACAAGAATGTGTCTTATGTTAGTCAATATTACATGATTTATTTAAGTTGTTCATCAGTTTTATGGGTTCATCCCTTAAATGTAAAATTTGGGGGGGAATTTATGCTATATAATAAAACCTCACTTATTTACTATTAGTTAGTGTGTTATTTATTATATGGTTATGTGAGTTACAACAACTCACATGACAAAGTAATTTGTACACAATTATAGGACTTGACTCCCGTTGTCGCCTGAGATTGCACCCTTTGCTGAGACCAAGCTCAGAACCTTAGTGAAACGTTGAAATACCTCCAAAGTGTGGGGCAATGACACCTTTTGAGTTCAATCCCATAGAAGGTTGGCTCCTACTATCCTAACTCATTGTGACTAACTAACTAACACTACACTACTAGTATCTAATCATATCGTAAGTATTCCAAGGGACCAGGGTTAAGAAAGAGAAATGCTGAAATAAAGAGAGGTGATGCACAAAACTAGAATAGGGCTCAATTTTGGTTCCAGGGACACATATACAAAAATACATGCAAAGATCCAAGACAGTGCACACAAAACTTTGTAAGCAATAAACACAATAAGACTAAAGGTGAGCAAGAGGATTGAAATATTCACATTAAGCATTAATGCATTCAAAGGAAATAGATCACACTTGCATATAATATCAAGAACGTATCCATTTACAAGCTAACAAAGTGGAGGCATGTGAAATCTTCACAAGCATGTTATTGAGGTTTATGAGAAAAAGCTTCAAGCTCAAAACGGTAGAGCTCTCGGACTTAGCATAAAAGTGAACCCTTTACATGTGCTTTCACACTTACATATACAGAATTTAAGAGAGGAAGAAGATGGAAATGATCACATCTATGAATGAATGAATTCAACCACCCTTCTTATACTAAGAACCGATCACCATTGATTTCGTAGGCCAGGTATGGGCACTTGACATTACTCCCATCGCACAACATCATATCACTAGTGCAGAAGGATGACACCATTTAAAATTAAATTTTGGTTGTTGGAGTGGTTGAGCGCCTAGACTGAATAAGGAACAACCTTGTTATGCATAAAAAAATTCTAATTTTTTTCCACCTTGATCTTGTCTTCCATGACTTTCTATCTAGTTGATGAATCTTTGGTGACTCATGCCTTCATTTCTGACTTCCACCTTGATCTGCAAACAACATTCTAACTCCACAATTCCTCTTACCACTTATATCTCTGATCTTTCCTCCTCCCACACATTATGCTGCATTCTGTGTAGTCTTTTGTGTTCCACAACATTTTCAGGGGCCTTGTATCGCAGACTCTTTGTTCTATGACTTTATAATTGCCTTGTTTTGCGGATGACTATTCCTTCATTCCATGGGTTCCTTTGATATGTGGATTTTCTTCATTTTTGCAGAACCCATCAACTTGGGAGACACTTCCTTTATATCACAAACTCTTTGTTCTACGGATTTGTTTGCTTTGTACCATGGGATTTTGAATTTACTTGTTATGCGGCTTCTACTCCTTTCTCCCACGAACGTTCTTTGTTGCGTGGCTTTCAACCTTACACGATTTTTTTCCCGCAAACTCTTCTCGTATTCTCGTGCTTAGCCTTTCTTTCCATACAATACTATGAAGTCATAAGCCTTTTTTTCATGGCATATTTTCCTACGGTAATGTTCCTTTGTTATACTAGTTAGATAAACCCACGGAACACTAAGTTCCTGATTTTCACACAACACTAAGTTCCTTTGTTCCACAACTTTTCAAACAAAAACCACTTAAGTCCTTAACTTAATTGAAGTTTTCCAAAATAACATGGGTGCTATTTTGGACAACTACTCATATTAAGGAAAATTATAAGCCTATTTATATGTATTGTAGTGAAGAATCATTATTTTTAGTTTGTAAATCTAAACCAAGACTTTCATTTGGTATCAAAGCAAATTTAATCCTTCTCTTATAGATTTTTAAAGTGGTAATTTGGGGGTAGAATCATAATATTTTATTTGGTATCCCCAATAATTTAGAATTTATTGAGTGTGAAAATATTTTTCAGTGAATAGTTTTGTTGAGATTATGGCACTTACAGTTAGGATTTGTGGTTTGGAGAAATTTTAATTCTACTAGTGAAGAATCTTGGCACATCCTTTTATATAAAATGTAAAACATTGAAGCATTCCAAATGTGCATAGTGGATCTAAACATCAATGAGAGTATTAACGAGAAGGAGCACCTTTGTGAATCTAAATGTCTAGAAAGATTCGGAATCACAAAGACGAGTGGAGTTAAAAATGCGCCGCAACCTATTCATTGGCTAATTAATTTTGATGATGCATAGGTAGTGTGTGGAGGGTTGTTGGTCGTCTATGCGGGTTATGTGGGTTCAAATAAATATGATTCATTTTGTGCCTTTAAATTTTTTATTCATAGTAGCTATTTGTGTCATGTTTTAAAGAATAAAAAGTGTCATTGAAGTCTGAATAAAATAAACTTTTGTATAGTGTCTCGTCAAAATAGTGTATGTCGTCAAAAGTGTCAAGAATAAGAGTTCAAAATCATTCATATAATATTGTGTGTTTTCATACATTTCATTGTAAAGGAGTTGAAATAATTTTTAAAAATAAATAACTAGCAATCACATGTGTTTCATGAGATGTGAACACCGAACGGTATATGTTATTTATTTTAGAGGTATAATTATTACTTTTGTAGTTGATGTTGATTAGGGGTGTGATTGTTTTCGTAAGTGTAGAAATATAGTTGGGCCACTTAATTTGAAGGTTGTTTCTACATTTCAAAGTTGTTAAAAATTCGTACATGAATACATTTGATACCGTTTTCAATAGTTAATTTATTTTATAGTTGATGTTGTATGTATTTAATTCGGGTTTATTGTGTTAGTTGTGCATCGGTTGTTCGGTTGGTGTTTTGTTGGAAAAACATTTATTGTACAATTGATAACGTGTGTGATTGATAGTTGTAGTGTAGGAATTTAGTTGAAACATTACATTGAAATGTTGTATGTGTACATTTAATTATGTTACAGATTCGTACATTTAAAGTTGCATATCATATTTCAAAACATCAAATAAATGTAGATTTGTGTGCACATAATGAGACATGTATACATTTGCAGTATTTATATCATGAATGGTAGCCTTTAGTGGACAATTTTAGTTTCAATTAACATGATTACATTTGATACCCCTTGAACAACAATGTCACTTTGGATAGAAGAAGTGTTGAGTATAGTAGTAGTGGAGGTGCTATCAAAGCAGAGGGTAGTATTTACGATGGGTTGAGTGATAGTAGTCTTGCTTCCTCCTTTCTTATTACTCCAAGTGTTGGTATGTGTGCCATATTTGAGTATCTCTCGAATGAAAAAGTAGGTGAAATGCGCAGATTTGCAAGCGAGGGAACTCTGGAGAAAGTTGTGAATGTCAAACCTTGCCTTGCAGTGGTTCCAATGTCGACGGTTGCTCTGTGCAAAGTAATTCCCTGTGACTTGTGGATAGTTAATCCCCAGGCCATTTTAATCGGCAATTGTCTTTGATTCCCTCTCGAAATAGGGGGTATGGGAATATGTAACGGGTTGGAGGGATCCTAACATGGGTCGTTGTATCTATCAAATTTGACAACAACAAATAAAGGTAATGTTGGTGGTTGCATTGATGCATCATAGACAATGTCGGTGATTGTTCCTGTGGCACCATTCACGAGGGCTACGTCAACCCATATATTTGCAATAAGCATGATGTTTTGTCGTCTGCACAACAAAACTTTGTGTTCTAACTAATCATCATCAGGATTTCCTAGTCCAGTCCGCATGTTACTTTCAGCAATGGATTGGGCAATCAGAATGTTCAATGCCTTCAACACCTGTAGGTTGTGGGAGTCCACCTGACCGTTTTTCACAAACAAATGTGGTGTGTCCTTAAAATTGTTGAGCTCTTGCTGATTTAGGTGTGTGTCTGAGCGACACATTAAGATTTCCCAATCCTAAATTAGAGGGGTTGAATCTCGCATGTGGAGCAGTAAATTCTAGAATGAAATATGTGCATTGGTTGTTCCTTGTTGTCAAAATATTATTTTCAATGTAATGGAAGTCTGAAATCCCTTCTAAAGGGTTTCTCCGTAGGAATTACTTGTGTAACGAGGACTGTCCAAACCTGGTGGTAATTGGTTGAGGTCGTTGAGGAGGGTGACTGATATGTTCCCAAATTCAGATGTTATTGAATGTGGGAAAGCTTCGCGGAGCCTACTGCCAATTTTTCTTAGTAACTTTGGGCCGATGAAACTCATTTCATCAATAATAACATATTCTATATGTTTCAACGACTCTTGAAAAGACGATAATGCACTACCTTCAAGGGGTTTCAATTCTTTGATTAGAATACACAGGGTTGCGTGGATTGTGGATGCGGAGATGTTGAATGCTGAAACACTAGTAGGGGTGAACACAAGTAGAGGTGAGGGATATGCGGTTGGTGATGTGAATGAATTGTGGATTTTATTTATCAGAAATGATTTTCCATAGCCATTCGTTCCTTGAATTATCAATCTTAGTGGAGGTATAAGGGTTTTGTTTACTGAATGGTGTATTATGGTATCAAGAGCTATTTGTTGTTCTGGAGACAAAGGAAGTGTGGAATATGGTGGTGTGGCCTGCATGTTGTTGTTAATTGTGTCTACCTTCTCTCTCTCAATGAATGATGAACCAATTATTTGTAAATCATGCGGAACGTCATGTATGTTCCAATTATTGTTTATGTCAAAATCTTGTTTCTCCAACATCTCAAGATTGTCTAGACCCATGTTGTTTCCCGGTTGAAGTTGTGCGAAGACCTGCCATTCTTGCAATGGTTTGTGTTGAATATTGCATTTGGGCTCTAAGTTAGAACTAACATCTGTAACAGCTTCGGTGTTTGCGGTAGTGCGTAAAACATGCCACGGTCTGTAGTTGTTCTTGAACATGTCCCAAGTGTCATTGATGTCATGTGGGGTTGAGCCAAATTCGGATGCAATATTTCTAAAAGGCTTGTATAAAAGGATTTTTGACCAACAGAAAAGGTCATATGATGTTGAGAGCTGGGACATCCACAAATCTCAAGTGGACCCGAATAATTTCTTGTGTTGGTCAATTTTTCCATTTATCACTTTTACGGTTCTTGTTGTAGCTCCAATCTCAAGCAACTTGAATAAGTGGTAGGTGTTCCATGGTTTTGGATGAACTTTATATGCATCCAAGAAAGCGGTTGTTTGTTGTGCATCGGCGTCACTTTTAAGGACACTTCTCAGAATTTTTTTCCAACATTTAATGATACAAATGGATGACTGCACATAACAAGTGGAAATTTGTATAGCATGTGGCATGTTTCTTGTGTGCTTATGTCATGTTCAACAACACTTTTTGTGAGCATTTTACAGATTGTGATATGTGCTGGAGAATCTGTGTCTGCATCTCTTGAAAATTTGGATAGCATTTGGTGATATGTTTCTGAACGTTACTTAGCTTTCGAAGCATATTTTTGCAATATACTTAAGAATGGCATGGCAGGAAAGTACCGGTTGGCAATCGACATTTGCTCTCCATATGTATATCATAGTTCGATTGTGGATGTTCAATCTGTCATAGTTTCTGGAAGGGAGGTACTTAATTTTCCCATCATTTTCAATGTGCAAGGAAGAAGTAGGTTGTGTGGCCGAGGGGGAATTGTACCTGCACTGCAGTTGTGATTGCTTTCTATGTAGGCATGTCTATTCTGAACATTTAGTGTGGCGTTGAACTCAATTAAGAAGTTCTTCAAGGTCTGCATGTAGGGAGGAGGATAGAATTTGTGTTGTATCTAAAAAGCAAGGGTCATCTAGGAGTGACCTGTGAACAAAATCCAAGCGGTTACAAGCTGGGCGGGATTTATAGGTAGACACGAACTTATCAAAGTATTGTTTTGTGGTCTCAATAATTGTTGTATCCTCCCAGTCCATTTCATCAACTTTAGGTGCATTCTCGAGCCACAATAAACCGTGGACATGTGTGGAGCCTCTTTGTTTCCATTCATACCTGTGAGACAAGGGGACATAAATATTAGCTACATAGTTTGGAAAAAACTTTGAATTAGGTAGATTTGATTACATGTACCAAAATTCTACTACTCCAAGTTCCTTCTGCAATATTTCTTCACGAAATATTGTGAATCTGTGATGCAGGTATGTTGATACTCCATGAGGGTTAAAGACAATGTTAATTGTTCTCCAACGTTGTGTGGCTTGAGGATCATATGGGCATTCACCTGACATAATATTGTGGAGATCTGGCCATTTATTGTCTACAACACTTAGAGTGAAGAATAAGGTTGGTGTCCCCAATTGTTCCACCTTATCTAAAAGCTTGCTTCTAATTTTTGCCTAGAATGAACATGTCCCTCGAAGGCTTGATCCAAAGTGCATTAAGTTGTTTGAGAGGTTGTCTTTGGCACATTCCAGTAGTTGTCTTCATAGATCTCTAATTGTCTGAGGGATTCCAAATTCGATGTTCTGTTTCATAAAAATTGTTGTTGTGGACTAGCTTCTATGCCGCATTATGAGGTTTAGAAGGAAGTAACAAAATCTTGGGTGGGAACCGAAGTGCCCATCATGATAATGCGTCAAATGAAGTGTGTATTCATGCATTAGAGCTTATTTTATGTGGGGTTGTTGCCACATTGCTTTTCTTGTCAGAAATAAAGTTAGGAAAGCCATTGAGAATAGGCATGTCATATTGTATTCATTTATTGGCGAGAGCCCAAGCTCTGGCCATGGCATGGTAAATGGATTGTTATCATTGTGGTTAAGCAGGAACTGTTCAATTTCCTCTTCTTTTGTTCCTGTATTGTGAGGTGTTGGCATGAAAGATGATGAGTGTTCATATGTTTCATCAAAGTGAGTGGGAACATCAATACCAAGAGTTGTAGAGGCACTTTGCATTTGGGGTAGTTCCACTATGCATGTGTTAAGAGAGGAGGAAACATTTGATGACTCATATGGTAGAGAGGAAAGGGTATCATCATCAATTAAGATATATTTGTAATAGGGATCGTGTTGGATTTTATATTGCAAGGCTTCCGAAACATGAGATCTACTGACGTAGAAATCATAATTTTTTAAATTAGATCCTTCCCTTTGTATGAGAACTATGTCCAAATATCCAAGGTGGTGGGGTATGGTCTTTGCTATTGAAGTAATGTTTTGCGGGAAACTTATGGTGTGTCTAGAGTATTTGTATTGTCTGCCATGTACTTGGGTGACTTGGAGGAATGGATTAATTTGTGAATTAAGCATCTCCTCAGATTTGGGTTAAAGACATGAGAATGGTAGGCTGCTTTTTAGGGTCTATGTTGTTCTATGAAGAGAAGCGGTGGCCTTGTTTTTCATTTTTGCATATGTTACAGGAGGGAAAACCTTCAAAGGAAATTATTTTAATTCCAGGGTAATTTTCCAAATATATTGAGCAAGTTTGGATGTTCACCAATAAATCTATTCTTTTGCGAAACTGACATTGGGATTCTAAATTCAGCGATGAGGGTGGGAATATGGGAAATATCTGTGTATTGGAAGGGGTGGGTTGTTATGTTTTAGTTGTTTATGGATTGCAAGGTTGAAAGCAGTCTGAAGGACAGGAGAAACTGGTTGTATATGAGCAATGAAATGAATAAAGGTCGGTACTTGAGATACTTTCATGTGGCATCCCAGAGATTTGGGGGAAAGTGGCAGTTGTTAGTGAAGATGGGTTCGTACAGAAGAAATTGGTATGCTCGTGAAGGTTTTTTTCCATGGAAGTTACATGCGAAATGTTGGTTGGCAATTCTTCAGTAGTTGTATTTGATGGCAAGATTGGAATGTCAGGGAATCGTAGGTTGTTGGTCGATGTAAGTTGAAAGATATTAGAGATTTTTTTTGTTCTATGCTCTAATTTACGACGTCATTGCTCAGCAATTAAGTGTACTTTATTTTTTACGTAGTTCTCTCTTCGTTGGGCTCGTTTTGCAGGAGACGACATGATTGCGAATTCACAGGATTATGGAGTACCATATGTTGGATAAAGATCATGCGGGTTAGCAAGGAACGATACATTTTTTGATGACATACAAATGCATAAATAATTCAAAATATAAAACTAAATACAATTGTAATGCATGTGGAGTTCCAATTGGAAATAAGTGTAAGAGGTAACAATTTGAGTATCGAGAAACTTCATTTTTTCTTATGGAAAAGAGTATTAGATATATAGAAATATACAGTGCATTCACATAGTACACAAGGATGCAAATACTTACCCAAGAAAAGTGCATGTTTTTAATTTATTTCTTAAAAGTACTAACAATCCACATAATAGTAGGAGACAATAGTATGTCAGTGTATAAGGGAATATAATAGTTTTCTTTTGAAGTAGGAAAAAAATCATAACATAGATATGAAATAAGAAACATAGCGGTGATAGTTCAAAGTATAGAATGGGACGCCTAAGGGTGTAATGTTTGAAGGGACGGGTGGGTTGGAAATCCTTGCATAAAGGTTATGGAGGAGTTGCACTGTTTTCTGATTTCTTTGAACTGAGGATGACACATTTCAATCTGTTGTTTCCGTAATATGTCTCTTTTTTTAGTGAAAGTGTGAAGCAGTATTTGTTGCCGATGACATTACTTATAATTTGACTAGTCGCATCTTTGTCTATAGACAATATATGGAGGTCGCTAGCTGCAACACCCATAATTAACTCAGTTGTCTCATCAAAAGCGGTAACTGATTGAAGTTCTCCTGTTGGGTCTTTTAGATCGATCCTCAAATGCATATCTATAATCATAGTTTTGGACTTTTCTGTTGTAACTCGAACATAACCATGAACCATTACCATTCTCTCTCACCTTTTTTCCTACATTGTTTTTCACCTTTTTAAAGAGGACATGCCTTGTCAAAAAAGTTTTCCATGCTAATATTCATGATTTCTACAGTAACCATGGCCCATTCATTTCTCTCAGTGTTCCCCATATTTAGTACCTCCGAAATCATTGTTACAGAGGTCAGGATTTTTAGAGGGCCCATAAATTTGCTTGTGATAGAGGGCGTCGGAAGGTAGTAGTCATTGGAATCTACCCAGCTTTGAAGTGTATTGGTTTCTGAAATTTGAGGGTTGACATAACATTTGGTACTTGAAACAGTGTCGACTAAGCTCCCATTGAAATTGGAGACACGAGCAACTTTCAAGGCAAGAACCGGGAGAGGCGGTATAGAAAGCATGTCTTCAATTTCTTTTCGTATCTCATCTAAGTGATGTCCCCACAATGTGACACTTACATTGAATCCTGACTTGTCCTTTAATTACAGAGTTCTCCTCTTAGTATCTGACTTGTCATGCCTACGAATCATTGAGCATGGTGACATCGTAAGAATAATGCCAATCAAATCAACTTTAGAATGGTCATCAGTTGTAGGTATGTCCTTAATTTTTATGAAATGAAAGTGATGGGAAGGTATTGTATCCTCATTTGCTATGACTGTAGTTATGGTTAAGGACGCTTGCAGGAAAATCTCCAAAGCACTGTTTAAATGGCTGTAAAATAGCTTTGCATCAGGAATCCTCGCAATCCTCCCATTGGAAATTGTATATAGCTTCCCATTTTCAATATGCTCATAGAATGCTTTAGCGGCCTCATTGAAACAGGTGACGTGAATTTCCCCTCTTTCCCAATCTACAAAATCAAACCCAAACACGAAACCATATCCCCTTGCATTGTGATATTCACGAAGGGTTGTTTTTTCTAGGGCATGACCCTCTATGGACCACATGCTCATAGATGTATTCAAAGCACTTATTTTCGTTGGTGTTCTCGCAAAATATTTGTTAACCCAGTTTGCACTTGCATCTATTCACGAAAATTGATTGTGTTTGAGAGCATTTGTTGGTAGTCAGATTGGAGCACCAATTACCAAATGTGTTTCAACAAAAACATCCATTTCAATGATAAGAACAGTCCTGCAATGGAAAAGGAAATCAGGATAGAATTATAACTGAGCAACGGATTGAAAAAACAAACAGTAAGAAATTATAATTAATATAGGGAGTTTATGTATATTGGTAATTGAGCAGGAGATGAATCTTACAGTTCACTTTTGATCATTCTAACGAGGGATTTGTGTAAGCACACAATGGAGCCTTCTTGTATTGATTTTTCAGTTACACGACTTGCAAATTTGGAGGGTAGAAGTGTTGTCTAAAAATGTATCCCATCTGAAAGGTCAACACGATGTTGGGCACCAGTGTTGAGAATGGACCTTAGGGAGGAAAAGTGTAGTATCTGAAATGTGGGGTCAAGATTGGAACCACTCTCAATCAATTGAGAAATGCCTTTGTGTGTCAAAGTTATTTCCATGGCAACTAAAAAGATGCTCGAGATAGTGGGAATTCTACAAATATATGGTGGTCAATGTAAACTTGTAGGGAAGTCAATCATGAAATGAAGGATGTGTTCAGGAAAGCATGCATTTGTAAAGAATGAGAACCTTTAAAGTTGGCTTCCTTATTATTTTATATTTGCTAAAAATTGCAAACATGAAGTCTAATCCTTCAACAATTCAATATGCTAAAAAGTGATATAATGCACAAAGCTTTGGTTGAAAAGAAATAAAATTTGTATGGTTGTTTCTCGACATTATAAAACTATATGTATTTGTGTGAAAATATTATGAAGAACACATTAAAAATGTGTTTTTGGTTTACATAAAGAAGCGAGCAATTGTATAAAGGAATAATTGAACACGTATGTTGAAAAGTTAGATTATGTGATCGATATGTTCCACCGCAATATATACATGCATTTATTTGTAACGAATTACATATTATTATGTTAAGAAAATATAATGGAAGACAATAAAAACAATATGTACACTTGAAGTTAGAAAACTATAGGTATTTATATGGAGATACAATGATAAAGAAATTTGAAATCCATAGTTGTTGGATTACAAAAACTAAACATGTTTTTAAAAAGTTTGATTCTATGTCCGATATATATTGCCACAATGCATACATGGAATTATTTGGCACGAGTTAAAGTGTGTTTCGAAAACAAAAAACTTATAAACTAACCACTACAAGCTATTTCTTTAAATCAAATTTCTTGCTTTTTGCTTGTGTAATTTTCTTAGCACGTTTCTTGTATTTTTGTCCATTTACAGATGCCTCGATTAGGATTCCCATTCTCCTCAATTTGTGGGGTGGTTAATATTTCAGTGCATCTTTGTTGGAATCATAAATCAAACAGAAGCCTCATGAATGATCTCCAATTATTCGGATTTTGGATAGAAAAATTAGGGATGTTGGCATCAGGTGGAGGCGATCTCTGATCATTGTTTTAGGTGGTTTTGGTTGCCTGCAATGCAAAACATTAACACATTAAATATGCTTAAACTCTTCATCTATCTGCAAGCGAGGCATATTTAATTTCAATCGTGTTGTGGGGAGGGGAATTGTGTTTCTATTCTGCATCATATTAAATTGGAGAGGGAAAATAAGTATGTTAGTCCACCAAAATGTTCTTAGGTATGACGGGTAGCTTTAAAATCCTTGTCGTTGATCAGTCAAATGTCTAACTTAGGACACTTTGAAATGGCCTCATTGGGGTATGAGCTCCTCAACACATAATGAATCCTATCATTGACGAAGGCATGTGCCCCCACATGTCACTTCGGAAAAAGGATTAGAGCCAACTACAAATATAAATGGAACAGTCCAAACCAAATAACATGAAAACTCTCTACAATAATTTTTTAGTCCATAACATGCAATAAAGAGAACAATTGAATAAATACTTTAATCAATATTGAAAACCACCTGAAGTTCGTCTAAAGACAACACTCTTTTCTTTACTGCCAAAGAAAGAGAATCACAAATATCCTACAAAAAAATGAAATAGGAAGTTAATAAAACTAAATATATCTGCGAATTCAAAAGGAGGGAAACCTCGATTAAGATTATTCTATATTTTCAATTTCATTCTCAGATATAATACAAAAAAACCAAAAAGATTATAAAGAGTTATTAAAAATTGTATATTAGTAGAGGCCATACATAAGAAGATAGTAAACTGTATTTTTTTATTATGGTTTAGAAGAAATTGCACAAAGGTTTCTCTACAAAAAAAAATTCCCCATTTAGTTTTTGAGATTTAGTTTACATTCATAAACTTGAAATTCACCTAATTAACACAATATCATCTCGAAAATAAGAATAGAAAAACATAACCAGCCATATCTATTTTTTATTCTTTCTAATTTACCCAAATAATGTAAATATTTATAGTGAGTACCCATGAATTTATGTTTTACTCTTTGGCTTGCCTATTGTACTGAAGTTCTATGTTGAATTCGAAACAAAAAAAATGAAGACCACACCACACCACACCACTTAACTGGTTGTTACCCAAATCAAGATGTGAGAGCTGAGAACAATTTCCCAGAGATTTTGGGATCTTCCCACTGAATCGATTACGTGTTGCAGAAAGTTCTTGTAGCTTGGTGAGCTTGAATCCAATTTCTGTCGAAACAAAGCCCACAAACTAGTTGAATTCCAACCCAATGGTTAGCAACTTTGTACAGTTCTAGAGAATGGAAAAAACATCTCCCTTTAGATTGTTATTGCTGAACGCCAATTGTTGTAGGAAGCCTAGCATTCCCAATTCCTAGGGTACCATTCTGCTTATTGGTTGTCTTCTATGTGAAGAAAATTAAGCGCTGAAATATTTCCTATGGATTTTGGGATGCTGTCATTTTGCTGATTGAAAGACAGGTCCACCAGTCACAATTTGGCTAGCTTATGGCCTACATCCTCTGGAATTGTGCCCACAAACTTGTTGTGATATAGGTTCAAATTTTTCAATTTTGTACAGTTCATGAGAGAATATAGAATGGATCCTCCTAGGTTGTTATTATCCAACTACAGTTCTCGTAGTTGGGAAAGTGAACCTAATTCTTGAGGAATATAGCCATATAAGGAATTAGAAGATATATTTAACTCCTCCATGAAAGAACAATTTCCTAGCACCTTGGGAATGCCACCTGTAAGGATATTGTTCTTCAACTTGAGCTATCTCAATTTCCATAATTGACCAATCTCTTCCGGGATACTACCATTGAGTTTGTTGGAATTTAGAAGCAGATGTTCTAATCTGGTCAATGTTGTTAATATGTCAAATGGAATTGGTCCCTCAAGTGTATTATTAGACAATGACAAGTGATGCAATTTGGTGCAGTTATTCAGAGAATTGAGAATTTGTCTAGAAAGCAAGTTATTTTTTAGATTGAGCACTATTAAACGCCTAAGAGCACCTAGTAAATAGAAATAATAATATAAGCTAATTATTCCCTATAAAAAGAAATAATTGAGATAAGCTAATTCACGTCTATATTCATTGTATAACCAATTTCATGAACTATATCAGGCCCACAAATCAGCCATTTGTTTGTTTATGAGTTGATTATCATAATTTTCATTTACTTATTTAATTTTAAACTAGGGATATTTGGGATGGAAACACATCTTTGCTTATAGGAGATCATTTAGATCATAGGAGAGAGTATCGTTGATCAGATATGTGGCTGACTATCTCATGCAAAATTCAGAAGCAGCTTTACATATGAAACACCAAGTTGCCAACCAATGATTGGCGAAACATACGCTAGCAATGTTGATAATACATCTCAGATTCATGTATGTCAATTAAATGAATACGCTACAGATACAGCATGGCGTTAGACCAGTGCATACAAAAAACAAATTCTTATAAACAACAAAGATTAAACCCTAACAATATCATCTGCAAATTCTTAAAGGAACTATGTAAAGGTGTCTGGAGCATAACTTACCAATCCAGAAGAAGTGTCTGAAACATCAATTTGACTTCTCGTGCTTCCACAGTTGTTTTCTTTTATTTCTTGTGTCTGCATATTCTCTGTGTCACTCTAAATTCCTGATCTCCTTTTGATCTCCCTTTTTCTATGTGCATATACTTTCTTTTCTACCTCCCCTAAGCCTTATACATCGTTTGCAATCTATTATTGATCTCCCTTTTTCTATTTTCAGCTCAGCCTAATTAAAAACAAAAGCTAAAATTGTTAATTATTAGAAACAAAATTATTAAAAATAAAAGCTAAAATTGTTGATATACAACGTTTGCAATCTATTATTGATCTCCCTTTTTCTATTTTTAGCTCAGCGTAATTAAAAACAAAAGCTAAAATTGTTAATTATTATAAACAAAATTATTAAAAATAAAAGCTAAAATTGTTGTTGATAAAAAACAAAAGCTAAAATTGTTAATTATTATAAACAAAATTATTAAAGCTAAAATTGTTGTTAATTAAAAACAAAAGCTTAAATTGTTGTTAATTAAAAACAAAAGCTAAAATTGTTAATTATTAAAAACAAAATTATTAAAAATAGTAGAGAAAAACTAAGTTTGCAATCTATTAATTGAGCTCCATTTTTCTATTTTCAGCTCAGCCTAATTAAAAACAAAAACTAAAATTGTTAATTATTAGAAACAAAATTATTAAAAAAAAAAGCTAAAATTGTTGTTAATTAAAAACAAAAGCTAAAATTGTTAATTAATAGAAACAAAATTATTAAAAATAATAGCTAAAATTGTTGTTAATTAAAAACAAAAGCTAAAATTGTCAATTATTAGAAACAAAATTATTAAAAATAGTAGAGAAAAGCTAAAATAGGGAGGATAAGCACAAACGTCAAGACGAACGTCAAACTGCCAAATTGAAAACAGTCGTAAAAACATCCGCAGGGCCCTTTTCTCATAGGGGGAACGCCTTTAGCGTAATAATAATTACCTTACAGACATATTTTTGGGTGAACTCGACGTCCTACAAAAATATGTGTTTTACATTGTGGGAGGAAGATAAAAATAAATGACTGTGTGGAAACCAATAAGCATCAAGTCTTCATTAACTTTAAGTAAGTAACACATCAAATTGGAGAATGGAGACACCAAAAATTGGAGGGTGAGCAGTTGCTCTCGTTTTCTGCTAACAAAGGGGATGCAAATGTAATAGTGGCACCACATTCTTGCCAAAATGACTAAAGCGAGGATTGGTTCCCAGGTGGCATCAGTAAACCTCCTATACCATTTCTGATTTATATTAGCAGTTATCTATAGAGGTGGACGCAAACACAACGAATGCATTGTTTTTAAAATGTTTATTTTAATTTGTGTGTATTAGAACAAAAGATATTTTTGTCATTCCATTATTTTCTCTTCAATGTGTTGTGATATGGCGTGAAAGGTGTAGAAACTATAAAAAATAGTTATATAAGAGGACAATTGACTACAAAGATTATTTGTTTGTCATACTTTTGTGGTGAAAGTGTGACCAGCTGGTGAAAGAGAATTAATTGGAAGTGAAAGAAGGATCAATTCTCGTATGTATGTGATCATGTGCAACAAATATTGAAAGCAACAGTATGGTGACCTAAAAAGTATGTCAATGTGTTTGCGTACATGATTCTATTTTCAATTGCTCATTGCCCCATGCTTACGCTAAGGGGGGGTGTTGGGAATATCAATGCTTCATTATTTAAGCATTAGTGTTATGGGTTAGATATAAATGTAAAAGTGAGGTTGTTATTTGGTAAAATAATAACTCGCTTATTTTAATTATTTGCTAGTGTGTAATATTATATGGTTATGCGAGTTATAACAACTCAAGTAACAATGTAATTTGTTACATGATTATAAGACTAGACTCCTATTAAGGTCAAGCCTGTTTATATGTATTGTATTTGGATATAATGAATAATGAAGAATCATTGTGTTTAGTGGGTAAATATAAACCAAAATTTTCATATTTAACTAGGAAAACTCCCAAGGAAGCAATTTAGCACATTGGAATGGAGACCAAAATACGCACCAAATGTAAAGAGATTATTAAGGCTTAGCTAAATAATACTTAGAAAACTCTCATGCTATGATGGATTCTCTTCTGTAGATGCCTATGTTGTGTATTTGGAGACATAATTGTTAAAAGAAGAAGATTGTGTCCACTCCTTAGGTTACACATTAAAAGGTATAGTTAGGCACTAGTGGGCCAACCACCAACCTCATTTTCCAAAGTGAATTAACATTAAATAGAAAATCCCAACATGCTTTCAGTGTAATAATATGAAGAATAAATTTCCAAGTTATGACAAGAGCACTTTCCCAAGGAAAAGTTTCTTGGTATATATTAGTCTATGGTGAATAATGAACTTATCATTGAAATCGTTCTCAAAGAAAAGCAAATAGTTATTTGTATGTGTCATGTTTTAAAGAATAAAAAGTTTCATTGAAGTCCCATATAAATGAACTTTTATATATTGTTAATTGCCATTAGATCAAGCTCTCATCAAAAATGATGTATGTCGTCAAAAGCATCAAAAACAAGAGTTAAAAACCATTCGTATAATATTGTGTGTTGGCATACGTCTCATTATAAATTAGTTGAAATAATTGTTGGGATTAGCACAAGGTTGTACATATAATATATCATATCTAAGCATACATGCAATAAAAGCGGATATTCTATTAAAAGAAAAATACAAAACAAGAGATATAAATCAACACCATATTTAACGTGGTTCACCCAGTGTGGACTACATCCACCAAGAAACAAGCCAATCTATTATCCAAAGCTTTCAGAAGATATACAATGAAGATTTACAATCTTTCGACACCTCTCATGATGTACAATAATTTCTTTCTCTCAAGCTTCTCCCTTCTTCTCCAAGAATTCTCTCTCTCACAATTATTCTTTCACAATAATCATCAATTCTTAGCAATCCTCTTCTTCTAAACCCTAGCTTTCATGATTATATAGGCATATACAAACTTAGGGCACTTAGCCATGCAATTACAATCAATATATATGCTTTAATGCTAAAAGTAGATCTAATTCCCGTGAGTTAAATAAAACACTCACACACAGGTAACCGACGTCGGTTATCCCTAACCGATGTCGGTTCCTCCTTTCCTAACCGATGTCAGATCATAGGTGACCAATGCCGGTCCCTCCATAATACGATGCCACTTACTGTGCTTTCTTGCAAGTTTAATATAACATGCTAATATGAAGTAATTGAGCTCCACAACTCAACAATCTCCCACTTGGAGATAAATTACTACACTATACTTGTACAGTGTCATTCTTGGATCCTTTCCTTAGCTTTGTGTCTTCCTCTTCAAGTCTCAAACTCGAAGACCAACAGAACTGGAATTTAGCTCCAACTTCTCTTTTGTTAATGGCTTCATTAGCATATCCACAGGGTTCTCACTTGTATGAATCTTCTCCAATTTCAACTGCCCATCCTCCAATACCTGTCGTATGAAGTGATACCTCAACTGAATGTGTTTCGTTCTAGAATGAAACATTTAGTTCTTTTCCAAATGAATTGCGCTATGACTGTCACTAAATAAATTTCAATCATCTTGCTCCTTTCCGAACTCTTCCATGAACCTACTCATCCATATCATCTATTTGTTAGCCTCTGTAGCTGCAACATACTCTACCTCTATAATAGACAAAGACACCACCTTATGCAATCTTGATATCCATCTAACTTTCATCCCACCTACTATGAAAATACATCCATGAGTGCTCCTTCTACTAGCCATATCTCTAGCCATATCCGAATCAACATAGCCACATAAAGAAATATCCAAACCTCCATAGCACAACTGCATGATAGATGTCCCTCTCAAATACATAAGTATCCATTGGACTATTTGTCAATGCTCTTTACATGCATTCACCATAAATATACTCACAACTCCCACTGCCCTGTGCAATGTTTGGTCTGGTAAAAACCATAGCATACATGAGACTCCCAATTGCTAAAGCATATGGTACTCGTGTCATGTATTTGACCTCCTCATGTGATGAAGGACACCGATATTTTCTCAATTTGAAGTGTCCAGCCATAAGTGTACTCACCGGTTTTGAATCTTGCATGTTAAACCTTTCCAACACCTTATTGATATAAGTCTCTTGAGAAAAATTCAATTTCTTGTTCTTCCTGTCTCTATGTATTTGCATGTTAAGGATTATTTTTGCAGCTCCTCAATCCTTCATAGCAAATGTGTGAGCTAGCTTTCCCTTAAGATCACCAATTTCCTGCATACTAGATCTTGTAATAAGCATATCATCTACATACAGTAACAAAAGAATATAGTTCCCATTTTCAAGCTTCTTGAAATAAACACAATGGTCATATTCACATCTCAAATAACCATGCTCATGCATGAAACTATAAAACCTCATGTACCATTGCCTTGGAGCTTCTTTGAGCCCATATAGGATCTTTTTCAACCTGCACACTAATTTCTCCTTACCCTTGACTTCATACCCAAGTGGTTGTTGCATATAAATCTCCTCATCCAAATCACCATGAAAGAGAATCACCTTCACATCTAGTTCCTCTAAATGCAAATCATGTACTGCAACTATACTCAATACAGTACGTATGGAATTCATTTTAACAACATGAGAAAATATTTCACCAAATTCAATACCTATTTTCTATGCAAATCCCTTTACTAAGAGCTTTACCTTGTATTTTTTTGTCCACCCTCTTCTTCCTTGATCATGTAAACCCACTTTTTCTGCAATGTCCTCTTACCTACTGGTAACTTAACCAAATCCCAAGTCTAGTTTTGTTCCAAGGAGTCCATCTCCTCATCCATGCCATGCTCCCATTGCACGTGGGTCTTATCCTAAATTGTTTCTTCAAAACTTTCTGGTTCACCATTATCAGTCAATAATAAATAAGATAGAGAAGGTGTAAATATTTATAGAGGTTTACTTACCCTTTTTGGCTTTCTCACAGAAGTTTCATAGTACCAGAGGCTCATTCTAGACCTCCTGAACATTTGTTTCCAATTCTGACAGTGACTGACATCGGTAATGCTATCTGATGTTTGTTTGGCTCTTCTATAATAGATACCGGTTTAGTTGACCGATGTCAGTTAGGGGCCAACCGACATTGGTTACTGTGTAACCCTATCGGTATTATTTTTAAATCTGAGAGTTCATTTTTATTCACAAACTTCTCAATCAGTTCATCCTTGTGAACCAAAATTTGATCCATGTACATTCTCTTTTCATTCCATTCAATTTCATGACTCCTAACAATTTTATAATTCTCTAAATCCTAAAAACAAAATCCGAAATCACCAGATCCATAACCAATGAAAGTGCACCTCTTCGGTTTTGCATCCAACTTTTTCCTATTTTCCTTATCAATATGCACAAAAGATTTTGAACCAAAAACTTTAAGAAAAGAAAGATTTACCTCTTTTTTCGGTCCAAGCTTCATCTGGTATTCCTCCATCTAGTGAACTTGAAGGCCCGCGGTTAATCAAATAAATTATTGTATCAACTTCTCCTGCCCAAAACTGCAAGGGAAATCCAACATGTATCCTCATACTTCTAGCATGTTCCATGATTGTCATGTTCATTCTTTCTACAACACCATTCTCTTTTGGTGTTCTTGGAACCGTCCTTTCTCTACGTATTCCATTCACTGAACAATAATCATTGAAAGCCTTACTACAGTATTCACCACTATTGTCAGATCTAAGGCACTTTTAACTTTGAACTTGATCAATTCTCAACAAGGGATTTCCATCTTTTAAAAGTCTCAAAAACATCATATTTATGTTTAATACAATAAACCCATAGCTTTCTTGTAACATCATCAATGAAAGTAACATGGTATTGGGATCCTCCATGAGAAGCTACCTAGGATGATACCCACACATTTAAATGTACAAGCTCCAGTTTCTGCTCCTTTTTAGTTCCCCAAGTTTGAGAAATCTCACTCTCTTTTACTTTCCAAAGACACAATGCTCACAGAAGTCAAGATCTAAATATTTCAAATCTGATAACTTACCCTTAGCCTTTAATATCTACATTCCTTTTTGACTCATATGGCCCAACCAATTATGCCACATGCATGCATCTGAATCTAAATTAGATAACACATAAAAGGAATCAGTAACACGGGTAGATAAATATAATGTTCCTACCTTATTGCCTCATGCCACAACAAAATCACCCCTGGTGACTTTCCAAGAGTCTGATGTGAATGTAACTATGCAACCAGCTTCACCTAGTTGCCCTGCAAAAATAATATTCCTCTTGAGGCTTGGCACATGCCTCATATCTTTCAATACCCATGTATTTCCATTCTACAATTTGAGATGAACTTCCCCTTTACTAGTAATACTGCAAGGTTCATCATCACCCCAAATAAACATGCCCAAAATTTCCCTGGACATAATTTCTAAAATAGCCTTTATTAGGGGTTGCATGGAAAGAAGCTCCTAAATCTAAAACCCATGATTCTATTATATTATCCAAAGAAAGAATAAGAGCATCTTGCATTACCTCTGCTGCAATATTTGCCTCTTTATTTGACTCTTTACTTTTGTCTAGGTGTTGGTTCTCTTTATCCTTTGACCAACAATCTTTCTTTACATGTCCTTTCTTTCCACAATTCCAAAAAGTAATTCCCTTACCTCTGGATTTAAATATGTCATTCCTTGACCTTGATTTCCCATTATTCTTACTCTTGAATCTCTCCTTCTACCTGCCTCTGTTTTATACATTCAAAACATTCCCAGATGATAAAACTTCAAAATATTATTAGCAGATGTTGTATTACTAACATCCATTACCAAGTTATCCCAACTATCAGGTAAAGAACATAAGAATAAAAGTGCTTTCACTTCATCATCAAACGAAATATTAACCAATTTTAACTGATTTACAATAGATCGGAAATCATTCAAATGACTAGATGCATATCCACCTTCATGCATATTAGAACTAAATAGTTTCTTCATCAAATAAACTTTATTTGAATAACTAGGTTTTTCATATAAATTAGCAATATATTTCATTAACTCTACCGTAAATGTCACTTCTATAATATTGGAAGCCATGGATGCTATCAGGCTCAATATTATAGATCCCAAAGCCTTTCTGTCAATAATCTTTCATTCTTCATCAATCATCTTCGTAGATCTAAACTTTTCATCCAACGGTAAGTACAAATCTCTTTGATACAGATAATCCTCAATCTGTATCTTCCATAATTGATAATTTCAATCGTCAAACTTCTCTACCTCGTATTTTTTTTTCTATTGCCATTGATGTAGCTCTCACTCAAATAGAAAACTCTCTATGAGTAAATATATCAACACACAAAACCCTCAAACAAATATTATATACCAGTTGTTGGGGTTAGCACAAGGTTGTACAGATAATATATCAGATCTAAGCATGCATGCAATAAAAGTGGATATTCTACCAGAATAAATATACAAAACAAGAGATATAAATCAACACCATATTTAACGTGGTTCACCCAATGTGGGCTACATCCACCAAGAAACAAGTCAATATCTTATCCAAAGCTTTTAGAAGATTTATAATCTTCCACACCTCTCACGACGTACAATACTTTCTTTCTCTCAAGTTTCTCTTTCTTCTCCAAGAATTCTCTCTCTCATAATTATTTGCACAATAATCATCAATTCTTAAAATCCTCTACTTCTAAACCCTATCTTTCATGTTTATATAGGCATATACAAACTTAGGGCACTTATCCATGTAATTATAATCAATAGATCTGCTTTAATGCTAAAATTAGATCTACTTCACATGAGTTAAATAAAACACTCATGCATAGGTAACCGACGTCGGTTAGCCCTAACCGATGTCGATTCCTCCTTGCTTGGCCAATGTTGGCCATAGGTGACTGATTTCAGCCCCTCCATAGTCGATGTTGGTTACTATGCTTTCCTGCAAGTTTAATATAGCATGTTAATCTGAAGTAATTGGGCTCCACAACTCAACAATAATTTTAAAAAATAAATAATAATAATTACCTTACGGATGCATTTTCGGGTCAACCTAGAATCCTACAAAAATGTGTGTTTCACATTGTGGGAGGAAGATAAAACTAAATGACAATGTAGAAACCAATAAGCATCAAGTCTTCATCATCTGAGTAAGCAACACATCAAACTAGAGGATGGAGGCACTAAAGGTTGGAGGGTCATAAGTGCCTCTCATTTTCCAGTAGCGAAGGGGACACAACTGTGATAGTGGAACCACATTCACACAAAAATGACTAAAACTAGGATCGGTTCCCATGTGGCAACGGTAACTATCCTACATCATTTTTGATCCAACTGGTAGTGATCTATAGCAGTGGCTACAAACAAAACCAGGACATGGTTTTCAAATGTTTATTTTCATTTGTGTGTGTATAATAACAGAAGATCATTTTTATAATTCCAATATTTTCTCTTGAATGTGTTGTGATATGGTGTAGAAGGTGTAGAACTATAAAAATTACTGTATGGGAGGGAAGCTAACTACAAAGATTTTATCTTTCAGAAATTTATGGTGGAAGTGTGATCATTCAATGAAAGAAAATTCATTGGAATTGAAAGCATGATCATTTCTCGTATGTAGGTGATCATGTGTAGCAGATTTTTAAAGTAGTAGCATAAAATTATGCATGGCATATAATTTTATTGTCATATGTTCTTTTCCTCATGCTTGCACTAAGGGGGGAATGTTAGGAATATTAGTGCTTCATTTATAATCATTAGTATTATGAGTTAGATATAAATGTAAAAGTGAGGTTGTTATTTGGTAAAATAACAACTCACTTATTTTAATCATTTTTAGTGTGTAGTATTATATGGTTACATGATTATAACAACTCAAGTAACAATGTAATTTGTTACACGGTTATAAGACTTGACTCCTCCTATTAAGGCTAAGCCTATTTATATGTATTGTATTTGCATATACATAATAATGAAGAATCATTGTGTTTAGTGTGTAAATATAAACCAAAACTTTCATATTCAACTTGGAAAACTCCCAAGGAAGAAATTTAGTACATTGAAATGGAGATCAAAGTATGCACCGAATGTAAAGAGAGTAATATTATTGATGCTTAGCTAAGGAAGACTTATAAAAATCCTATGCTATGATGGATTCACTTATGTAGATGCCTATGTTGTGTATTTGGAGTCATAGTTATTAAAAGAAGAAAATTGTGCCCAATCAGATTACACATTGAAAATTATATTTCAGCACTATTGGACCACCCACTAACCTCATTTTCCAATGTGAATTAACATTAAAGAGAAAATCCCAACATGCTTTTAGTGCAATAATATGAAGAATAAATTCCCAAGTTATGATAGAAGCAATTTCCCAAGGAATTATTTACACATTTGCAAAGTGGTATGGACCTCTCCACTAAACTATTTGATAGTGAATCTGTCATTCCATGCTCTATACAACACCATAACAATTTAGGCATGTGCTTGATGCATTATTAGTGAGAAAAAAAGAGAGATGGTCAACATAGAAATGATGAAGGAATACTTTTTCCACACCTTCACATTCACATCACCTAAGCTAGAGCTTGCTAAACTACTAAATATTTCTAAGGGATATATGTTTATCAATGATGTAGTTATGAAAAAATATGTAAGGAATATGCACCAAAATGAAGAATATGAACTCTCATAGTCTTATACCATGGCCAATAATAGTGTTAGTAAGGATAGCCTAGAATGATAGTGGCACAAAAATTAGTTCAAGGAATGAGTAGTAGAAAAAGGGAAGGCTATTGTGTAGGTGGACGAATAGAAGAAACTAGAACAGCTAGATATTTTGAACATAGAGATGTCTATCTGTGAGCGATAAGTGATAGAAGCATGAACTAGTAGTGAAAATAAGTATTAAAAAGATATAATGTACACTAAGGAAGTAAATAGTAACATTGAGACAAATCCACATATTTCCTTTATATGATACTATTTGTTAGATCAATAATTTTCCCACCTTGTTGAATTACTATAGGAGTTAAAGGACCTCTTTCTGAAGGGAATTCGTGAATTGAAGGGTGTTCACTTGTCATTAGGGAAGATGAGAATAAAGATAAGAGAAGGGGAAAAGATCATCATAAAATGCACATATTAATGAACTCCAATCTTAGATAAAAGGTCAAGAGGAGTTTGAAAAAATGTTAGGTTCAAGATTCATCTATCCCATATACGAATCATGGTGTATCAATCCAATGTTCATCAACATTAAGAAACATGGGTTAATCTAGATTTGTGCGGACCAAAGAGCTATCAATAAATCTTGAACGAATGATATATTCTCCACCCCCTTCATTGAATAAATTATAGAGGGAGTAGTGGGATGTGATATTTACACATTCACCAATGGGTTTTCAAGTTATTATCAAGTCCAAATTGCAAAAAGATAACAAAAATGGCATATATGTAGAATGGGGCTCACTCACTTGTAATGTGATTTCATTTGGATTGAAAAAAACACCCATAGTGTTCTCATGCATTATTTTGGATGCCTTCAAAGACTTCATCTAGGAGTTCTTATAAGTATTATTATACAATTGGATAGTATGGGTTGGTAAAGGATCGCCATGCAAATTTAAGGTTGATATTCAAGAGATGTGGGCAACTAAAAATCTCCTTGAACCTAAGGAATTACATATGTGTAGCCCCATTTAGATTCATATTGGGACATGTGATATGTAAATAATAAATTCATATAGACCCATCCAAGATAACAATGATCTTACAACTAGAAGCACCAAGTACTCAAAGAAATGTTTGTGCATTTCTTGGATACTAAAGAAAATTCATAAGGGATTATACCAATATCACCATACCCTAGAGGAGTTTTATAGGAAGGATGGATCATTCATCTAGAATGATTTCCAATAGGAGGCCTTTGAAACACTAATGGAAAAGTTGGAAAGCACCCAAATATCATAATTTCAAAACTAGAAGAAACCATTCTATGTACATGTTGAATCATATGAAAAGGAAATTGGAGAAAGTTTGGTGCAACTATAGAAAGGTAAGGTGGATCATCCAATCTAGTTTTTATCTTCCATGAGGAATTACACCACCATAGAGTCTATGCATTGCAAACATTTTTCTATTACTTTCCAACAATGTTTTTTTATGTTCTTCACAGACCATGATTCATTAAGGTACTTAGATCAAGGAGTAGTAATGGCACATTTTGGATGTTGGTTTCACAGGTCATGGTAAAGATGGATGTCATTGCAAACATATCAAGGACATATAATCTTCCTCAGTGAACCTTGACTTATGTCGTTGCAATAGTCGTTGGTCCCTCTAGCGCGTGTCAGAGGTAAGAGCTTTCACTCCCCTTTGGAATACACCTTTTGGGATAGTAAAAATAAATCTTAAATTTATATAAACCAATATTTAAAAAATAAAGGTTGTTGCGATCATTATGAATGAAAATCTTACAAATTCACCATCACTAAAAAAATTGACAACTATACATGACCGGCATAATTAAATCTTATATTTGAAGCATTTGTTGACATTTACAACCAAATAATATTGTAAAAGTTGATGTACGGGGAATACTTTCATACTTGATGCTCATTGAATGAGCATCATCCCTCCGTCCAATTTTTCAAAATAGGAATGTTGTTACACAATTTAAACATTAACATATGCCTTTCCACCTGGTCAATAAAAACATTGCATTCAGAAGATAAAAGTGTTAGAATGGTCGCCATGCGCAGAAATTTTATCGCATGATAGGGGCAAGTACACCAAAATAGGGTGCAAACAAGTGGACAAAATGTTGAAATTAGCTAAAATGCATCCGCATTTTCAAATAATGTGTACACATTATAGTTTGTCAGGATTGGTAATTTCTAAACCTAAAATGCACACACATTTTTAGTCTTATAAAACACGTACATTTTATAACGCATACATGTTTCTAGTGTTATGAAACGAACACACGTTTTTAATTTTTTGAATTCTGGAAAGGGGAAGGGGGCATATTTACTTAAATAAATGTTAAGATTTCTTTTAATTATTTCTTATACTTTAAATTTATTTTAGTAAATATAAGAAATTAGGGTCACTCTGCACCTGGTGGAAGTGGTCCCATAGCTCCAATAGTTATAATCTAGAAGAAAGTTTTCCAAAATCTAATTTGGTTAATACTTACTCATTCTCGGGATTTCAACAAGGACCTAAATCTTTCAGGGCATATATATTGTAGCCGTTCATTGCTTTTGGAAAACATATAGTCATTTTATAGGTTTTATGACCTTCTGGAATGGATTTCGATCCTACCACTAATTGAATTAGTACCAATTTTCAAATTTGGTCCAAAATTCACTTTAGTGACCACGAATCAACTCTGTGATGCTTGTCTGCTTCTTACTGAAATGAGATCCTCACTTTGTAGATAGAGGATTGCTCCCTAAATGACATTCCCATCTTATGGCCAAAACGAGGTGATTGTAATGTTCCTCCTCCTTAAGGTTTGATCACACTTCTAGGTGTTGAATGAGTTTTAAAGAACAAAACCAAGTGAATTACATCAAGTGAACTGAGATGATTGTTCATTCTTGGAAACAGGGTGCTCCATATAAAGATCATCCCCTCACCTTTCATGGCTCTAAAATCATCCTTTTATGGAATCAACTTCATGATGCTTATACACCTCCTTGCTCATATGTCTCTCATGGAGATAGATGATCCCTTAATACTTCACACATGATGGTCCTGGATACCTCGGTGGCATGACTAGCTCATTTTAGCTTGTTTTTTGGAGAGATTTGGGTATAATGACATAGTTAAGATATGATGATCATCAAGTCACTCCTTGAGCTCCACATTTCACCTTTGAACATGATGACTCCTTCACAATTCAATTTCTAGACCAAGCTGATACCTGGGTGGAAGCATGCTTATGGTACCTTGCTCCATTACTCATTTATACATCATCTTGCTAGATTTTCAACTTTTGGATTTCGAAGACTCATTGTTTTCTCAGTCTCTAAATAATCTTATCAACTCTATTTTTCACCTTCACCTTGACTTTTACTCAAGATTATTTTCACTCATCTCATTGTGCTTACGCCTCTCCTAATCACTAATGAAAATCACTCAACTCTTCCTATTTCACTTAAGGCTTTCCATGCAATCTTACTCTCTCTAGGTGATTAAGAAAAATATGAATAATATGAGTGCATAATCTGATTGCTATTATAGCATTAAATGAATAATCTATTAAGTACATCAAATGACCTAAGAAAATTGAGCTAAAGTTATGAAACCCTAGTTACAAAGAAGGGATGAGAAGACATAGTTGTTTCGGAACCAAATCATAATTGTGTCAAATTGCTAACCAGATGAACAGGAAGGGAGAAGCACCGCACAGATCCTCATAAAAATGTGTGAGCTGAAAATCTACATGGACTGGGGCACCTGAAAATGGGATGGGGTGCCTACAAGCACCACAGACCTGTACTTGGTGCCTGTGACTACCAAAAAGCTCATAAAACCATCTTCGATTGGTCGTAAGGTATTTTTTGTCCTTAGCCTTTGGTCGCTAGTAGGTCGCACAATGTTCTTTGAGGTCATTGATAATCTACTATAAAATAATGACCTGTAAAACCATCACAGGCGCATCAAATCCCAAAAAGAAAATAATACAAATGAGGGGTCAGAGTTTCCTCAATTTTCAAACAAGTGAACTTACAACCGAGTGTTACACTACATTCAAATCCAATGTAGTTCTAGGTGTGTGTGTTCGTAATCGTGCCCTAGGTGGCTCGTGTGCATGTCACACTTGAGAGAAAGAAAATAGCTATATGTAAGAGATGTGAGTAGATGTGTGCATGGAATAGAATGAACTTCCCCCCTATGAAGTGTATGGAGAATAATGCAATACCTTTCCCTTGAATGGATTCTATAATGGATTCTTGAGTGCTCTTGAATAGCCTTTGGATGCAACCTTAGGTGGTGATAACTAATGCTTAGTGCTTGGTCCTTTATTATGATCACCTAAATTTATATTTATATGATTCCCTTGCTTGAATTTCATAATTAACCCCGAAAAGGACTACCAAAAATATAAGATGCTCAAATGGCTAGAAAGACCCAAAAGATGTGAACAAAGTACAAAGAGGTCAGGGGCACCCAGAGGGGATGGGGGCACCTGGTGTTGGCGTCCTAGCTAGGCATTGATGTCTAAGGATGAGAAATTTTGAAGGTATGAAAAGACATACTGAGCCAAAAAGGTATGTAAGACCAAAAGTAGCAATAGAAAGAAAGAAAATATGGCCAAATACATGGGTTAATTAGTACTTTTTTACTTATGAATCATATGAATAGTAGTATGCAATCAAGACTAGATAATTACCCAAAGTGTGTGATTTTGTGTCTACATTTTCCCCACTTTATGTTGTTGAGTGAAAGCTCGATAACATAAAGTAGATAGAGATGCGTACCTAATAACCATGTAGATCGATGGCGAAAGTGTGTCGAGAGACAAGGAAAAGCGTGGAGTGATAAAAATGTGAAGCGTGGAAACTAGAGAGGAGAAAGTGCAAAAAGTGATGATGATAATGACCCTAGGGTGGAAACACATGTTGTAGATGTCACCAATGTGCCTATTGTTGATGTCGATGTTGTGTGATTGATGTTTTTATGTTGTTGATGTAGGACATGTTGAATGATGTTGACTACTGCTTCCCATAAGGACGGACCTACAAAAGAGAAGAACAGTTCAAGTAGTCAAATACACATGTATATGAGTAAAAACATGTAAGAAAGTATGTAAATATGTAAAAAAATGTGAAAAATGAACATGTGCACCTAATCCATGATGAGGAAAAGAGTGTAGAACAGGATCATGTAGATGATGTAGAAGACCGAGTTTTTTGGGCAATCTCACACCAATTGTGTCAATGTGAGTTTTTCAGGTGATCTCATACCAAGAACTAGAATAAGTGTAGGGAGAAAATTATGGTGTCATCCTCCAACCTTTAATTACTTCCCAAATTATGGAACACCACTATAGATGGTGTGTAAAAATCCTGATTCGGTTCAACCAATTTTGATCCAATGAAGAAGAAAATGTTATACGAATGTGAAGAAGAAAATGTTATGTATATGTATGTTGGGTGCTAAGGATTCTATGCCCTATAAAATTCGTTGTGTGAAGTGTTTTAGACCGTGTTACACTGAAGAATTCTTATGTAACTGCCCCCTGGTCATAAGCATCCAGGAAGGGTCAGGGCGCACCCAGGCGCTACTGTCTAGGTTGGGCACTGGTGTATGTGTTGTAGTAAGGACCCAAGTCATATTTTGAGCCCTGTCCAATGTTGATGACTGTGTTGTACTAATACTGTGTTGTGTTGTACTGATGACTGTAAACTATTGTATGGGGTGATTGATTCACCCAAATGATGCCCCCTCATTTGGGGTGCATGCGACGTCGTTGAGGAGTATGTGGCCCAAAGGAGGACCGACCACCGTTTTGCTGAAATTGTGCCCTGCAGGGGGAGGGAGTGTGCTTGGTAGAAACCAAGGCACACACAAACAAATTGGCTAGGAGACAAGTGTTAGTACAAGAAAACATGCATGTAAAATGTAAGCTAGAAAACAAGTAGACAATGTGTAATCTAAGACACAAGAAGATAACACGCAAGAAGACAATGTAGACCATGAAAAGTGGGTTTCAAACATGGGACACCACTCACGATGTCACAAGACAATCAAGGCCGACTAGGCAAAAATCAGATAAGTGTGCACATGAGACAAAGGGAAAATCATGCAAATAGTGGCAAATAATGACAAGTAATGATAAACAAAGTAGTAGATAACCATGGTAGAGAATAGACCTGCAAAACAAATGTTGCACATGAAGCACCCATTAACATGTTAGAAAGGTCAAAGTGTGTATAATTTTATATAGTAGTGTGCTATAAAATGAAACTATAGCACCTGTAGTGTACAAAAGTGGATGCCCCTAGGAGCCACTTGTGGGACTGGTAATAGGTATTCGCCAAGCATCTGTGTTGCATGTATAGATATATAGAATCTTCAATCACAACTAGAAAGCAAGTGAATGCACATGTGTGTATGGAAAAATATAATGACATACAAGATATATATCTAGCATGTGTAATAAAGTGTACATGTAACAAGTAAATGTAAGCAAGACTAAATGTGACCTAATTATGTAGTATGTTGTGGAGTGAGATGGAATGAAATAGAGAGTGTGATAGGATCATACCCCCCGAGTGAGTGTGGATGTGTATGCATGAGATGAGGTTCATTTATACATGCCCCCTCAACATTCGAGAATGAACCTAGAACAAGAGTGCGTCATCAGGAAATGGTTTGAATTGTGTGTACTAAAAAGATGTGATCATCAAAGCATGCAAAGCGTAGAGTGTGTGAGTGAGTGAGTGAGTGATCATGCGTGAGTGTGGTGAGGTTCATTTGATATGTAGACCCTCAGCAGTTGAGTATGGACTATGGAACTTAGAGTGCATCATAGGGTAATGACCGTAACATGTAGAAGTAGATGTCAAAAATATGTGTCGTGAATGTGTAGAGTAGATGTTGCGTAGAAAGAGATGTGATGGAAGTGTAAGGTGTATCAATGTGTGATGTAATGTTGTGTGTGATGTGTAGTGTGTAGAGTGTGAGGTTCATGTGTATAAGATTCCCTCAATAGTCAAGTGTGAACCATAAGCACAAGAGAACGTCATCGGGAAATCACGATACTGATGTATCAAGATGTGTATGTGAAATGTTGAGATGTGAAATGAGAGAATATAAGACACATGTCGAATGTTAGAAGGGGGGGAGAAATAAGTATGATTCCCCCCAAGTGTGTGATGATGAGAGTGATCAAGTGACATTGTCTAAAATATCATCATTGTCCTGATCGAAGCCAACTAGAGATGCGTTGGAGACTTGATAAGAAATAGTATGAGGTGGATCATATAAAGAGCCATTGCAACGTAAGGTGTACATGGTCATTGCATACTCTTCATCAGTGAAAGGTGTTGGCAGACACCCGTATGTGTGTATACCAATGAGTGATATTTTGGGAATAGCCAGGAGATGAATCATTACCAATAGAAACATGGCCGAATGACATAGGAAAAGTTATAGAAGTTTGACTAGAGTCTAAATTTCCCCCAATATAATCAAGCCAATATTTCCCAAGTGTCAATGGAGAAACACAAGGGGCACGTGCAACAAAGACTGTTAAATGGAAAACACGAAGACCATAGGCAGCCGTAATGTGAAAATATCCATGATAGCAGATGAGGTGAGTGAGACGTGGTAGGATATCATTGAGTGTCAAGCCAAGCCTATTCAAACCATTGTATGTGCAAATAGTATCAGAAGCAAGTACGATCCAACGAAATATGATGCCAATAAGAGATATTGATGAAGAGTGTGCATGTGAAAGGAGGTGGTATGGATGTAGATTACCTATGAGAAGGTGAAACAACGTCCAAAGTGTGGACATACCCCTGATAAAGTACTATAGCATTAGTAAAAGGAGGGGTTTTGAATTTGTATTCACCAGGGCCATCAGCCATGAAAGTATCATTGAAATATGAGTCATCTATATCGATAGGAGTGAAATTAAGATTGCACAATTTTTCATCAGTAAGTTCAATAGTATCAACTTCATCATCAAAATTGTCAAAATCATCGGTGGGCAGTTCATCATGTTGTATAGCTATGTGTCAAGGATATTGGTAGGAGGTGCACTAGATGTAGGAGCGAGAGGAGCCTTGACGAGCAGAGAAGTAGTGTTTAGGAGCAGACACTGTGGGTGAAATGATGGTAGTAGTATGAGTAGAAATATCCTGAAGTGCTTGGAGCGGTAGAAGAAGATTGTGAAGCTAGATTGACCAATTTCATATGTATCAATATTATTATATGGAATAGGTTGTGATGGAGGAATAGGCATAGCAGTAATAGGGTCTATGCGACAGAATTTGAATGGATCAGGGTCTTGCAGTAATGGTATGTTCATATCCATCATGTAGGAATTTGACGCATTGATGAACAGTGGATGGAACTGCTTGTATTGCATGAATCCAAGGTCTTCCAGTAAAATATTGAATTGAAATGAAGTATCGATAATGAAAAATTATGTAGGGACAGTCTTAGGCCTGACTTTGATATGTAATGGTGATGGTTCCTAAGCATGTGTGAGTAGTTGAATCATAGCCATGAATAAGAGTATAATTCTTAGAAATTATATTATCTGTAATACCAAGTTGTTTTAGAAGAGAATGAGCACATAAATTAATGGTCGAGCCATTGGCAATGAGTACGCACTTAATACAAGTGGTGCAATAATAGTAGTGATAAGAAAAGGTGCACATGGATTGTCAAGAGAAAATGATGATATGTCCTCATTAGTAAATGATATAGCATGTGGAAAATTTTTGAGAGACTGAATGAGGTGTGTGAATGCCACCGAAGAATTATCACTTTCAATGTGAATAGAACGAAGGGCATCTTCTAATGTATAACGAAAATCAGGTGCATTGCAAAATAAGTCATAGAGAGATATTTTGGCCACTGTATTCTTAAGTTTCTCAATGATATCATATCCCTTAGAAGTAGTAGGAGGATCCATAGAAGTGATAGGTGGAGGGATGGAAATGGGTGGAGCTGTAGGAGGATGAGTGCGGAGAGTAGTTACTACATTAATAGAAGGATCAACCATAGGCGTAACAAAGCGAGGAGGATGTTGAGTACAAACTTGCATGAAATCAACAATAATAACCATGCCAAAAACCCTAGTGGAGCAAAAGAGGATAAGACGATTGATCCATTGACTCCATAAGGTGAAGACATATTCACAAGGAAGGGTTTGAACGGTCAGGTTCACCAAAATGATTAAGAAAAATATGAATAATATAAAATGCCTAATCTATTTGTTATTGTAGTAGTAAATGAATAATCAATTAAGTACAACAAATGACCCAAGTCAAATTAAGCTAAAGTAAAATGAAACCCTAGTTGCAAAGAAGGGATGAGAATGACTTAGTTGTTTCACAACCAAATCCTGAATTGTGTCACAAAGTTGGAACCAGATGAATAGGAAAGGATAAATGTCGTACATAGATCTCAAAAAATGTGCTAGTTGAATCTACCTAGATTGGGGTGTTTGGAAAGGGGTTGGGGTGCCTGCGGGTGCCACAGACCTATATGGGGTGCCTATGACTGTCAAAAAGCTTAGAAAACCATCTTCTACTGGTCACAAGGTGTTCATTGTATCCTTCACCTTTGGTTGTTAGTAGGTCACACAATGATCATCGAGGTCGTTGATAACCTACAATGAAATGATGACCTGTAAAACCCTCAAGAGTGCATCAAATCCCAAAAATAAAAGAATACAAATGAGGGGTCGGACTGTCCTCAGTTGTAAACAAGTGAAATTATGATTAAGTGTTGCACTACATTTCAGACCCAATGTAGTTCTAGGTGTGTGTGTGTGAATCATGTCCTAGGTGGCTCTTGTGTGTGTCGCACTTGATAGCGAGAAAATAGCTAGATGTAAGAAATGTAAGTAAATGTGTGCATGGAATAGAATGAACTTCCCTCCTATGAAGTGTATGCAGAATAATGCAGTCCCTTACCCTTGAATGGATGCTAGAATGGACTCTTGAATGCTCTTGAATAGCCTTTGGATGTAACCTTAGGTGGTGATAGCTAATGCTTAGTGTTTGGTCCTTTATTATGATCACATTACTTTATATTTATATGATTCCTTTGCTTGAATTTCATAATTAACCTTGAAAAGGCCAACTACCAAAAATATAAGATGCTCAAACAGCTATAAAGGACCCAAAAGATGTGAACAAAGTACAAAGAGGTCAGGGGCACCCAAAGGGGATGGGGGCGCCTAGCGATGGTGTCCTGGTTGGGCGCTGGTGTCCAGGATGAGAAATGTTGAGGTATGAAAAGATACACTGAGCCAAAAAGGGTGTAAGACAAAAAGTAGCAATATAAAGAAAGAAAATATGGCCAAAGACATGGTTTAATTAGTACTCTTCTTACTTAGGAATCATATGAATAGTAGTATGTAATCAGGACTAGATAATTACCCAAAGTGCGTGATTTTGTGTCTACATTAGGATTCTCCATGGCACTATGTAGGACAGTCAATAGGTCTTCTTGATTAAATTTGTAAAATTATTTTCCCCTATTCCTCAAGGATTCAAAACATTCTAACACCACTCCCTCGATGATATATGCAATGTATTTATGAGTTTCTTTCCTAAGACAACTATTTCTCAAGGTTAGTCTTGATTGTCACAAGAAATAAGCATGACTGTACATTACTTCCTTTACCTATTAACCACTCAATACTCTATCCATATGCCCTAATTTTATGACTCCTAAATTCCCTTATACCTTCCTCCAACTTGTCAGAGACTCTGCCAACTTCAAACACATGGAATAAATACTATTTTTCTAAAATTACATCCTTCCTAGACCTCAAACTAGGCATTAACACTGTCAAATTGTATTTGCACATTCCTTTTCTTTTATTCTTCCTCAAACTTGTACTAGGCATTTTGAAATTCTTGGTCTTCTTATTACCTTCCTACACATTTATTAAGTACTCTACCCATCATAAGTATTAACGTTTACAATGAATATTCTACTCTAAGCCCTTAAGATTGGGTACACATGGTTAGGATTGTGAACACAAATTTAATCTAAGAAATCCTCCTTTATATGTATCATTACCTTTTCTTGACTTTTTCAACACCAATTCCTCATGGTCAATGCCCTCAAATAGACTCAAGGATTCCATTGAATTGTTATGTTCATGTTACTTACTACTAACCTTCTAAAACAGTGTATAGTCTGGTCTGAGTAAGTATTTCTATCTATTTTACATTCCTTGGACATAGTGAGGGTTCTATGAATATTTGAACACCATTATAGATAATAATACAATCCAAAACAAGATCTTTACACATGAAAATTCTTTACAAAATACTCTCTAACCTCCAAATCTGATATCTCGGTCTGAGAGGACAGTGTCACCCTACTTTCCTAGTTTAAATCCTTTCACACTTCAGTATTCTTAATACTTGTCCTTATATACCTATTTCATAAACTTGTTTTTTTCTTTAACCCCCTTGATGGTTCCTCATAGTTCTTGACACCCCCCCAACAACCCTACAATACTATAAAATACAATTTTGTTATTACCTCATACACAGAACCTTCCTTGCACATGACTATCTTCTCCATGCTAATCACCTCCTTTAAGCATATTCATGATCTTCTTGAGACTATTCAGTTTCTCTACACCTAAGAAAATATTAATACAACATTCAAACATAAGAACCAATCACAACATCTTACATTCAATGCACAAAATACTAAACAAACTCTTATACACATATTTCCTTCCAAGAAGCTCTTCATTTGATTAAAAACATAGATCATACACAACTTCATGAGCCATAGGTATCTGTTATAGAGTTTTCCACCTCTCAAAATGACCTTCCAACCTCTCCCTAATCTCTCTTATTCGAATACCTATGATGAGCATGTATATCCAAGAAGGTGGTTAGGGTTCTCAACTTTAACTTACACAAGTTAAAGTTAAACCATGTGAGGTTACACCCTAGTTGGGTCAAATAAATAATGTTAGGTGGAGAACATGTATCAAGACCCCCATTAATTCATTTATTGAACCTTCACTTAACACCTACATCCTATAACATACCTAGAGCTAGTTCAAATATTCAAATTATACATTTGGAGGGAAACTCCTTATTCTTGCATATAGAGTACAAATGGACTAGTATAAGTTATGACCATCTCAAGTGGACCCAAGACACCCACAATCACCTAAGAAATCCAAAATTTATTGTTAACAAGATGCTCCTACATCACCAGAGGAAGGATTCAGACCGAGAAGCCTTATTTTCAATTAAGGGCTTAGTTTTCATGCTTCAAAATTTTTCAATTTTCATGCTAGTTATTTTGGCCATTATGGAGCTAATCAAACACCCTTTGGGAGAGTTTAGGAAATATATTAAGAATCTAGAGGTGATGTTCAGGTAATCTTGGAAGTGTTGGAGGTAATTTAGGAATATTTAGGAAAGGTTTGATCATTCAAGGACTATCTGCTCAACAATGGGTTTTCTAGATGCAGGGAACAAACACTCTAGTGGTGAAACCTGACTTCTCCAGAAGATTCCAGGAGCTCTGTAAGGAGTTAGGAGGGAAAAAATATGCATTGGAAATTTATGTGAATCCTCTACATGTTGGAGACATCCATTTTTCTCTAAGGCTTAAAGGTTTCATGAAGAATTTTAAAACAATGTTTTTATGAGAGCTCGGTAGAGCCTAAAACAAGTTATCATGCATTTCCTTCAAATACCTGACCTCAAAATTTGCACATACCTCGAGAAATGACCTCCTCCATGATTTCTAAATTTCATTCATGATTTATTACATCTGAAACTCACCATGCTACCTGGTTTTCCCATGCATTCTTGCCTTGTCTTCTATGTCTCGCTTCAAAGGACCTTGAACATGCACTATACACCTGAACCATGATCTTGTACACCTTCCACACATGATCTTCAATTTCAAAATACTCCTCACATGCTTTTAATAACTTTCCTTGGCCTAATTTTCTTCATACCTCATGTCATGTTTGCACTAGGTCTAAGACTAGGCCTAGTTAGGCTTGCTTCAACCCATGTCATACTGAAACTGACCTTGATATCACCTTGTGGACACACATACACCTTTGACACATCTCTTTGAACATGTTAGACATTGATAGAAACCTTTTACCACCTCTAGATCTCATACACAACACCTTGCTTTCTTGAACCATGCATCAAGAACATGCACTCACTCCTAGACACCATGCCACTTCACCAATGCAACACTTCATGACACCAAAATAGGGCACTACCAATCAACCTTCATGTTTCTTGATGATTGACACCTCATGTTGACTCCTATGCCACCTAGACACCCTTTTCCATCAATGGAACTTGACATCAATGACAACACCAATGACCACTATGTCCAAACACATGTGTTTTGATTTGTTATGTATTATAAAGGTATTTCATGAGTGCATATATTTGAGCAACTGTTGTTTCCTTTGAGATTGTGAGGTTTTTAAAATATAATTTTGACACATCTAACACTCCTACAAATTTCTAAACAATTAAAAGGCCCCAAAACCTAAAAAAACTATCTATGGTACCTAAACATCAATTGTAGACATTAATGATAGTTTAAAATTGATTTAGGCTAACCAACTTATTGAAATCCAAAACTCATACCTATGCAGAATCTACGACACTATTGGTTATTATAAAAAAGCAATCTACTAAAATAAGCTCATGGAGTTATACGTACATATGTTTTCATAAGATTCTTTACCTATAAAGTGAATTTCGTATAATATATAATTGAATAAATTTAGAAGGAAAGTTTTTCACTTATGAACAATTTATATCTTATTTTTTTTGTACATATAAGCATGTTATAAATACATATAACATGCATATACTCTAAGGAAGTGCGTACGACATGAACATTTTTGTTATGCATTTTAACACATATGCAAATTCCCTTGTCATTATGCAGCCTAAACTAAGAAAATTTACATGATTGGAATTGCTTTGGTTTTCCAAACATGCACCTTGTACCTATAAGAAACACATTTTAACATGTGCAATGTTTTTGACAAAATATGCAAAAATTCACCTTTCACTATGATAAATCCCTGTCAAAAACAATTGTTATGCTTTCTTTTAAAAATTTCCTACAACGTCAAAAAAACTATCCTCTTTATAAATGTATCATTTTTGCATATTTTTCTGACTATTCTAAGGTTTCAATTTACATTTATTTTCAAACTATGTCTTTTAAACCTCTATTTTTAGTGATTGTAAATTACTTATCTTTTGTCATGTATCTTTTGTTTCACTTCATCCAAATTGAACAAAAATTATACAATCACAAACTAGGACTAGATTCTATACATATTTTTAAAAAATCAGTAATTTTCGATAGTTTTTTAGGTAGTTAGGAGGAGGGGCACGGTCAGTTATCCATTATTTTTCAAAATTTCAAAATTTTTGTAGCTTTAAAAATCATTAAAAATAAATAAATACTCACTAAAAATATCTGTTTAAAATTCTATCACAAACTATCCATGCTCCTATCTATCTGTCTACCAATGTGTTTTGGTTAAATACTAAATAGTGCTCAAAAAATTGGGGGGGGCAAGGGGTGGGGGGAGGGGGGGCACGATCTAATTAGCTACTATGTTTTTTTTACAAAAATACCTGAGCACCTATTGACATTTTAGATTTTTAACCCATTTACACTTAACCATTTTCAAAAAATAGTAGTATTTTAGAAACTAGACTCAAAATTGTATTTCTATTCATGTTCTTATAACATCTTGCAAATTTTGAGTGTACCTACAATTGGCCCTACTCCTAACTCCTCTTATTTGAAGATTCCTCCATTTTTCATGAAATCAACTGTGTCCACTTAAGTACATCCTATAATAATCCCCCAGGTGTGTGCACTTTCTCATAGAACAACTATAAATATCGCATTAAGTCTATCTTATTGCTCTTCACATGTGTGTGATATATCATTGTGAGTTCACAGTTTATAACATGTTATCATCATCCTTGGCTTTGTATCCTTTGTCATTATCTTGATATCCTTCAACATACCATCCATGGTACCCACCGTCATTGTAATTGTTTCCTCTATAGCTACTACTAATACCACCCTTTGTTTTAGGTCCTTAGAATCCCCCTTAATTATTCATGATATCAATCCCACTTTATTTAGGTGAATGGTTTCCCTGAAATCCTTACATTTTAAATGTGAAGTATGGATGGGAAACCTATGAGTGTTGAGTGAAGGATTGATGGACAATATTGCCATTTCAAATTATAGGGTTTTCAATAAGGATAAAAAATGTAAAGGACTTATTGTTGGGAGCGATTGGTGTATTTCCTCAGGTGTTTGTGTAGAAGAATAAAGTTGGAGGATGCTCAATACAAATCTTAAAATGTAAATTTTAGGTCTTGGTTCCTTTTTTATACAATTCATGATGAGATTCTAAATCTCTCGGGCTCTGTGAGATACCCTGGAATATGGCTAAAAGACTAATCATGAAGGTTACAACTTGAGTTCCCTTGATTGGGAAATCAACTGTGAAACTATGATGCATAGTCAACTTGCACATAATGATGACAAGATACTTTATTTAGGTTTGAAGTGGATTTGGGCTAAGTACGAACTGAGATCTTGCTAACAATCTTATTTGAAGGACCTAGACTTGAGGCCTAATGAAAGAAGAAATACACATGGCAATTGGGCATGTTTCCTTTTACATGGGGGAATTCTATTGCATTCGTTGATAATGGACCAACTGTAACATGAGCCTATTGGGTATCTAAAAATTGTTCTAGCTTCATTATGAGAACAACGTCGGGTAAAGCTTTAGAATAATATTTATGGAGGTAAAACATGTAATCACCAAGTGCTATTAAACTATGCAGGCAGAGCTAAGGGAGTATCACACTTAATTGTTATTTCCTTGTGTTTTTAGATGTATAAAACAATCAAATGGTTTGGCGGTCATGTAAAATAGTTAATGGTGGATAGTTGTTCCTCAGCGAATCTTTGAAATATGCTAGTACAGGAGCCGTTGATCATTTTTATGCATGTTAGACATATGAGCTTTCACTCCGAACTTTGGACTAACAGTCCTTTCAGTACTAATGTAGTGTTATGATAATATTGCCATATCTAAAGAAGTAATTCATTGTATAAGAATAGTGAGAGCTTGAGATGTGTAGTTATGGAGTAATACCACAAGGGTTAATGCTTAGATATATGGAAGTAAACCATTTCCAATTGCAATATAATTAAGAATAAAAAAATTGAAAATGAGGAATTCAAGACAAACATGTCCATAGTTTATATGCATATCATAAGTGTAGGGCAGTGTATTAGTATTCATATAAACAGGGTATTCAGAAGAAATTGTCTTATTATGTGACAGAGGTTGGTAACAGTAGCCCATATGTTAATAATCATGATTCTTTGCATAGATAGAATTCAATAGTGAATTATCGTGTTCATTCTTGAGTAAACAGGAGTACACGATATATATGTGATCATATGAGGAGATTATCTACTAGGACATAGATGGGATAAGTGTAAGTGTGTGTGTGTGTGTGCTCTTATATATTAAATGCATTTTATAGTTCCTATAAGTAGCATTGGTTTTAGGCATATAAGGAGATTTGGAATTTTATGACTAAGTTCAGAGTTCAATAAGAGGATACTCTTATCATTGTCTAATGGAAGATAGAAAATCCTAGTCAGATAGAGATAAAGGAACATATGAGGATAGTCAAGTGGAACATTTTCTTTTGATAGGAAGTATGAGGTGAATTGATGTGAACATGGAAGAGTAAAGAGAGTCTTAAGGTGCATGTGGACATAATACGAGAGTTCACGAGTTGTAGGATACATTGAAGGACTATACGAGATGAAGATGTCAAGATAGGTTATAGGCATGTAAGGAAATGAAGATTGATTCATAAAGTAGATGCATATTAATTAGTTTAATTCAAAATTATATGTTATCCTAATTTGATTCTTGAGTACACATGGTAACAGTAAGTTTATAGCATAGATATATATAGATATATATATATATATATATATATATATATATATATATATATATATATATATATATATATTACACTATACAATAGCATAGAGGATAGGTTGGAATTACATCAACCAATATGTGATAGATTATACTACGTTGATCCTTGAATATCCAAACTACATGTTGAAGGTATATCTATGACTTAATAGATGGACTCAATACTATACGATTGTAATCATGTTTGTACATGATCAAATGGTATAATCTTGTCCACCTCTGCATTAGGCATTCATCATTGTTAGGTTTGGAGGTATCATTACAATTGGGTTTAGTCTCATTGTGGTTTCTCGTCTTCATCTTTTCACGTATAGATACTTTGTTTTATTTTCCTTCACAGCAAATAGTATGCCATAATTTTTAATTTTCCACTACCTTAGGTGGTGAATTTGTTCTAATATCTTATTTATATTTGGTCCATTGTCTAAGTCTCAATTTGGCAAGTTCATTCACTAATTTCTCCAATTCAGTCTTTATTTCAGTTTCACCTTCTCTCTGCCATGGTTGTGCTACCACCACACGACATGTTTGAATCTTTGGTCAAACTCCTTAACTGTCTCTCCCTCTTTTTGAACTAAATCTAAGTGATATAATGTACACAGTTTTGGATGGAAATAACTATAAATTGCATGGTTCTTTCTCAACATTTTAAAACTCTAGGTATTTATATGTCATTACAAATGCTTTGTTGGTTTACATAAAGAAGCGAGCAATAGTAAAATGGTAATATTGAACATATATGTTGAAAAGTTAGATTTTGTAAGTGTAGAAATATAGATAAACGTCTTCATTTAAAGGTATCATTTCTACATATCAAACTTGGTACAAATTCGTACATATACAATTGTAAATCTTATATCTTGAGTGGTAACATTTTGCGGGCTATTTAATCTTGAGTAGTAACATGAATACATGAAGACTTCCATGCATGTGCATGTGTTGATAAGGGGTGTAATTGATTTTGTAAGAGTAGGAATATAGATGGTACAATACATTTAAAGGTATTATCTCTACATTTCAAACTTGTTACAACTTCGTACATTTGCAATTTTGGTACATGTGAAAATTGTAGATCATGAGTGGTGGTCTTTTGTGGCCATTATTTTGTGCACTTAACATGAATACATTTGATACGGATTTGGATAGTTAGTTGATTTTGTAGTTGATGGGTTTTGCAATTATATTGGGGTAGTTGTGTTAGTGTTGCATCGGTTGTTTGGTTGGTCTTTTGTTGACAAAACATTTTTTGTACAGTTGATAAGGGGTGTGATTGATAGTGGTTGTGTAGGAATATAGATGAAACATTACATTGAAATGTTATATGTGTACATTTAAATTTGTTACAAATTCGTATATATAAAGTTACAAATCTTATATCACGACATCAGAACTAAACATGTATACATGAAGACCTTTGTACATTTACAAAATTCATATCATGTATGGTAGCCTTTTGTGGGAAATTTTATTTTTAGTAAACACGAATAAATTTTATACCCTTTGAATGAAAATGTCGCTTTGGATACAAGAAGTGTTGAGTAAAGTAGTAGTGGAGGTGTTATTAAAGTAGAGGGTAGTAACTACGAAGGGTTGAGGGATAGTAGTCTGGACTCCTCCTTTCTTCTTGATACAAGTGTTGGTATGTGCGTCATTTTTTATTACCTTTCGAATGAAAAAGGAGGAGAAATCTGTAGATTTGCAAGCGAGGGAACTATGGAGAAAGTTGTGAATGTTTCTAAAATTGGAGGGTTGATGTAACATTTGGTACTTAAAATAGTGTCAACCAGGGTCCCATTGAAACTGGAGACATGAAGATGTGGCATAGAAATAATGTCCTCAAGTTCTTTGCTTATCTCTTCTAAGTGTTGTCCCCAGAAAGTGATAGTGACACTGGATCTTGACATTTCCTTTAATTGCAGAGTTCTTCTCTTTGTTTCAGACTTGTTATGCCTACGCATAGTTGAGCATGGTGATAACGCAAGAACAATGCCAATCATATCAACAGAAGAACCGAAAAACGCTTGTAGGTATGTCCTTGATTTTGGTGAAGTGAAAGTGATGGGAAGGTATTGTATCCTCATTTTCTATGAGTGGAGTTATGGTTGAGGACAATTGCAAGAAAATATCCAAAGCATTGTTCAAATAGTTATAACATAGCTTTGCATTAGCAATTATCCTCTCAATCTCCCCATTGGAAATTGTATATAGCTTCCCATTTTCAATCTGCCCAAAAATGAAACCATCTCCCCTTGCATTGTGATATTCGTGAACTGTTTTTTTGCTAGGGCACGACCCTCTGCGGACCGCATGTGCATAGATGTATTCAATCCACTTATTTGAGTGGGTGTTGTCGCAAAATATGTGTTAACCTGGTTTGCACTTGCATTTATTTGTGGCAACTGAGTATCTTGGAGAGCATTTGTTAGTAGTCGGGTTGGAGCACCGATTGACATATGTGTTTCAACAACAATGTCCATTTCAATGATAAGAACATTCCTGCGATGGGAAATAAAATGGAGAAAAAATTAAAACTGAGCAACGGATGGAAAAATGAAATGGAAAGAAAATACAATTAATGTAAGGGAATTATATACATTGGTAATTGAGCAAGTGATGAAGCTTACAGTTCATTTTTTATCATTCTAACACATAATTTGTGTAAGAAAACAATGAAGCCTTCTTGTATTGATTTGTCAGTTACATGGCTTGCAAATTTGAAGGGTAGAAGTGATGTTTGAAAATGTAGCGCATTTGAAAGGTCAACATGAGGCTGGGCACCCATGTTGAGAACAAAGCGTAG
This sequence comes from Taxus chinensis, assembly GCA_019776745.2. Taxonomy (NCBI): domain Eukaryota; kingdom Viridiplantae; phylum Streptophyta; class Pinopsida; order Cupressales; family Taxaceae; genus Taxus; species Taxus chinensis. The sequence continues at coordinate 869,467,395 of CM034148.1, read as the reverse complement.
GGAGAACAAGTCCAACATATTCCTAAGTTTATTATTCATCTTGACAAACCTCTGTGGAAACCATTGGTGTATAAAATCTGGCACTCTATGCAATAATGACAATAGTCTCAAACAATCAAAATTTCAAACCCAAATGAGATGAAATTCAAATAACCAATTCTTTAATGGTTTAGTCAGAATCATAGATATATTTATGATTTTATGCATGGTTCTGAGTACTTATTTTTGTTTTTGTGATCTATAGATTTGCATTCCTTTTATGAGAGTAATAATCAATAACTACATTACCAAAATGACACACAAGTCACTAATTTAGGTATGACACCAGTCCAAAAGATAAATACAATCACATGTAGCACACATCGAGATTATCAAAATACACCTAGAAAAGAATAATATTAGAAGCTAAACATTTACAAGGTAGAATTTGAAGAATCATAAATGACAAATTAAATGAAGACCTATCCATAGATCCTTCCAATTTATATACCAATATAATAAAAAATGAATACAAGCGACTAGTTATATTCTCATCCACCTAACTATGATTGGGAAATCTAACTAAAAAGGGATAGTTATATTTTGGTTCTGTGAATCAGCCCTTATTACAGGGGGTAGCATGTTTTCTTCAAAGACTCGAATTAGAAAGAAATTGATTTTTCATTGCAAGAAACAAGGAACATAAGCCCATTTTTGCAATTATAACTATGTATTTGTATACAGACTAATTGGCATAAAGTGCAGAAATGTTATTTGTTTGTGTTGTTTCTCTAATAGTTCAACCATTATAAAAATATGTCTCGATCAAAGTTTCTCATCGAGTATCCCAAATCAATGAACTAAAGCACTGTGGAGATATTAGGATAATGCAGGGGATTAGCCTACCAGGGGAAAGTCATAAGATGGATTGGTACAACCAGCGTGCAGATCATGAGAGATTAGGAACAATCACTGGCAAATAATAAGAGTGTATGAACATCCAACTTACAAATCACGAGAATGGGCCAATGGCTTTAAGATAGATAATTCTAAGATATTTGAGCTAATTTTTTGCTTTCCCTAAAAGAAAGTATGCATGCATTCATTTATACATGAATATAAGGTAATTATCATCTTGTATATTGAGTTCTATTAGTTATATTCTCATCCACCTAACTATGATTGGGAAATCTACGATTTGAGATCTAGGCTTTATAAATCTCAAACAACCTTAATAAATAACATTTGATCTCAAAGACTAATTACAAGGAATTAGAGACAATAGACGGGGTGTATTCGTTGTTGTATGCATGTTTTTCTATGTAACTTTGTGAATTTGACTCCAACTGCCTTCTCTGTTCGAGACTTCATGATTACAAAATTGAATCAGGTAATTAGACTCTGATATATATCTGTTATCTCAACACCGTACAAACTCATCTGCCCAACATCCTTAAAATGACATCCTACACAAATTTTAGTAAATAAACTTAAAAAACAGTAGAGCTAAAAATATTCTAAATGCCCATAACCCTGACAATAAACCCTCAAAACTCTTTGCCAAAATTCCATTAAGAACCATACTGCAAAAATTACAAACAAAGCATTCAAAATCTTAATCTTGCCAGTGCTTGCAAGTAATATGGATGTTCGGACAGAGATTCCACCTTTTTGCTGCAGCAATGGAAATGAATCTTCTGATGTAGGATAGTGAAACAAATAAGCTTTTGCACCCTATTTAACCTGGATTTTAACAGGAGTTTAATCCACCCACCAACTAATGTTAACTGCACTTATCTGTCACTTATGATCATGCATGGTTTCCATTCAACAATATCCGTCATAGTGGTTGCATGGTGTAAAAATCATAAGGTTCTGCTGCAATTTTATAGAAGATCAAATTTATAACTTTCAGTTTTTAGTTTTAAAAAAAAAGATGAAATTGAATTTTCCATAAGCTTCGAATTGGCAAAATAACTTCCAATAAAATAGGAGCAGGTGTGGCAGAACTTTCTTGTTTGTCTTTGGCCTGCATGCAGAGAATGAAGAGCATAACAATGCTTTATTTTGCTATTAATTTTTATGATATCCTCAAATACCTGTGGCATGCATCAGTCATTTTGCCAGCCAACACTGTGTAGATAGACAAATATCTGAGGCAACTATCCCAACGTCCAAATCCCGTCCAAATGTATCAACGAAAGTGGAATTTTGTGAGATTTTGTAGTTGCAAGTGCCAAGAAGACATGAGCTGTTTGACAAAATGCCTCAAACAGATGTAGTCTCATGGACTACAACAATTGCAGCATATACACAATGAATATGTTGGAACGATTGAAATAGAGCGGGAACATGTCAATATATAAATGAAAGTCGAATTTTGTGAGATGACCTGTTTAACAAAATGCCTCAAATAGATGTAGTCTCGTGGACTGCAACGATTGCAAGATATACACAAAATATATATGCTGCAACTATTGAAACAAGACAGGAAAACGTCAATGTATAACTGAAAGTGGATTTTTATGAGATTTTGTTGTTCCAAGTGCCCTGGAAGACATGAACTGTTTGACAAAATGTCTCAAACAAATGTAGTCTCATGGACTACAATGCTTGCAGGGTATGTTGAAAATCATAAACTATAAAGTACTTTGATAGATGATGTATTTGCAAGTGGCCTGGAAGGCATGTATGCATACATTGTACATAAACTGTTTGACAAAGTGCCTTAAACAGGTTTCAATGTAAAAATGAAAGTGGGATTTTGGGAGATTTTGTAGATGCAATCATGCAAGTGTCGTGGAAGACATGAACTATTTTTAAAAATGCCTCAAACAGGTGCAGTCTCATGGACCGCAACAATTCCATCTTATACACAAAATGGGTTTGTTGAAAAGCATAAACAAAAGCGGAATTTGTCAGATGATGTGGTTGCAAATGCCCTAGAAGGCATGTATGCATACATGACATATGAAACTGTTTGACAAAGTGCCTCAAATAAGTCTCGGACTGCGGACTGCAGACTGAAGTGATTGCAGAATATGCACAGAATGTGTACAATTTTTTTAGCAACTGCAATTGGCAGGTGTAAAGCCAGACGTAATAGCCTTTACTGGCATCCCCACAATGGGAGTTTTGGAATAGGGCATGAACATCATTCATAACCAAAAATTGGGTTTTGTTAGATGTTATGCACACAACGCATCAACTGTTTAGCAAAAATCCTCAACACTGCGGTCTCATGGACTGCAATGATTGCACAAAATGGGTTTGAAATTCTTAACTTTAGAACCCAATTATTGGATTGTGATTGCAGAAAACGGGGGAATTGCAAAATTTGAAATGCCTAACTAATGGGGGAATTACAAAATGTGAAATGCCCAACTAATTAAATATTTTTACAGAGAAATTCATTAAAAAAATACTAACGATTTTTACAGAGAAAATCATCAAACGATTATATTAGGAATTAATATTGACCTGTCGAAGCCTAAGGCTTTTAATTTTTCGGTTCCAAGAATACAAAAATTGTAAAAACCGTCAAAATCCCGGATCAACTTTGGCCGTAACCGTCATAACCGTCATTTTGGATGTCAAATCTAATCAAATTGGAGAGACGTCCACATGGACGTCAAATTTAACACATACCTGAGAACGTCCGGAAGTCCTTTACCATAGGGGGGACGCCTTTGGTGTAAATATACTATTCAATTATATCTATTGAACATATAATATTCTATAGTACTAGCAATCGCATGTGTACAATGCAATGTGAACGCCGAACTGTATATGTTATTTGTTTTAGAGCGATAGTTATTACTTTTGTAGTAGATGTTGGTGAGGGGTGTGATTGATTTTGTAAGTGTAGAAATATTAATGAACTATTTCATTTAAAGGTTATATCTCTACATTTCAGATTTGTTACAAATTCGTACATATACATTTGCAAATCTTATATCATGAGTGGTAGCATTTTGTGGAGTAGTTTATTTGAATTAAACATGAATACATGAAGAGCTTCGTATAGCTGTAGGGTTTGTGTCAATTTTTGTTGGCAGATGGCATTCATTTGACATATCAGGCCACTCTTGATTGACTATTGCATATTAGCTAAACATTGCAATCATTAATATGCAAATGCTTTATGTAGTCTGCAACTAAAATTGTAAATAATATTATGAAAAAATGGTTATGTCACTAAACATACACTCTTGTTTGAATTCAAAAGAGTAAACATAATATTATGAAAAAATTGTTATGTGACTATTAATAACCATACCATAGGCATACACTCTTGTCTGAATTCAAAAGAGTAAACATAATATTATGAAAAACTTGTTATGTGACTAAATTAATAAACCATACCATAGGCATACAGTCTTGTCTGAATTCAAAAGAATAACATAATTTCTATGGTTACCACAGAAGTATTTCTTGAGAGATTACAACTTCAAATAAAATGTGAATTTCACATATTAATTTTGTGGGAAAGCTTCAGATATTATGTATATACTGGTAGGCAAAAAAGATAGCCACTAAATTACTAATCAGAATTTGAAAGAAAAGATAGAAGTCTACCACATGTTATCATTCATAATATTAAAAACACAGAGATTAGATGGTCATTGATCAAAATGATGTTCAAACATGTGTTTTGAATTTTTTTTGAAGGGCACGTAGTTTTTTAAATACATTATTGCAAAATCAACAGAAATTTCCATAAAGGCTTCAATAAATTTGTAGCCTCCAAACAAAGAGCTATGATGTTCATCATATTTAAGGCACCATGAACATTCACCACAGACACTCTTCTAGAAGACAAGGTTTCTTTTTATACTCAACAACAACAAATAACGTAGATCATGTGCATCCAAACCTTGATTTTCACTTTCCTTTGCCATATACTTAATGATATGGCGAAAAAAAACTAACCATGTTGAGCAACTTCAGTCAATCTTCACTGATGAATATAATTTACACACAAACCAAAAGCATGCATAGAAGCCGGTTGTACCATTCAATACAAAGAAAGCATATGATATGATCATCATGTAGCCAAAGTAGATAATTCCTTAAACAAGCTTAGTAATCTCTAGTTTAGCAAAGAAGTAGAATATCGCATATAAAAACAAATAGAGTGTTGATGAGCCTAAAATCAGATATGTACTCTCCACCACCAATGGTAATCTTCACTGGACATCTGAAAGTAGCTGAGAACAATAGTGATCTAGCACAAGTGACCAGAAGGATAAAAAATACAGTGAACGGGAACCCAAAGATAGAGTAAAATTGGATCAGCCATATGGAAGTCATAATGAAAATAAACTCAATGAAAACATCTCTAAAAGGCAAGATGCCACCAATTAGTATGGAAAAAATGGGCTGCATATACCAAGGTTGTTTTGGTATTTGTCTGGGAATTTTGTTTGTTTTCACTGGATCTTCAATTGCAGGTTTCTTGTACCCAAAGTACCTGCCAACAAAAACCAATGGTACATAAATTCCAAATCATAAAAATACTAAAGCAAACATTGCTCCAAAGGGTACAACACCAAATGATTTTCACCCCATATCAAAGCATTCAGTATGAAAAAAAAATGCATAAAATAGTGCCAGGAAAAACAAAAGCAGTCTTCAGTGTGTTTTTTTTTTTCATTTTGTGCCCTTGGATATCTTATATATGAACTGAAGAGTAGCCAACAAACAAACCCGTGAACACCCACAATAGAACCATAGCGGATCCGCACTGAGCTAAACAACATGCACTGTAATTGTACTGCCACCACAGTTTTTTTCAATGTCTGTCACATCAACATTTACTGGACTTACCTCTTAAGAACATAATATATTTGTTGAATCCGCAAAGTAAATTAAATTGCAAGCATCCAATCAGACCATCTGATGTCTTTGTTGCCAGAAAATCTAGGGGAATTCTCAGAGGGCATTTTCTAGAACATAGAATGTTCACAAATATTTTGTTTTAGCTACTTAGATTTGTTGATTGCACAAAACTGGGGAAAAATCCAATGTTCAAAGTAGCTAAGAATGATTTATAGATTATGTCAGAATATAATTATGTAGTGGATAAAAATGAAAGCTAAGTGTCAGTGAGTGCATTCAATTGAGTTGAACCTGGTCATAACTTGGACATTTGGTAAAAAACAACTAGAGAAAGCTCAGAAAGAAGAGGTTGGGAAGAATCCGGTTTTTCTTCCAATCCATGAGGACTTACAAAGAATCAAAATAAAAAGAACACAATCCAAAGATGACTTGCAAATTGGGTTGAGAACGTCTTAAAAGCCACCTTCATAGATGAAGATGCTAAAGGAAAGGATGATAAGGCCACATTAACCTCCAATAAGAAGGCCCCAAGGAAGTAAACTATGAAATGCAGATCAAATAAATAAAGAAGACTTAAAGTAAATTGTGTCTGTGAATCCCAATGATGAATCCGAGAACCCTGTGGTAAGGAACAACAAACAATATAGGGTTCAAAAATAGATGGAGGCATAAGAATAAGATATTGATCTAGAAGAAAAGCTTGTTAAACCCATGCATCACAACAAAACAGAAATAACACTCCTGTCATGACTATAAGCTGTAAGTACTGACCGGGGACTGTGAGGATAGCAGGAGGATCCTGTAGATGTAAAAATCACTCAGACTGATCATACATGACCATGCCTTGAATGTGTGTCCCGACTCCCAACAATTCCAAATTGATTTGTTCATTAAATGTTGGCAACAAAGCTACCTATGCAATACTTACCCTTTACTTAAATCTCGTGTATCATGACCAGGCTTCCCAATTTCCTGTGGTAAGGAACAACAAACAATATAGGGTTCAACAACAGATGGAGGCATAAGAATAAGAAACTATTCCAGAAGAAAAATTTATTAAACCCACACATCACAAGAAAACAAAAAACACTCCTGTCAGGACTATAAGCTATAAGTACTGACCGGGGACTATTAGGCTATCAGGAGGATCCTGTAGATGTAAATCACTCAGACTGATCGCACATGACCATGCCTTGTATGTGTGCCCTAAATCCCAAAAATCCCAAATCAATTTGTTCATTTAATTTTGGCAACAGAGCTGCCCATGTAGTACTTACCCTTTACTTAAATCTCTTGTATCATGACCAGGCTTCACAAATTTTGGTGTTCATTGCGCATCACGAGTATGTTGTGGTCATCTTTCAATGCACTTTTTAAGATGGCAATTCCAGCACTGTAATCTCGATTATTTTCTAGGTCTAGCTGCAGTTGCCAAACATTATTGTCTGATAATACAAGGGCAGGGTTATGACTTTCTTCCATATACAAAAGGGAATTTTCCTCTTTTACTAGTGTGCAGTCATGAGTCTAGGGAAGTGCTTTGGTACCACAGTCATCTTCCGGACAAAAAAGCGCAACTTATAGTATTGCTAACTAATGTAAAGCACAAAAGACTGTAAAAATGTACCATTATGAGGGATTTTTTTCTCAAGGATGTACTAGTAGTATGCTTAGTCATAAACCGAATACTGTGTATATATGCTCATTGAGCTTTTGCACTTATTAAAAAAACCCCTTGGCTAAGTGAATCTAACTTCCCCAGTTTAGATTAACATCTGGCAAAATAGGTCGATATGTTAATAAATGCTTGTTGTTGTAACCAAGTGAGTATAACTTGTATACTTTTGGGAAATCATGGCGAAAGGGAAGCAGAATCCCCACGGTATAGAATGGTCACAATTTTTGAATTCCAACACCTTCAATGGTCACTTGGCTTTGCCTCCCCATGATGCGGCGATGGTGCCCCACGCGGGCCAGGGCCTGTCGGAATCCTTGCAAAAGCGGTTGGGCCCCCGTCGCCCTGTGTCGGACAGTGTGCAAGAAGGCCATGACAAACATGGTCCTAGTCTACTCCATCCTCCCAAGGACCAGCACACCTCCATTTCTGTGTCCCTGGGGGACGACATCGTCTTTGCAGCCCAAATAAAGCGTCTCTATTCTAGGGCAATTTTTGCAAAATTTGTTGGTAGAAGATTGACGGTATCAGGCATTCAAAACTCGTGTGTAACGCAGTGGGGTAGCGGCCTGAGTATTCAATTCCATGAAAAGGGTTTTTTCCTAGTTTTATTTCGGAGCACCGCTCAAAAGGATGACACCATGACAAGGAAAGATTATCTTCTTTCTGACTTTAACTTAGCGATTCGCGACTGGGAACCACATTTCGACTGTAACAGAGCTGATACTAAAGGGTTTCATGTTTGGGTCAGACTTTATTCTCTGCCTAGTGAGTTTTGGTCTGCTCCAATCATCACTAAAATCTATTCTAGTCTGGCATGCGTCATTCGCATCGACCCTATCTCCCTGGAAGGTACCCTTTCCTCTTTTGCTAGAATTTGCATTTCTATTGATCACAATCAAAAGATTCAAGATTTCATTCTCATCTCCACCCCCTCCGGGATTTGGGAGCAAAAGGTGGAGTACAAAGGTGTCTCCAACAACTGCTTTAAGTGCAAAAAACCTAGCCATATCCACAAATTCTGTAAAAATCCCACCTCTTCTAGCAAACTGGAATGGAGGAAAAAATCCCCTCCCCCCCCCCATGCCTCCTCACCCTCCGCCCCCCCTCTTGCATTTCCTCCTCACTCCACTTGCTTGGTTTCTTCTGACTCCCCTCCTGCTCGTGAATCCCTTTCTCTAGATCCTGATACTTTCTCTCTTGTTAAAGAAACGGCTGTAGTTGTTAAGGACTCTACTAAGATTATGTCCCTTTTCCATGAAGGTATCTCCATCAGCTTGGGAGGGAACGCTTCCTCTTTGGAAAAATGGGTTAATGAAAAGCACGAACTTCTTCAGTCAAATAATGGCGACCCCATTGATCCACAGGAGGCCACTCACGAGATTCAATCTTCCGATAATTTGTTGCTTTGTCCGATTCTCCCAACACCCCCTCTTCTCAACATGGATCTTGGTCCAAAAAGTATTATGGGCCGCCCTAATAAGAGTAAATTCTCTCTAAACGAGGTTGCCGCTAGGAAGCAACTTCAACTTCGTTCCTTCTTCCCTTCATCAAGTAGGAGAGGCGAGTCCTCTCTGAATACCAAATGATCCTCTTTTCTTGGAACGTTAGGGGCCTCAACGCCCCTAACAAACAGCATCTATTAGGACGATATACCACAGATGCTGCGGTTGATATTTTTCTACTTCAAGAAACCAAGATGTCTGAGGATGGTTGCATAAATGGTTGGTTTCGAAGATGGAAAGGTTAGGAAGGTTGCTTCTCTAACTCTATTCGTGCCTCGGGTGGTCTTGGTATAATGTGGAAATCTTGTTGTTGCGCTATAGAGCCCATTCTCATAGAATCAAACTTTATCTGGTGTAAAGTTCAGATTAAACATTCTAATGAGTCCTTTTTCATTTGCAATGTCTATGGCCCCTCTAATCCGATCAGAAAAATAGATCTTTGGACTAAACTTCATTTGATCCTTGATTCCACTGCCAACTCCAAGATCATCGTAGCTAGCGATTTTAATGCTACTCTCTCTTATCGTGATAAACGTGGAGGTATTCCATGGCAGCCTTGCTCTCAGGTTGACTTTACTTCATTTGTTTCTTCCTCTCAATTGGTCGATGTGGAACCTAGTAAGGGTTGGTTCACGTGGAATAATAAGAGGCCTGGTTTCAGTTCCTTGGCTATGCATCTCAATAGATTCCTTGTTTCAGAATTTTGGCTACAGAATAACTTCCTCATTAAAAGCTTTGTTCTTCCATTCTCTGGCTCCGATCACTTCCCTATTTCTCTTTATCTATCCTTTGATTTGCCGCCCCATCGTTCACCATTCAAATTCGAAAATATGTGGCTACATGATCCCTCACTAAAGCCTCTAGTCAATCTCTGGTGGGCTTCCTTCACCGTCAAAGGGACTTGGATATTTCAACTATCCAAAAAAATTTCTTTGTTGAAAGACAAACTTCAAAGCTGGAATTTTATGAGTTTTAAAAACATTTTCCAGGAAAAACTAAGAGTTGAGCAGGAACTCGGTAATCTAAATGATTCTATTCTTGCTCAAGGGATGTTTCAGGCATATTTCCTCAAAAAAAAATTTCTCTAAAGGAACGAGGTGTTCTCCTTCTCAAAGAGGAAACTTACTGGCGTAAAAAATCCAGGGAAATACGACTGACAGAAGGTGACAAAAATACAAAGTTCTTTTTTGCTTCTGTCAAAGCCAGAAGAAATTTCACCTACATTTCTTCTCTCAAGTTGGATGATTTATCCATAGCGTCCTCTCAATCCCAGATCAAAACTGAAGTGGTGTCATTTTTCATATAAGCTCTTGAATGATTCGGCTACTCCCCTTGGAGCACAGCCCCCCTTCTTTCATCAGATCCCTGCTTCTGTCATTGCTGCTGATAACGACCTACTTCTTTTCCCTTTCTCCATGGAAGAGGTTTGAAAAATTGTTTTCTCTTTGAAGAGAGATAAAGTGCCTGGTAAAAAATGGTTTCCCCCGCATCTTTCTTCCAGGATTTTTGGGATGCTGTTGGGTTTTCAGTATGGAAAGCAGTTGAGGAATCAAGGCTAACGAGAAAGATTTTAGGAACTCTCAACCATACCCTCATTTGCATGTTTCCTAAAAAATCTCTTGCCGAGTCAATGGATGATTTCAGACCTATTTCTCTCTGCAACACAACATACAAAATCATTTCCAAAGCTATTGCAAATAGATTAAGCCCACTGTTGTCCAAATTGGTTGCTCAAGAACAAAGTGGTTTCATTCCCAGTAGGTCTATCACCGATGGGATCATTATTTCCCATGAATTGATTCATACTCTACATGCCTCCTCCCGAGCGGGCATGATGCTAAAACTGGACTTCAGCAAAGCCTATGATCATGTATATTAGAGGTTCCTCCTCAAATCTCTTCAAGCCATGGGTTTCAGTGGGCATTTTTGTAATTGGATTTTTAGTTGCATTGCCTCTCCTCGTTTCTTTGTTTTGGTTAACAGATTAGTGGAAGGCTTCTTCCAGAGTAGTCGGGGATTAAGACAAGGTGATCCTCTTTCCTCTTTCCTCTTCATTTTGGTTACGGAGGCTCTCAGTCGCAGCATCAAATCCGTTGTCCAGGATGGTTCCCTAAAAGGTATTCACATCACCTCCAACCTTCTAGCCCTCTCTCATCAACAATTCGCAGACGACACCTTTCTTTTTGGTCAAGGGACTATCCTGGAAGCTAAGCGGCTTTCATCCATTCTTGATTCTTATTCTTATGCCGCTAGTCAAGTGATAAACTTTCATAAATTTGTTATTTTCTTCTTTAATGTTTCCCCTAGACTACAATGCAGAATCAAAGCAATTCTAGGCTTCTCTATGGGAGCTCTCCCACACAAATATCTGGGCATTCCACTCTTTCATGGCATTGGTAGAGCTCATCTTTGGAACGGGGCTCTTAAACTCCTTATCCTTCAGACTTCTCTCTTGGAAAGGCAAATGGCTCTCATTGGCCGGGTCGTGCTCTTTTAATCAATTTTTTGCTCCTTGCAATTCCTATCTACATGTTATCTGTTATACAGATTCCAAAATCTGTTCTGCTCAAAATCGAAAAAGTGGTGAGAACCTTCTTATAGCAAGGTAACAGTGATGAGCGCAAATTTCACCTGGCTAATTGGGATTTGGTCAAGCTTCCCAAACGTCTGGGCGACATGGGAATTCTGGATCTTGCTCTCCAGAACACAGCCCTTGGTGCAAAGCTTGTTTGAAATTTCATTTCTAACGTAAAAAGGCAGGCCTTCCAAGTTCTTTCTCATAAGTATCTCGGTGGGTGTCGTCCCAAGCTTTTGTTATCCAGTTCCAATCTCCCAAGAGGCTCTCATATCTGGAATTTTTTTTTGTAAATCAAGATCCCTAATAGCTGAGGCGGTCACCTGGAACATCAACAACGGTCAGCTCGCTTCTTTATGGGATGAAAGTTGGAACGGTTCCCCCCCACTTAATCTTTCTTCTGCTCTTAATGGCGTAATGAACATAGCTAAGCAGTCCTAGGGTCCTATGGTTTCTGATTATGGCTGCCAACACCCTAACAGCTCGCCATCTTGGCTCTGGAAAGATATCTCCTCCATCGGGGGCTAATGCTCAAGAGTCCATCCTCTTCAAGGAAGCCATTCGGGACAGAAATGTTCTTTTTCTCAACAAAGATGATAGTTTAATTTGGCTTGGGGATGCTTCGGGCTCTTACACGGTGAAAGCTGGCTATAATACTCTCATTTCACATTCTAGTCAAGGGTCTCCATGCTCCTTTGGTTGTTGGCAATCCCAGTATCACCCTAAAGGTCACCTTTTTTGGTTGGTTAGTTTTGAAAAAGAAGGTTCTTACCCAATTCAAGCGGCGATCTTGGGGTTATTCTGGCCCCTCCAAGTGTTTATTGTGTGGTGCCGCAGAGGAAGATTTGGATCGGCTCTTTTTATTTTTCCCTTTTGTATCTTACTGCTGGGATTGGCTTCTGAACAAATTAAATTTAGCCTAGGCTCCTTGTAATAACATTGTTGCAAATCTTTCCTCTTGGCCGTCATTCAATTCCAATAGTTCCCTCAGCTCTATATGGTGCATCGGCCCGTACTTCTTGCTCTGGCACATTTGGTGGGAACGCAATCTTCGTCTTTTCAGGGAACAATCGGTTGAGCTTCCCGCCTTTCTCAACAAGTTGGAAGTGGCCATCTCAGAGTGCGTTAGCACTAATTGCTTATCCCTCTCAACCTTCTCTTCCAGGGATTTCTTGATTATGCACTCTTGGCCACTCATTAAGCTCCGGTCAAAAGCGTTTATCAATTTAAAAAAAAAACATCTGGCAAAATAAACATATAGGCTGGGCAACATACCTGCATTGGTACCAGCTGTATTTTATATTTTCCCTAATTGATGGCTATGCATAGATGCAACGGTAGTAGAAAATTAAAAATCCATGTTAGCTAAAGGAGAGAGAAGAAACATTGACCTTCACAACTTGACATAAATTGTAATTAACCTACCTTCCTTTAGTTTACACGTGCAATTGCCATTGTGATATAAATTTGAGTTCAAAAAATGAAAAAGAGGAAACGATTAGTGCAAGTTCTTGAGGATCATTATTTCAAATTTTACCAGTGGTATCTTCAATCTTGTTGTCTAACAAGAGACAAATGTTCTCCTCTATCCAGGACCTATTTTCATATTCACCAACCAAAGTCATTGGGAGATAGAAACTGACCCCTTCAAATTCGCTAAAATAAGCTCGATTAGTTTGAAAGGTGAAGATGGACTGGTAGGTACAGAAAAGAGCTGATGATTCTTTAAATGGCTATGAAAATAAATGAACCATAGCAAAGAGAAAGTTAATAAGCAGAAGCTAGTATGTGATGTCATCACCATCACCATCATCATTTTTACTACTCAAATATGTGAGTTCTATCTTGAGCGTCTTTTACCTCATCTTTTGAAGATGCAGTGCCTCTTACTGAATCTCAGAATTTTGTTGAAGATTTTTTTTAGATGTTTTTTAAAGCCTCTTCAACAAACTTAACTATGATTTTTTAAATATTTTATGGTTTGTTCGATCTTTTTATCATGCTTTTGTGCAAGTACCATCTTCTCTCATATCTAACTTGTTGCTTGGTTGTTTGGTCTTGTAGAGTGCTTTATTATTGAAATATTGATATTTTGGTATAAAGTTAAATACATTTTTCAAACAGCCAAAACTACCAATGAACATGTCAGGCACATCATCCGGCACAGTGAATACCACCTTCTGCAACACCAAATCCCAAAATTCTTGGTTCTAATAGGAGCGCTAACATGAACTGCAATGTAGAATAGCTTAGGCTTGAAACAAAATAAAACCCTCTCAACCAGTTCCTTAAGTTCTATATCTTCAGGACCATATCCCATCGACTCAAAGCTTTGCATAACTAAATTCATCTTCAGGAGTAACATGAATAGTGGAAACATCATCTCCTTCAATTGCATTCATGGAGTATCCACAAGGATCAAACTCAAAGTCAGAGATTTTTGAGCCAAGTAGAATATCACGAATCCCTGAATTAAGAGTCATTTCACCAGCTGATTTCACGTTGCCTTTGTAAAAGATAGAAGCTTGCTCACGGTCCAACTATGTCATGCACATCTCCAGTGTATACACAGGGTCATCAGTTGGAACATCAATTGCAGAAGCTGTATAAACATGCCAATTATAATTCTTCTCTGATTCTCCCATTACATAGGCTCTTCCACCAGAAGCAAGCTTTCCAAAATACTTCTCCAAATACAATATTTCCTTTGAAAAGCTGCGATGAGGAAAAGACTGGCATCCAGTAAAGATAAATGTCCCTCTGGTATACTTAACATTCTTAACAAAGAGAGACAAAACCAGTGGCCCAGGTTCAATATCTCAGGGACTGAAAGAAGCAGCTTTGTGGTTCCACATGTCTTCAATACAATCTTGAATGGGTAGATAAACATACTTGATTCTAACAGAACATAGGAATCAAGATACTCATTTGACAGCTCAGACACAATGGTGCATTCAGCGAGTTTCAGAATTTCATCCAATTGTGGACGTGTGAGGGCTCTAAGCCCTCTCCCTTCAAGATCAGGATAGAATGAAGTTGGGAAAAATTCAATCTCAAGTCTCTTTTCAAATCACTCAAATCCAATTGCAGACATAGTAGGGTTAACACAATCACCACAGGCCATACCCATCTTGAACTACTGAAACAATTACTGATATTTATGCCTTTACATGGAAGAGTAAGCTGAGAAATGACAGAAGGGTGCAGGCTGTTGAAACGAGAAACTTTCAGAGATTGGGGGGAGCAATTGCCAGTCCAGTGAACTAAGGAGCTAACCCGCCCAGCCATGCAACAGAGCTGCAAACCAGCTCCTAGCGTACAGAATTATTGAAAAAATATATCTAAACTACTCCTACACTACAGATGCTGCAATAAGTATATCAAGATGGCTTGCGCACACACTGCCGGAAGAAACCCGACAATAAAACATGTGTTACATTGTGCTCAAACATTTCATTAACTACACTATAATGACAATGTAAAAATCCCCCGAGCAGCTGTAGTTTACTAAAAACGAAAAGGGAATGAAGAAACCGCATGCGGCAATATCACACAGAAAAATACAGGCAAACAAACGTCAAATTTAATAATGATGAAAAACGTCTAAACGGCCATCAAATTTAGCACAATCGTAGAAACGTCCGGAAGTGCCTTTCCCATAGGGGGAATGCCTTTCAGCGTAAAAACATACAATATAACATTAATATATAATATTATTATTTTACTTTAAATTAAATTTAGGATATTATATATAATAGTTTTATGAATAATAAAACATGAAATACAACATTAAGGGTCTCATAGATTAAATCAAAAACCACACACCACTCACAAAATACATAATTATATTGTTTTACTTTAATAAATTTTAAGATAGTACATATAATAAGTTTTATTAATATAATAAAACATAAAATACAACATTAAGTGACTGACAAATTGAATCAAAAACCACACTGCACATAAAATACAACATTACAACATTAACTGTGTGGACGAAAAAATATTTTATTTATTAAAAATTATGTAGCAAATGTTTACAATTCATTACAAATATTAACAACATCCACAATACAAATGTAACATCATTTGCATACAATAAAACTCTTCTTTCACTTCAGGGCATCCAAGCATGTCATATGACGTATTTGCTAGTTGAGTGGAGAGCATTCTAAGCACAAGATACCTACAAGGAACAATGAAGAATATAAGATATGTGCTCCAATAATGCTAAATGAAAGAACCAAAATATGTATAGCAATTGGATACCAAGTAATATTATTGAGAGCTTAGTTCACACCATAGACGCCAACCGGTGATAACTGAAGATTTCAACATTCATACATATACAATTCAAGTAAATATACAGTTAAATTGTATAAGTTTAATTAAGTAACTATCCATAAAGTCTAAACTAAAGTTAGAGGGTCATATATTATGCAATCAAAAACATCTTGCTTCCATTTCTCTATTATACCATCCACCTTTGTATACTAACCATCTGAAAAAAAACCAACCAACAATACACAAATAAATAAACGTTTAAAGATTATATATATACATACATACATATATATACATACATACATACATACATACATACATACATACATACATACACGTACATACATACATACATATATACATACTTACATACATATATATATGAAAAGGCATTAGAATAGAACAATTACTATGAATTATGATCCAAAGTCCATAGTGCAAATAGGTCCACTGTATTTCTCATTAATATTTGCAAAGAATGACATCTAAATTGAAATCAAATTCCATCCATTGTCCAAAAAAAACATTCAAAACCCAATTCATGACAATCTGGGTTCTTGAAAAAATTCTACATTATTTCATATACAAGAATCAGTGAAGATTTCAGCATCATTACATATACTTGAGTCAATGTGTACTTATATATATTTATTTTTTATTTTCTAAGTGGTGTAGCTAAATTGCACAAATTTTATGATGAAATTATCCACATGGCCTAGAGGGTCATAGTCATAACATTATGCAAACAAAACATTTGATTCTATTGAGAGAAGAAGAAAGAAATGGAACAACTCTTCACTTTTTGTCATTGAGGAAGTTCCTTCATTATATTGTCCATCTGAAAGAAAAAAACAACCAAACAATGAACAAATAAATAAATTCTTATAAATTGTTATTATTATTATACATGATATATGCATGCTTTATACCAAAAGAAAAGAGAAGGCGTTAAAGTAGAACAATTACAATGTGTTCTGATCCAAAGTCGAGAATCAATTGTATTTCACATTCATGATAGTAGGGACTAGTTATCTAAATCTAAAGACAAAGTCCAGCCAAGAATTCAAAATTCAACTCATGACAATCTAAGTGCTTGAAAAACTTCGACAAGGCTTCCAGATATCTCAAATAAATGCTCAATTTGAAATACCATATCTCAAAGTTGTCAGAAAGCTTTCTGGAAAAAGAGGTTTGGTCTCCGAGAAGCCAATATATAAGTCTATAGATAGAGAGAGAGAGATTGTGTCATTATTATGTGATTCATTATTTTTTGTTTCAATATGTTAATAGCACTCAAATTTACAATTTAATTGGGTTTATTTGTTTTTATTTTATAATTTTTCTATGAAACATCCATTCATGACATCCAAGTGTTCCATGCCTTTCTTCATAACAAATTTTATACTTTTAATTTGATGTGCAAAGAACCATTGCTACGACACAATACCCTAAGAAATATCAGTACAATTGGTGATTATAACTGTAAAATAAGAATTGTGAAATGGTTTAGAACCAATTACAAGTTGTATTCACTCTACCTGTATTTCATAAACCTTCATTAAATCGTCTTACCTTTTTGAGGTGAACCAAAATCAAAGTATAAGTATGTAATACTATATATTATTTTCAAAAGATAAGTGACAAAAAGGGATGAGGTTTGTCAGTTAGTAGAATCACATATCAACCATTAGGGTTCAGTCCGTGTGGCCTATAACAGCAATAGATCACTTACATCAGGCAGTTGGTATTTAACATGAAAAAAGCCCGAGATGCAAGGGCAATGTTTTATTGTAATGAAACTATTTTTGTGTTGCACAAATGGATAGCTAAAGAGTGAATTTATTTGTGTGTTGCAAAAAAGGATAGCTAAAGAGTGCGGGTGACGAGGCTGAGTGGATGACAATTCTGATGAGGTTTCAACTCCAGATACATACTACAGTCTACTGTAGAGTTGGGAATGTGAAGAAAACTCACCCTAAGGATGGAGAAGAAGGCAATATTAAGAGACATGAGGCCTGTGCATAGAGAAATATATTAAGTAGACAAGCTAACTTGAGAAGCAAAGGAGCATGGATGGGAAACAAGGAGAACCTACTATGTATGTCATGAAAAAAGGAGACAGACCATGTATGTATGTCATGAAAAAATGACTGTGTCATGGAAGAAAAAACTTGGAGGGAGAGACATACCGCCATATAAAGTTACTCCGCACGGAAACAGTAAAGCTCGAGTAAGGAAACAAACTTACCACTATAAAAAGCTCGTGCTGCATGAGCAGACATCTTATAAATCCCATTTCAGACATTCAAAGCCGCTTAGGCCTCTCTTCAGTCCGCCAAGTACAACACCTACCCAATAGAATTTTTGAAAAAACATTCACTAAAAGAATTAAAAAGAAAAATTCAAAACGTCATTTGACTGCTATGGTATGGTAAAATAATCAAAACCTACCCAATACAATTATTGTAAAAATATTAACCAATAAACATTTAACATTGGAATTAAAAATCAAAAATCAAAACCTCAAATGATTGTTATGGTATGGTAAAATAATCAAACCTCGTCTGACTGGTAGGGTGTGGTAAAAATTACCTCTCGTAGTGTGCCCAATATCCAAAACAAGAGGCTATGAACAATATCTAAACCTTATTGACCATGAATTATAATTAGATACTCCATCCTCAGCGGATTTGCACGTCTTTGCTCTGGTCTGCTCTACCCCTCCTTGGAAACATAAAGGAAAATCGCATAAATGAAGAGAGCACCCATTCAAAACACATTCAAAATGCATGTAAAAAGAAAAAATGACTCAACTCAAACACAGACAAAATGCATACAAAGAACTCCAAAACCATGAAACAAAACAAAAACAATAGATACAAACAACGACACCAAAAAAGAAGTAGAACGCCCAAAAAATGACTAAGAAATGATCCAAATAAGGTCATTACAATGTTTTAGTGACTCAAACCCTTTGTCAACCATAGTTAGGGTTTCTCTAGGGCATCCTCCAAATTCATATGAAGGAAAGGTATTTGCACATGGCCCTCCGGATTCTACAAGGAAAACAACTCCTTCTACCTTTCATGTCATGAAATCCATAATGCAAATCACTTGCATCAATGAAATAGCCCATAAAATAGAAAGCACATACTACAAAATTTATCTTAAGAAGTTTTCTATTAACCCCGCTGAAACTGAGAGAGGAGGATACTAATCCTAACCTCATCCTCGGTTGGACCAATCGATGGCTCGGCTTGGCTCAGTTGATCAGTTGGTTGGGCTCTTCTCTGCTCAGCTCGACACCATTCAAAACATAAAAAAATAAAGAGAGCACTCAAAACACCTACCGTAAAAATCCATTCACAAAGTATGTTAAAAGGAAAAATGGATTTCAACTCAAACACAAACACAAACACATCACATGTGCAACAAACTCTAAAACCATGAAACAAAATCAATAACAAAAACTAAAACATAAGAAGAAATAATGGTGCCATCAAAGAAGCAAGAGCATCGAGAAACCCCAAAAAATGATAATGAAATGAAATGAAAGATTTTAATGACGTCCACATGACTGAAGAGTCAAAGGGACCAAAAAGAAAATACACTAAGCTGAAACCAAGTTCTTTGCCAAATCCGCTCGCCTACTATGAATCTTGAGCATAAAATCAGCAATCCTTTAAAGCTTAGCTTCCTCAAATAACTCATTTAGGTTGTCTACATGTAACTCATTTTTCATATTAGAAGTGGATGTCATCATAGGCTGAGCATTCCAATGATAAAGTGCCATTCAGTTTCAACAACCCCCGTACTGCAGAAAAGACAAGTTCTAATTTCCCCACTCTTCTTTGGGAATAGTCCATCTACCAGTTTCACAACGAAGATGATGCGACCTGGTCCTCAACTGAGCCAAAATAATCCTAGCCTTACCTTTGATATCTTCCCTTAAGTAACCTTTGTCATCGTGATCCCAAGTGGGGTTAAAATATTTGATATAGTGTGTTTTCTTACGACCAATATTCTCTGTCCACATGGTGTTCCTAAACTTCTCTGTCATAATTTTTTATTTCCCTATTGTTGTTAGGACACTCCTAGAAGTGGATGCCCCACTTCTCCATCCATTTGGTGTTCTGCTTCATCCAAGTTTTCTTTCTGCGCTCTAGCTTATCCTTTATAACCATTTTGGGCCAACGATGATTCTCCATGCTTTCTACTTTTTTCAAATAGCTTATTAGTCGAGTGATTGCCGAAGCTTCCATTGGTAAGATACCCGCTTCAGCCAGTAAAATCTCATAAGGGGACCGTTGATTTAACTTTGACAGTGTTTGTGATTAAATGTTTTTGGATTCTTTCTAATTATCTCCATCCATGCTTTGACATATTACTTCCCCAGACTTCACACCCATACAAGGCCACCGAGATGACCAACAAACCAAAGAGGGTTTTCTTAGTATTCCAATCCCAAAGCTCAGCATTCCTACATCTATTTTGGAGCAGGAATGATGCTTTCCAACCTCCTTGTATTTTTTTTGCTTTGCATGTTTGCCAACTCATTTTGTGGTGAAAATCAATCCCCATATATTTATATTTTGTAACAATTTCCAATGGCCTCCCTTTAAAAAGAAAGTTAGTGTGCGTCCCTTTCCTTTTTAGGGAAAAAATCATGACTTTTGTTTTGTCGATGTTCACTTGCATCTCGACTTCCTGGAAAAAGAGTTATAAGGTTTTTAGATGCTCTTTCAAACCTTGAGTTGTTGTTGATATTAAGATAAGGTCATCAGCATATAAGAGCAACTTCACCACATACTTCGCCAACTGAACACCCCCTCCCTCGACATTATGTAACCATTCTTCAAGCTTGTCAATGTATAAAACCAAACAAAGTGGGAGAAAGAGGGCAGCCTTGTTTGACACCAATGTCGCTACCAAAACATTCCGACATGCCTTCTCTAGTTCTGATTTTAGCTCTGACGTGCTCATAAAGTCTGTGCACTGCAGCTCTAAACTCGTTTGGAATCCCAAGTTCTTCCATCCTATTCCAAAGTTTGTCACGAGGGACCATGTCAAACGCTTTCTTAAAGTCAACAAAACAACAAAAAGCTTCCTCACCTTGTGAATTCCAAACCTTTTCAATCAAATGCCTAAGAGTTATGCAATGATCAATGGTTGAATGTTTAGAACGGAAGCCTACTTGTCCTTTT
The DNA here is from genome assembly GCA_019776745.2 of Taxus chinensis. Taxonomy (NCBI): domain Eukaryota; kingdom Viridiplantae; phylum Streptophyta; class Pinopsida; order Cupressales; family Taxaceae; genus Taxus; species Taxus chinensis. Next base: position 869,446,332 of record CM034148.1, on the reverse strand, counting down.
GCTCTTTTACCCTCTCTTTTTTCCCAACTGTTGATTATGCACTCTATCATGTCCCCAAACAACTTACCAAACAGAGGATTGATCATAATGGTGCGGTAGTTAAAAGGGTTATTGATATCCCCACTTTTAAATAGAGGAATAACCACACTAGTCGTCCATTCTAGTGGGAACGCTACTTATAATAGATGTTACATTATTGAAGATTGTTCTGATATGCGGAGCAAGCACCTCGACCCCCCACTTTAAAAATTCAGCTTGTAACCCATCAACATCTTGTGATTTTCCATTTGCTAGATTCTGAATGCCGTATTTGATGTCGTCCTCTGAGAATAGCTCGATTGAGATCTAGAGCATGGGAGGGCTATCCTGTTGAAGAGACCGCTCATATAAAAGCTTTGCATATTCTAACCAATGAGCTTCTTTGATATTGTTTTCTATGTGTGTTCTCTTTTGTTGCAACTCCCTCCAAAAACCTTTAGGATTGTGTTTTCTGAGAGCAATTAATTATGACCTCCTTCTCGTCACATAGGTTTCTTTTTTGTATCGAACCAGTCTCTTATATTTCTTTTTATTTATTTTATTCCCTCCACTTTCCCTCATAGCTCTCTTGGCAGCGTTACAATCCTCATCATACCATGGATTAGTGGGAAAAGTATTTGTAGCTCCCTTTCTGGGCTTAGATCTTTTGCAAGCACCTAAAGCCTTGTGGATTAAAGGTATCATTAGTTTACTGTCAACACACCCTCTTGCCCCCTTGATCATATTGCACTCTAAATCAATTTTTGCCGACCGAAATTGTTGTTCAAGGGCAACCAAAAAGGTTTCCTGATTTTCTTTATTCAAAATGATTTTGCCTTGTTTTGGATATGTCTCTGGCAAGTGATGGCCTTGTTTTCCTTGTTGCTGATTTGAGCTGGTGGCGAGTTTGATTAAGTGAGGTTTATGATCAGATTTGAGCTCAATAGGAGAATCTCCAATTTTGAACTCAAGTAGTCTACAAATAGAACTCTGAGTGCAGATAACATAGTCCACAACACTTTGACCATTGTACATTTTGCAAGTGATATTTCCGGATCTAGGCCAAGTCTTCATACCATTACAAATAACCATATCGTGTAGGCTGCATAGACCTAGAAGCTCAACCCCGAAGAGCGTCACCCCTCCATTTCCATCTTGGGATATTCTTTCCCAAAACTTGTCATCTACCTCATTAAGCCAAAGGGGATTTCCATCGTCACCTTTGGTGTTGTCCAACTGAAGAGATTGGTTATTTGCAGTTCTTGCATTAAAATCTCCCATCATAATAATTTCTCCGTCTGCACTAAACAAAGAAATATCTTTTTTTATCAAAGCATAAGGGTCCTCCCTATCTAAATTTCTTTTCTTATATGTCTTTGATCCTTGTGGTGCAAAGTAGCAAGTAGCCAATCTGATAGTTGTCTTGTTATATGCTATTTTCAACCATATATATTGCTTATTTGCATCTTCTTTTTCCACTTTAATGACCCCAAGCCATGCATCCTTGATTAGAACTGTGATTCCTCCATGTCCTTTCCCTGTTTCACTCCCTTTGTTCCAACTGAAATTTTCTTGTATTCTTCAAAATCTGGAACTCTGCAACCATCATGTTCATGTGTTTCTGTAAGGATTATAATATCTTTCCCCTCTATTATGGGCCCCAAACTAGGTCCTCTTCTCCACGGGTACCCCCCTACAATTCCAACTTACTATATGCATAGGATCCCGAGGGGCCCCAAATTCCTATTTCCTATTTGTCGCATACTCGTTGATTTGTACTTTGCCATTCCTTAATTGTGCCCATTTTCCTGCCTCTCTTGCCTTTTTCACTTTCTCCCATTCTTTCTTACGGTCTTCTTGTTGTGCGAATGTCAAATCCTCGTCTAGATATATATGTGTGCCTCGAAGAAGCCCCCTACTTTTTAAAATAGCTTGCTTGTCTTCTATATTTCTCATGACAACTCGCACATGATGATCTCTTCCTCCTTCTATTCTTTTACCAATCATATTAGCTTGATGTATATATCCTGCCCATTTCAACTGATCCTTAAGAAAATCCCTTGTTAATATGTCAGTTCTCTCTTTTTCACCAAAGTCTCTCAAGCCTTTGATAATAAAATTTAACGCTTTGTCTTGCTGATCTTTTTCTTCTTTTATCTGAAATTTGACGTGTTTCTCTAAGGCTTGCCTTTGTTCGTTTGTTGACCTGCTTACCAATTGTGACCATGTTTTGGCCTCCTCTATCTGATCTTTTAGTTGATTTTCTTTTATTTCCAAGTTTTTGATTGTTTCTTGAAATTTATTTATTTGTGTTGTTTCCATTCCTTTTGTTGTTTCAGTGTTTTTTTCTCCCGCTGCTTTCAGATGTCCTATGTCGTGTTTTAAAGCAACTAACTCTTGTTGTCCTCTTTCCATGAGGTGAACTGTAGAGTTAACACCTGCTCTTTGAGAACTTTATTTTCCCCTTCTAACTTGTGTCTATGTTCTGCACATTTTCTTCTTTCAATGTCTACTTGTACCCCCTGATTTTCTAAGATTCCCAGCCTCTCTTTCATGCTCATGAGTTCCTTCACATACAGTGCGGAAGACCACAGCAGAGGCGTAGATGTAGGACTGTATAGTTATTTGTGATCTTGCATCACCTCCTCTCGCTCCTCGCTATTTTTTGCAAAAAATTATGATTTGTTCAACTTTGTAGCCTCTCTCCCTTCCTTAGATATTGTCTGCTTTCCTTGAATAGGTTGATCCTTGAAGACAAAAGTACCTTTGTTGTTTTTCGTTTTAGGTAGAATCAAAGTTAGATTTTTCTTCTAGGTTTGCCTTAACTTTTTGGCTTGTCTGCGCCTCAAAATCCCCTTATATTGCTTTGCATTCACAAAAACTAGCTTGTTCCTTGTCCCCAGTGTATGGTTTTGAAAATTTCCTATATTCCCTGCATTTATGTGTATTTCTGCTAAATACATGTCTGGAACAGTGAACTTTTGTATCTCCTTGTTTGGATTGTCGTTAGGAAACTCGTGTTTAACCATGGTTTGCCTGATTTGTTTAGACTAGGATTGGAAAAGAAATGCAAATCATAGCCAACAAAAAAAAACTTTGCAGTTCTAGCTTTGTGTGTCAGTGTGAGCCCTCGGAGAAGAATCAATTCCCAGTTGTCTCTCTGACCCGGGCTCTCCTGTCTGCTCACGTGCCTCTTGTCTGTTTTATAAAGAAATGATATAAAACATAGTCTCCATACATTTTATATGGCATAATATTTCAACGCCAACAAAAAAATCGCAACACATAACATTGATCACGCACAATGTGTCAACACCAAATAAATTAATGCATAGTAAAATTTCATATCGCACAACAATAAACATCTCCGTAAACCATGGTTTACCACCACATCATTATTCGACATAATCAATGGCTTCAACAAATCCGTACTTCAACATTTATCACTTAAAAACTTTCTCGATCGTCAATGGCTCTGACCACTATCAGAACCAAAGGGTTCCACTCCCCTTTGCCATAATAAATTTATCTTTAATCATTGCATGACTTTCATAATTCCGAAAGTTTTTCCCTTTTTATCTTTTCTCTCAAATAGTTTTCGCTTGGATCTAACCTCCTACCTAATATCCTTATTTTATCAATCATTTGAGAAGTAGAGCTCAGCATGTTCCATGCTTAACTCTCTATTATACCATTCTAAATGAAACATTCCTTTTTTGCCTCACATACTTTAATATAAGTATGTAATTTAGTGGCCTCTAAAATAATCATTTATTCACCAAATAAACTTCAACTCTTTCTAGATATTCTCTCGACTGAAATTCAATGGAAAAAACAAATTATTAATGTAATTGAGATTCGAGAACATTAACTTCATATTATATTAATAATTTAATAATTCAAAAATAGTAGGTATCTTTAAATTATAGAGAGATGCATGTTTCATGAGGAGCCGGTTACGACAAATCGGAACCCGAGTATCATATTAAATAATGCTTTCTTTTGTTAAAATACTTTATTGTCATAGAAGAAAAGTATAGACTCTACTTTCTCAATCGCACTACAAAGCATGGAACACGCAGATTTCATTCTAAGAGTGAAATGAACATTTCTATTTATTGGTTACATTTGATATTTTCTTTTTTTTTAATTTTCTGATTTTTTATTTTTTGGAATTTTAGGTGTAATATGTTACTAATATTTTTTCTATGTATTTAAAGTAATACCTATTAATATAAAGGAGGATGCAAAGATTGTGTCCTCGGAAATTTTGGTGGAATGGAATCCCCTCAGTCCTTGGTAGCTCGGTCTAAGAATTATGTGCACCCAACTTGTGTAAGCTTCTGATTCAATCAAAAAATATATAATTAACATTTTTCTTCATAAGAAAATATAATATATCATTTTGAACTTCTCTCTCAACCTCTTTCCCATTACTTCCACGATGAATTCAAGGGTGATTTTTTAGCTCGCCACTTTTTTATTCATATTTGAAATTGTTTATATCGGCATCTCTACCTATGTTTTCGATGATATATAATGGATTGGAGTGCTAAATAAGCATACATTTAAATAATTGCCTTCTTTTGGCTAAGTAGGCACAATTAGGAGGAATCCAATCTATCAAAGATATCTAAGAACTCGTTGGGGCCCTATCCATTTGACGTTATGTATCAGGTATCTAGAGGGATTTACACCCTAATGAATATGTAGACCATTTAATCTGATAAATTTATTACGACTAATTAGATATACCATAATAAATTTCAATTAATTGTAATTCTAGGAGTGTAGGAAAATTTATAAATAATTGAAATAATTGCAATATTTGAAAAAACTAAAGAATTGGGGTTTTTAATATAATACTAAGTTTCTCACAAATCCATAATCAATCATTAGAAACATGTAGTGGAAGAAAAGACCATATCACAAGGCAAAACAGATCTAAAAAGAATTATGAACTTCAACCACCTTGTCCTTAACCATGCAAGAATTGAAATGGTTCTACCGTGACCATAGAAGTATGATTTTGGCACACTTCTACAATTGTGTACTCTAATAATGTAAGTTTGGTCTTATATTATTGAGCTCCACAAATTGATCTCACTTTTCCATAAATTCACTATGAGTCACTAGAAAATTGTTCTCCTTCCTCCAAAACTTAATCCAACGCCAGGTATCTTGCAAAAGAGCAAGAAACGAAGTGTGGATAGGGGCATGTCTTTACTAGACCCCCTTTGAGAAATAAAAGAAAGCAACTATAAATGAAAGAAACTAAGGAGTCTGGTGCATGCATAGTCTCGAGAATCCTTATCAGGCTTCCCAATGTTGGCACATGCATTAATGCATGCCAAATACCATATGTGCTATGTGGAGGTGCTTTCACTTTACTTGAAACCCACGAAGATGCTCTTGAAATATTAAAATTAATATTTTTTTTTTTTCAATATAACTTTTGACTGTACATGCCAAATCCTTGTCTTAGAATGCACTCATATATTACTAAACATCTTACAATTTATTATTAGCATTTTTTTGGTGCATTTAAGTTGTTATTCAACTTAATAGGTTAAGTTAAAATTAATCATCATAATAGGAACATCCACATTAGGGGGACTCAATAAAGGGTCATAAGTATCCACATAAGTAAGGGTCATTTGAATCATACCACTATGATTCCAATACGAAACATGTCCATAATAAATAGAAAACTCAGGGAAGTCCGAGAAATAATAGATTCAAGATATTCATCATAGGGACCAAGCTAGGAATGACAAAGAGAAATCGTCAAATAAGAATAGAGGCAATTATTATTACAAGTCATTGCAGAGAAGTCGAACAGTTATAACAAAAGACGACTAGAACATGATTGAAAATAAAGTAACCGAAATACAAGGAATAAACTCCAACAAGATTCGTTATCATTTATGAATAAGTAATTAATAAACTACGATCAAGGCACTAATGCACGTTATCAATTAACTAGTCATCAAAGTGGGTGCAAGGTTACCCGTGTCAGCAGTGTCATGCCCCACTTGCAGAAGTTGTGGGTCATGCATACAACGAACCAAATGAATTCTTACAAAAGCACTAATGAGGAAGTCTCGTCTAATCCTGATTAGACATAACCGTAGTTAAACTTACTAAAAATTTGGGATGTCTACACAACCTGGTATGAGAATAATAGTGATTTTAAAGTTGATATGAAAGTGAGATTTCCCGTAAGTTGGGTAATCGAGTGCTTCAGCGAAAATCTTAGGACTGACTTTCTATGCACATATCCTTGTGAATCAAATGACAACCTGGATATTATGTATGAACTTCTGGAAAATATGTGCAACTGGGTTAGTGACGCCATATAAATCCAGACTTCAAGGAAATGTTGAAATGGAAAAGAGATTGGGGAATATGAACAAATACACATGGTCGTTTTAACTGTACTTGTTCAATCGTTATGTGAAATGACATATGATAAAATATATGCTTGTATGTCAACATAGGGTTCATCTGTCTTTCTGTATGAGACCAAGTAGAAAATGATGTAACCTTGGTGATTGCTTCCATGAGGTAATTGTTGTAGATGTCCCATAGGCTTATATAAGCACCTATCCTAAGTTGGAACATCTTGAGCCCCTCTTAGGGTCGTGAGATGATCATGTTCATGCAGATATCTCAATGGATGACAGTGGCAGATTATGTGCTACTCCTGTAAGTGATTGTTGGAGGTAAAGCTCTGGTATGAACATGAATAGCATATCATTATTACGTGCAAGCATCTGTGTCAGATAAGTACATTGCACTTATGATAGGGCTAAATATAATCTTATTTAAATCCGCAACTATGGAGTCATTCCCCAAGTTGGTCAAATGTGGATATATGTATCCTCTAAAGTTGTTTGTCCCCCAAGTGGCTTCTTTGCATATGCATCTAACCTAACCTTTCAAATATAGTATGAATGCGCCAAGTTGGGATGGCATATAGCCTGTATTGTTATAAAGTAACTTTGATGACTTGTCACTTCAAGTGGACGACGTATAAGGTGAGCAAGTTTTCTCAAAGGTGGTCTACCCCAAGAGACCGCAAACTTCTAAGAAACTTGAGGATAGGTAAATAGACTATCCGTACTCATGTTGTGAAATCATATAAGTAATGTGCAAGAGTAATATTTCCTATAATAAACTTGTTAGATCAGCTCATTATGCACTAGGTAACCAAGTCGATAGTGTCTCTTTGGGTCATAACTAGGATTTGTGAGTAAAATGAGTCCCAATGATGACGTCGAAGATGGTAAATAGATGATTACTAGCTAAGTAGTGCCTTATATCATAATGAATGCTTAGTTATACTAGTTACAATGGAAAATGCTACAGGAAGTTTGGACTTGCATACCATATAAGTGTGATCACAGTTTCGGTTGTGACCTTACTTGAAATTGGATCTTATTAAGAAGGTTGAATGTAATAGGAGGTAACTCAATTTGATGTGACTTGTATTAAAGATTATACAACACTGTATGATGAGTTAAACGACATGTCATATTTTTCAAATTGAACAATTGACTTAGAGAGTTATTACTACATATCACTTAGAAGGATATATGGCGGTAACAAGGAACCTTACTTACCTACTACTTCCATGAGAAATGATTGTAATTAGTTATGATTGATTGGACTAAGTAATGATTATGTAGAACGGATCATGAATATAACTCTACAGTGACATAAGTATGGGCATTATATGGTTGTCGTATTATTATTTTGGTTTTGATATTACTAGGATTGATTGTGGTAAGTGGATTGAGTAGATACTTATGAAAAACATTTTACTCAGCCACCTTGATACTGAGTAGATATTGGGAAAATGCATGAAGGTAATGAATAAGGTTTTGCAGTGTCTTATGGCTACTTATTACTAGAATAAGCAGTGATATCGGTTGGAATAAATGTGCAAGCTGAGTTATTAATAATATGATACTGGTTGGGTACACATAAGATTAATCAAGAACCCAACCGCATTGTAAATAAAAGTTTTAAGGTTGAAAGCACATTGATATGGTCAAAGTAATGATAGACCATATGAGTAAAGTGGAAACATTACTCCAAGGACAAGATGAAACATAAGGGAACTATGTAACCTAGAGGAATGATTTATGTGTGAAGGCTCTAACTTTGCTTTTTTATGATGGTTAAAGAAAGGATGTACTATAATACCATTTGTAAAGTTTGAATAAAGACCAGCTTTAAAATGGAACATGCAAGTTGGGAGCAACTCTATGGAAATAATTAATCACACAGAATAATCAGACTCAAGGGAAAAACAAGTAACGAATTACATATGTTGAGCCTTAAATAAATCACTTGGGAAAATAGATCAAGATGAGATACCCTACTTTAATCCTTATTTCCATAATTCAGCCTTATAGGAAAACTTGTTTTTGACTGTTCTTTTGCATATATTACAAATATCATATGTTACGGCTGGCGTTACATGATAAAACCAAATTTGGATGACATATAACTTAATGTGCTACCAATATTCTTAGCTCTCTAAAAGGAAAGTTACAAAACTTGTGATGCTTGAGTTTCAATTAGTTATGGATAATTGCAAATTCTGTGACTAGAAAATGATCATTGTTTTTGCAATATTAATGAAAATAACCTTTGTGGCTTAATTGTTATTACTAGTTTCACAAATAAGATAGATATCAATCGGGACGATGATTCATCAAAGAGTCTTAAGTTATGTCAGGATACCCTGCAAATTGAACAGTATGCCATAGATATAAGAGTGATGAGTCGTAACTATGGTTGAATGAATTTATACATAAGGCATGACATATATCGAGCCAAAATTGTCATGCTTGAGTTGTGTGATAGCAACTACATGCACGAATGTATATCGTGAGAAGGACTATACACCCGAACGCGTAATTGCACACGCAACTGCATAACAACGCTTATTGCCTAACATCCGTGTGTACACTTGACAGTTCATCAAGCTAGGGGACTTGTTTCTAGTTGCACCTGTGTAGGGAGCTAAGGAATACTGTACCTTGATGGATGTACGAGTGTACAAATTTTATGTCATTGTTTGTTGTCCATGCTTTTGACCTAAACTCTACATTTATAATAGTGCGATGATATTATTTGGTACCATTTGCTGATATCGAGTATGAATGGCCACCTGCCTTAAACGAAAAGGACAGATTTGAGCGCAACTTGATACCTTGTTTGGTTGATGTGCACCCAATGTTGAACAGTGTGATGATAATTCCACTATTGCGCTGCGCTTGAGCTAATTCGAAGATGGCTTGGTCATACCTGAAACATACTCACCCACTCCTCATGCTCGATGCTTGGACTCGAGTCAATGACACCGCCATTGGATTCGCGACATTAGGGCTTCGTTTCCTGCGCTCGTGTTAACTCAGACCGACCACCATTTCACTATTAGTTTGCATAGAGCCACCCAATGATTGAATTTCTCGATGCTAGACACCGTACTCGAGTTGTCACTTAGAATTTGAATCACGAATCCCTCATAGTCATCTTCTAAGTAGAGCTTGCTTTTATGCATCGTGGAACTGCACTCATTCCTCTAGCGTATTATTTTGACACGGTGATCCCTTGATATCCATTACTGACTATAGGCTGCGTGTGCTTATCTAGTTATCCGACTTTGCAAATGATTTTCACCTGAGTCAACCCATGAGAATAACGGGTCCTAGGTCAAACTCGAGATATCTCGTCCACTGTTGAAAAAATCGGTTATGGGCTCAAGAGAATACAGGGATGGCTCAGATTGCAGAAGTGGTGTTGTTAGAAATATGTACAGAGAGAAGAATAAAATGCAGATGGAGACAAGAGATGCAAACTCACATTGCTCCAAATGATACAGGGAGAGGTTTATTTATTATGAGAAAGGTGGGTACCTATTGGTTGAACAGTTACCAACCGAACAACTACATAACTGTTTTTACATTCTATATAATGTGTTATATTTTAACACCCCCTCTTAATGACTAAACCGGAAACAAGACAAAGTTTGTCCCGAAATTTTACAAATTTCCTAAAGCCCATATGTTTAGTCATTACATTTACAGACTGTGCCATAAGTTGTACTTTAAAATCAGCAGTCCTTAACTGTGATGCAGTTGTCGAATGGAGGACAGAACCGCAAAACAAAAATCTGGTCCCATCAACAAATAGATATGGCAAGTGGTCCACTAGTTCTCTGTTTCGTGATTCATTGACCAGTGATGAATCACCAATGGCTGAGAGTGTCAGCCCCATCTCCAGAGTGCTGAAATCAGAACCTCGAAGATGTGGATTGAACAATCTATTCCAAGCTTGTGCCAGCCTGCTGGAGTCTGTACAAAGACTCAATTATCCTATGATCGAAGTCACCTTGATCACGTCCTTGCACCACCATGTAGTGCTCATCCAACTTTTTCTAGAAGAGGATTGTGACCATCTGTGTTGTAGGAGTTAGAACCAACTCCTCAATAGTAGGAGAAATAACCATCTCCGTCTCAGTAGTGGGAGAAATAACCATCTGTCTCAGAAGTAGGAGAAATAACCATCTTCGTCTTATCTATTTGCTCCTCTATCCCCTTCTGTTGGGAAAGATCCTTCACAACACAATGAGCAAACTGTTCATGCTCTACTGTCCTTTGAGCAAGAACCTCTGAGTGAGTGGCTGGGGCATGCCATCTCGCCATGCACCGTCAATGCATTTGGAATAGTGGAGTCTCCGTCCAAAACAAATTGTTCTTCAGAATGAGGAAATCCATCCTCCCAAGGCATGTCCGCCTCTTATACATCTGATATAGTGGATACTCCCTCCACAATAGGTGCATGTAGGTTGATTGTATCTAAGGCAATAGGTCTGTGAGAAATGGCTTCCTCCCAAGGCATTGCAGCCTCCCACACATCCTGTATGGTGTATTTTTCCTCCACATGTGCACTCGTGTTGATCATATCAAGATCAACAAGCTGATACTGACCATCTTCTCCAAGACCAAGGGCAATTATCTGTCTTTGTTTCACATCAAAGATAAGACACTTCTTCTCACAGAAATCCACAGAAATATTGGGATTTTCAGTTAATTGACGAATAGATAGAAGATTCTTTTGTAAAGAAGGTACATAACTAACATTTTATACCAACAATTTATGAGCATTATTCAATACAATGCATATATCTCATATCCCTTCTACTGCAAGTGATTTTCCATCTGCTAGTACTACTGATTCAAAACATATATTTGCAGTAAATGAAACACACCATTCCCCATGACATGAAAAGTGTGCAGGCACACAGATTCAATGATCCAACAACTAGTACCACTTTCATATGAGCATGATGTCGTAAGACAATAAAGAGCATGCCCGTCATCTGAATCATGTTCTTCTGCAACTGTTGTCACATGTTCCTCATCAAATGACTTCTTGTTTTGTTGTGAAATATCATACTTCCGCTTCTGAAAATCCTTCTTGAGGTTCCTAACCTTGTGACAGTAATAACTTGTGACCTGATATTGAGTGGAAGACTCACTAGACTGACGTTTTCACTTTCCCTTTGACTAAGTGACAAGAGCACTCTCTGAATGGTCACAATTAGATTCTGCCTAAATTTATCTTCACTCATTTTGCAACAGGTAGGAACTCACCTTTTCAAATGTGGGTGTTTGACTTTCAGCCATTAAATGAAGTGCCTCCACAAATGATTCATACGAAGAAGGTAAGTCATTCAAAACCAGAGCCACCATATCATCGTCGTCCATCTTTTTGTTGATGGAAGATAACTGGTGTTGGAGGTCTTTCATCTGAAGTAGGTGCTCAAACAACAATCCATATTCTTCTAATTTTATGGAAAAGAGCATGTTCTTCAGGTATAAAACTCGACTCTTTCCTGATGTCTGATATTTATCCCTCAAATTGGCTCATAATGTGCTTGCCACAGTGGCTTTCTGCACTTCTAGTATCATATCATATAACACTGACAACTTGAGAAGCAATAATGCTTCCCTATGACGTTTGTCATAATCCGCGAAGTTCATCATTGGTCAACTTTCACTACCTGTGATTTTTTTATCACAATCATGAAACCCCGCAAATGTTAAAATCTTATGGCTCCAAACATTAAAGTTAGTGCTTGTTAATTTTTGTGTCTCTAGCAAAGTCAAGTGTGAAATATTTTCCATTTTATTATTCCAAAATAACGGAGATAATAAAATAACATTTTTCCCAAACCTAATAAAACAATATTACTTTTTCCAACAAATATTATTTAATTATGCAAATCACCCCTCTAACTATATTTGTTTATATTAAAAATATTATTACTTATTCCTCCGAATTTGATTATTCAAAAGCAATGTGAATTCCTTTTTTGATGAAAGAAAACAAATATTTCCCTCGAACCCTTCGAGAATATTCAACTCCTTTCTTCACCCTTCATGAATTTTCCTCTGTCATGCCCTAGCTTTCCACGATTTCTCGCAATGGAGATTTTCATGACCTTAAATGGTGACTATGTTTGCCCTCGTCAAATGGTAGATTTGTTGTGCCTTCTAGCATCACATTTTTCTTTGTTGGATTTGTTGTGCCTTCTAGCTCACCATGTTTTTATTTGTTTATATGTCAGATTTTTCTGAGAAACCATGACTTTGTCCAGCGTATTTTCCCTCACATTTTTCCTTGTTCTGCCCCTTGCACGATTTTTGTGCCCATAACCTTGACTGGTTCGACTTCCCACGAACCACTTCCTTTGTGCCTCACAAATGGTTATGCGTTTCTCCTTCAAACGATTGCTTTTTTCCTTCTACAAATGGAGAAATGCCTTCCTTCTTTGCCCTTAAATATCCTAACCTCCCTCTAATTCATGCCCTATTAGGGCTTCCTCGATTTCTGTGGCAATATCTCGTACTAAGGGATTCATCGAGAAAATTGCTCTGATACCAATGTTAGCATATGTAAAGAGAAGAATTAATTTAGAGAAGGAAAATTGACTGCTCAAATGATTCGGGTAGGGTATAATTATTATGAGAGGGGTAGTTACATATTGGTTGAACAATTACCAAATGAACAACTACATAACTACATTACGTGATATATAAAGCTCTATATCTCTATATTTTAACATGGAGAGGTTCATCAACCAAATGTGTATTAGGACCACAAACCTATCTAGATTAAAGTTGGAATCATTTATGAGACATGAGCTAGTATGGAGATAGTTTGAAGATGTATTCTATAAAATGTGTAGTGGTTCATGAAGTGTAAAACTAGAGAAATAATTGTGACGTAGTGGACTTGAGGTATATGATAGACAAGGCTTTAAATTGGTCAATAAATAGGTAAATGGGATAATGTTAGAATAAATGTCAAGTGATATTGCTAAGTTTCATGGTACCAGATTTTTCGCTACTACAATTACCCTTTTCAATCTATATTGATAGATGCTTGATTAAAAGAAAAGAACAAGTACATGAAAATTACACATCTAAATCATAAGATGATGATGTGTAACTATTGAATGTGCCTATATGCTAATACAATGTGAAACATATAACCACATGATCAAGGCATGTATCAATTATCAATAGTGACATAAAATCAACATATGTAAAACTAAAATGCGTAAAGTGAAATAATGCATAGAAAAACTACACTTGGTTAAACCATGACCCCAATGTGTTGTATTTAAGGTGGGTGCTGAAATATATGTAAATTTTGTAATATCTCATGCAATATTAGCCTTGAGCCATTGAAGCTAGAGTATTAATCACCAAGCCATTAAGAGAGTCGATTGTAACAAGCATTAGGCCATTAAGAGATTCAAATGTATCGGTCATTGGGTCATTGAGAGAGTTAGATGCATCAACCACTGGGCCAATAAGAGAGAGATATGTAACAATTATTGGGCCACTAAGAGATTGTGATGTCCCCTTTTTGGGAGATTATAAACTTGCAACAACTTCAACCCAAATCAAACCAAGAAGGATGAGATACTTTTAGTTCTTCCTTAAATAACCCAATGTCATTGTAATTACAACCCAAAATGGGGTTGGAATTAGCCAAGGTAGTGGATTAGATGGGAGGACCAATTGGAGACTCAAAATTTTCCAAATCTGGTTTTTTAGCGGCAGTTATAGAATTAAATATGGCACCCAGAACAACTGAAACTTCAAAAAATAACATCTCATTCAATACCTCATATTTTGCCATGAAATAAAGTGCATAATAAATTAGAAATTAAGAGCTTTCCAATGCACTAGAGATCTGAATTTTTTGATCAATAAAACCTCATCAAAACAACCCCAAAAATTTGAAACCAAGTCACCAGGGTTAGAGGAAAATAAATAAATTGTTTCCAACTCCTTCTCTAGCCTCCAAAAACCCCAAATAACTAACCCTTGCTTTGATATTAATGCTAACACATATCAGATTGCAAATATAGCTCAAATGACATCAAAACCATGACAAAACCATCTCTCATATAAGTCGTTATAGCTAAAATAATGCAACAGTGAACAACAATATAAAAAAGAGCTCAGCCCTTCAAAGATTACTTCAAAAATGAGCAATAAACATACAAATTTCACCCACAAATAAATGTGTCACACTCTATATCAAGTTTCCAAACTTAGAAGGATTTAATTTTGCACAAATACACGTCAACACTAACACAAGAAGGCTTCAATTGAATTATCAAACTAGCTGCGATAAATTTGTAAATAATAACTTCAACAAAGAGAGAGCAATCAACAACATAGGGCATACATCCCTTTTCTCCAAGCATGGAGTTATTTCAAATGATCAATCAACATAACCCACTAAAAGTCACACAACCTCCTTTTATAGAATTAAGGGGTGCAACATTCAATGACCGACCTATCCCTTTTGGAGGGAAAAAATAAACTCACATTAAAACATAATTAAAAATATTTAATACTAAGACTAAGTTCACGTTATTTATTTTTCCTAATTTAATATTAGGAAATTAATTAACCTATGTGCACTTTTTTAAGACTAAGAGACAACTCCCCCTTGTAGTGCAAGGCATGCCAAGGGGTCACAATGCAAAGTGGACCAAAAGATAGCTCTTAGGAATATCCCAGAAAAGGGGACATTACAGAGATCTAGATGTGTCAACCATTAAGTCACTAGAGATCTAGATGTGTGAGTCATTGGGATATTAAGAGAGCTATATGCCTTTTATATGGCTATTGAAAATATATTACTAACTCATCCTCATGGTTTCCAACCATAATAAAAATGGGTAACTTGTTACAATGAGGTTAGATTTTAAGAGTCTAGTTGGGCAAGAAACTCATAAAAAATCTCATGTTTAAGCAATATCCATTAAGGTTATTTAATAATCAATGTATAGTTTCTCTCCTTGTAGATCATTATTTACAAATAGAACATCCTTCCTAAATCTTCCAAAAGCAACCCTAGAACAATCAAGAGTAGAATTATGAAGCATGTAAGGTCTCAAAGTTGTATTTTAACATGTGTTAAATCCAAACAAGGGATTTCATTCAACATTGCATATTCGATTGCTAGTTTCATCTCATAGCATGACTTGGGAGAATTACATGCAATTTGAGATCTCTTTAGAGCAGTGGTACATAAATAAAACTCAACCATCATGGGGTTGTGTTACTCATTCAGTCCAACCCAAAAATCTAACACAACTTTTTATGATGATTTGTGGTACACAAAGAAGATATTCTAGTACTCTCATAAATCATTGTAGCAATCTAGACAATATATAGACAATCAAACATAAGAAAAATTTCACCAAATAATTAATAATCATCAGAGTGGTCTGTGATGGATTCATAACCCTTGTACAAGTTCAACCCCAAAAGCACCCAAGACAGGAAAATTTTGATCTAAAATAGTTTGACACCCATGAACCCATCTATAACACATTTTCAAATCCAGATATTTTCTCTAGCCCTTGATGAACACCTATTGAACTTCTATCTAGCATATGAGAAAATTGTTTCGGCTAATGCAATGCAAATTGGGTCAGTGTGTTCAATCTATCATGCTTTTACCTCGTTTACCCCTTTTTAAAATGAACAAATTGTTTTAATTTATTAAATTTGCATAATGCATATCTAATTAGGATTGCCTCTTTTTTTTAATTATTTGTCTTAATTTTAATTGTTTCCTTCTTTGGTATAATTTGATCAAAATAGTCCAAAGACTTTATTTTTGAGTGAGGTATATATAAGAAAACCAGAAAACTTAATTTTCATGAATTTAATATGATCAATTCTCTTAAGGATAAAGTGGGGGCCTCATTAATGTGTATGTGCACTAGCAATCACGAAGTCTAGTTTGCTTTAAAAATTGCTAGGGGTTTTCAAAACTATGTTTTGACGATGTACTTTTACTTTGAGTCCTTGGTTTATGTGGTCCAATTTCCAAGTGGGTCCTAAATAGGTGCTCAAGAAGTTAGATCACATCATCTCGATAGAGAAACAAGTAATCTC
Source organism: Taxus chinensis (assembly GCA_019776745.2). Lineage (NCBI taxonomy): Eukaryota > Viridiplantae > Streptophyta > Pinopsida > Cupressales > Taxaceae > Taxus > Taxus chinensis. The sequence goes on along the minus strand of CM034148.1, from coordinate 869,429,800 downwards.
TTTGCAATTTTTTTGTGGTCTGGCCATGTTCACCCACATAAAAATTGCCTTTTTTTTCGCCATAGTTCCCATCACTTTTCATTTAGAGTGGGGCAACGAGACATGAACAATGTCAGTTACATAATTATCATTGAATAATACACTTTTATAGCATGAAGGTATGATTTGAATGATTACTTAGATCTAGACCTTGGTGTTATGTCTACCCTATACTATTAATTTCTATTGAGTGGTGAAATGACACTATTAAACACATTGTCTCTTTCCTCCACCAATTCAACAAGCACGTGGTGAGAATTCACAAGTGAGTTGATCTTTCCTTGGCATAATAATTTTAGAGAGCCACAATTCAATTAAGCAGGGTGTTGATGTGTATTAGGACATACAATTTCATATAGTATAAGGTGTATTTATATTATTCCAATTTATGGATAATCACACTTGTGTACACATCATTATCCATAACTTATTTATAAGATAATTATAAATAAAAAATTACTATAGAGCTTATCCTCAAGATAACCATTTTTCTATTTCAAGAAGATTCCCTGAAATATAGAAATCCCTTCCAAACCTAAATCTCCTTACTTGTCTATATAAGAATTTGTTGGGTATGGATGCAGGTAAATCCATTAGAATCTATTCAACACATATTTCTAATGTATTTTTCACATAAGGTGAGGCTTTCCTCATCTTGCACATGTGTGTGTGTGTGTGTCTGTGTGTGTGTGTGTGTGTGTAATGTATTATAGGTATGCACATGCAATTTTGGGTGAATATCTTCAAGAAGTTATAAAAGATCCTAGGACCTATCCATAATTTTACATAAATCTCGTTTAATACTCAATTATAGGCTATCTCTACTCGATTTAAGCATAAACACGAGCTTATAAAATGTCATACTACCAAAAGTGTGTAGATTTTTTCCTGAATATATTGGTTTAGTGCCATATATTGAGCTTCAAAGGATTTTTTAAAATCCTTGCATACTAAACAATCCTAAGAGCCTATCAAAGCCATTTAAACCACCCACACTCACCTCACAAAGATCCATGCAATTTCCTCGACTCTCCTTGACCACTATGAGCTTATTTTTCAAACTAAAGAAGACTCATAAAAACACGTGCAAACTTTAGATGAATTTATTGATCATCCACACCCATCCTAGGAGGTTACACGGAGGACAAACTACAACTAATTAAGCTAAGAAGACTCACTTAGATAAATTCACAAAGTATAGATTGTGCAATATAAACTAGTAAAAAGATGTGGAAATAACCATTACACAGTCAATACACGAGATTGACATAACAAATCAAGTTCTATTCAGTTGAAAGAATATGGTAGAGTGCATATGCGTACAATGCACAATAAGGATAGGAGAGCATGATCTTATCATCAAAATGGGAATACATCCTTACTAATTTTTCTAGACAGTGATAACCAACAACATGACGAGAGCAAGCTCCTATGATCAAGGAAAGGGGAGTGCATCTTAATTGATTTGTATAGACCAAAATATGGTCATTCAAATGTTATACATAGAGAGCATGTTATAATATGGAAGATATGTTTTGTTATTTTTATCCCTAATTCCCACTCAAGGTTTCACACCCCAAGAGTGGCCCTTGAGAGAATCAACCAATGCAAACTTGCATACCACGTAGAGGTTGGACCAAACACTCACTCAAAATGTGCAAGGGATTCAAAACCCTGTAAGGTTGGGTGTAGGGTTATATGAGTTTTTGAGGTAGTGCAAACATGATTTTACATGCATATCTACATGTCCATTCATTTCTCAATTAAATGTGTATAGGTAGACACTCAAATTTGGTAATTTGACTTTCCAAGGTTCATTATTTAACTTTTCTATCCTTGCACACTGACATGTCAAGACATCTTGAGGATTTAATGCAAAAAATATAGAGAGAGATGTCCTTTTTACCAGATCCAAACTTCATTCAACACATTCCCTGCTCCCAGTCAGGACCGTATAGTTTGGTCAAGGCCGTACCATACGGTGTTGACCCCTTTGTATGGTCTTGGACCGACATGTCTTCCAAGTACACTTTCAAATTCAAATCTTTCCTTAAGTCTTATACTTCATGTGGGATGGCATTTCTTGGAGAAATCATCTACATAATCCTATATAAGCAAGTAAACACTACCTTGTTTTCTAACTTGGAACTCCTAAGGTAATGCACTAGAGCACTCACTTTTTACACTTACAAAATGCATCCAAAGCTCCCTAAATCTAATAATTATGCGTCTAAAGTCATTAGGGAAGCACCCACACGAGGTCTAAATCTATAAACTAGGTTAATGCAGTAATATTTCTCATCTACAAACATCCAAACACCCTCTCTCTAAGTGTTTTAGTAAGAGTCAAGACAAAACAAATGTGGTCAAAGTAATTGTCAAACTTGATTGGTCTAATTAGATATCACATTCTAGGTGGAAAACAACATGTAATTTGAGGTCTCTTCATAGTAGTGCTAACGTAGGCAGTGTATGGAGGTGCCCACAACCCTTCTAATATTTGTTTTACAAGACTCTTCATCCATGACTATGGTTTAAGATGATGTGCATTCCATTATGAGCGCCTTGATGCATGTGTGATAACTAGGGTTTGACATCGACGGACAAATCCATGAAGGTGAGCAACCCAAAAAGTTACAGAGTTAGGTTTAGAGTAGGTCCAAGACAATACAAAAGGGGTTGGATTGTACGGTATGGTCTTGATTTTGTGGCACGGTCCTGACCTAGGTACATACACAATTCCAATCCAATTTTTAAGAGTCGTTAAAGTTTAGATTTCCCAATTTCTCTATTTCATAGTCCTAAATATCTCCATAAAAAATTAGGAATAAAATAAGTTCCCTCATGCATTTGTTTTATACTTTTGATTGTATGTTAGTTTGATTTGGTTTATCTTAATTCTTATTATCTAATCTAAGTTGCAAATCTGAATTAGTAGTTGTATTGTATCATATTTGTTAGATTTGTAAATAACTTTAATATATCCTACACCTAATTAAATTAACCTAAAATTTAATTAAGGGTTAAACATTTTGGTGAACTCACTTTTGATCAAACCCTTAACCTAAATTAGGGCCTATTCCTTGTGTATTAGGCATGTTAATTTCTAAACCCTAGTTGATTTAGGGTTTTTATTTGGGTACATGCTTATTTTTCTAGGCATGTTTTTTCTTTTGTTTATCACCCTGCCTACTTTCCATGGTCACTCGTCACTTGTTTTTACCTTGAATCACAAGTATTCCATTGACTTCGACGCTTTTACTACAACCACACTGATTCCTCTAAATCTTACCCCAAAATTGTTTTCACAAACTGTGTTCCATGAGTTATGCCACCAAATTAAATATGATACCACCCCCCCTCAAGATAACAAGTGTTAATGATCTATTAATTGTACCTGCTCTTATCCATACACTCATTGCTTTGTATTGTGATAATGATCTTAGTGACATCCTTCCTAACAAAGGCCATGAAGATTCACCTCTTCTTGTTGACCCTCTATTAGTCACCCTCTATTCTACTCGTGCCACTCATGATGTTTTGCCTCCTCATTCTGCTAATTCAATGCATGATCTTTTCACTAATGTTTCATTTTATATCGTTGGTGTTCACGGTCAAGCCCATGGCTCTAATTCTCAACCTGACTAGCACGATCAAGGTATCCTTGATGAGGATGCTAAACAATTTGACCAATTATTACAAGAGAAACCATCTAATATCGATCTCCTACTCTACACTGCACAAGACCATCTTAAGAATGTTTCATTATCACACACCTCAACATCCATTGTTCCCACATCTATGGTGCTTACCCCTTTGGGTGTGCCTTATCCAATATACCAGTAGGGTTTTTAACCAGGAATGAATCCTGGGCTTTATTTGTAACTTTTGGCAACATTTTGTGTTTTTGTGTTTTTCCCCGTTTCATTTTTTGTGAAATTTCTCTGGATCAATTCCTTTGTCGGTTTGGCCTGATTCTTGGCTTGGAGTATCTAGAGATCACATACGCACGTTGTGCCAGAAGGAATTCGCTATCGGAGGTCTGGTTCTTTGGAAAAAGACGAAGTCATGCACCAAAAAGCTTCTTCTGGGCTGGCCACATTTTTGGAATAAGAGGGTTTGAAGTGGATCATGGGATTTTTGGAAGCAACAGGCAGGTGGAAATTTTTTACCTACCTAGTAGGGTACTTTTTCCCATGGAAATAACGCCACTTAAGTCACAATGGGAAAATTGGAGGCAGCAGGCAGGCAAGAATTTCTTACCTGCCTTGCAAGGTAAAAATTCTCATTGTGAAATAAAAGAAAAATCACTTAAGGCGTTCATGGGATTTTCTTACCTGCCTTGCAGGGTAAATAATCCCATTATGAAAGTCAAACAACTTAAGTGGATCATGGGATGACGAAGTCATGGTCACCAAAAAGGCATGTCTTCTGGGATTTTTGTACCTGCATTTTTGGAATAAGAGGGTTTGAAGTGGATCATTTCCCATTTTTGGAAGGCAAAGTCAGGCTTAAGTTATGATAGGAAATTTAGAGGTAGCCTACCGGTTCGGAGATAGTAGGCGGGACTTTCTTACCTGCATTGTAGGGTAAATAATTCGCCACTGTGGAAGTCACAATGAAAAACTACTTGGAGTGCAGCAGGCATGGCAAGAATTTCTTACCTTGCCCCTGCAAGGTAAAAATTCTCATTGTGAAGGGTAAAAGAAAAATCAATCTCTGGCCATTATGAAAGTCAAACGACTTAAGTGAATCATGGGATTTTCTTAGGGCTGCCTTGCAGGGTAAATAATCCCATTATGAAAGTCAAACAACTTAAGTGGATCATGGGATTTTTGGTCACAGCAGGCATCATAGAAATTCCTTATTCCAAAAAGTGCGACTCACCTTGGATGAATACCTAATGCCTTAAATAAATATTTGGGTTAATATTTATTCACCATGAAGGCAAAGTCACTTAAGTTATGATAGGAAAATTAGAGGTAGCAGACAGGCGGGAATTTCTTACCTGCCTTGTAGGGTAAAAATTCCCATTGTGGAATAAAAGAAAAACTACTTAAGTGAATCATGGGATTTTATTGCCTGCCTGGCAGGGTAAATAATCCCATTATGAAAGTCAAACGACTTAAGTGAATCATGGGATTTTTAGGGCTGCCTTGCAGGGTAAATAATCCCATTGTCATGTGACTTTTAAAAATAGAAATTCCTTATTCCAAAAAGTGCGACTCACCTTGGATGAATAATAATGCATTAAATAAATATTTGTTAATATTTATTCACCTAATTTTGGTGCCCAGGCTTGTGGAAAAGTCAACAAAGGGAAGCGGACAAAAAGAATTTAAAAATAGAATCCCAAAATTAAATAAATTTAATTTATTTAATGCAGCCCCATTTGGGAGAGAAATAATACTTTTTAAAGTATTAAATGATTAAATTAATTCCTATTTTCAGTGGCTAAGGTCAAAGCATACTGTGAGGCTTGAGTTAATTGGAAGCAAAAGTCTAAAATTAAATAAATTTAATTTATTTAATGGCAGCCATGAGCATGCACAAAATAGGCGCCCCATTTGAAAGGTGAAGCTTATTAATTAATTAATTAATTGCCAGGAATAAGAAAGACATTAATTAATTATAGAATGGTGAAGATTATATAAGCGGGGGCTGCCATATGGATGAATTAATTAATTCACAAGTAGAGAAGTGTAGCCCAGAGGAAAAGTGTGCCCCATTTGGAGAAGATTTTTGCTCAGAAGAAGGTGAAATTAATGTTGAAAGCTTCTAATTTTGGCGCACAGATTGAAGGAGGTTGATTTGTGTCTGGATAATTGTTTGCATAAGTGATACAGGTGCTCATGTGAAGTTGGTAAAATCCATGTTTGCTTTGCATGCAAATAAAACATCAAATTTTGGGGCAACAGGCTTGAATTATGCAGATTTTTATGATTAAAATCCACTGTTCATGTTCCGGTTGCCATCTTTGTCTAAATTAATTACAGGAATTCATTACAGGTGCTTTTATAAGAGAAAGGGAGCTTAAATCAATGTCCAATACATTGAATATATCCACCGAATTTGAAGAATTATCTAAATCTGCACCAGTTTTGAAGAATTTCGGTCGAATAAAGAGAAGAGGAATTGCTTAGACAAAGATAGATACGACCATGACAAAGTAAGATGAAAAAGAAAGCACAACGACATCATGCATTACTTTCAGATTTGTTAACACCGGAGACACGGATCCAGATCCAGATCTCATAAGTGCAAAAGCTTCTGGCAAAAATTCATCCTCTTGTTTCAAATGCAGCCCGTGAAGAAGCCAATGTGTGGAAAATTTCTTCTGGGATCTTGTGCATGTGCTTCCAATCTTCTAGTTGAAGCCTTCATTGAAGTTGCATTCACCCGGAGTGCTTTCCAAAATTTTTAATTACTTATATGCAATTAAAAATAAAAATGATGAGTTATTTACAGCGAACATTGCATTGATGCGTGTACTAGAGAAGAACTGCAAAAGCTTCAAGGATAAGAAGGAAGACATGTTAAAGGCAATACTCACAAGCTGCTTCCAACCGCTTCCAGATCGAACTGCTTCCAGTCACTTCCAGATCCAGCCGCTTCCAGATCTAGTTTGAATCAGCTACATGCAGAATATGAAAAAGGACAAGACTGCAGCTTTCCTCTTTCTTCTTTTTTCTCTTATTTCCTCCGACAAAATAATTGAGCGATCAATTAAACTACACAACTTAAGTGATTGGTTTAAAAGTCATTACTTGAAGAAGTCAACTACTTGGAGATAGGTGGCAGACGTGCAAAATAGAAGATTCTATTTTAAGTTGCAAATCATGCATGTCATGCAAAGAGGAATTCCAGGAGGGAGATTGCCAATTGTTTCCTTTTCGACTTCCACATGTGTCAGTTCACTCAAAGCTTCCTACTTGTAATTGCCCCTCTTAATTCTATAAGTAGAGGAAGAACCTTCGGGTTAGTGATCAGAATTTGTAAGCAGCATTCTTGTGTTCCAGACTTTGTGCTGAAACCCCTAATAGCCACTTGAAGTAAAGGAATATAAAGGAGCGGATTTCTGGAGAACTTTGTGTCACTATGCATTTTGTTTCTAACTTTCTATCTTAGATCTTCTAATAAACTTTGTGTTATTTTAGATCTAGATCTAGAGTTGCCTTTGCTTATAATTTTGTGTGTTGATATCTATTGGTTTCTTCTATGTGCATGCAATCAACTCTGTTATCTATTGATTGGGTTGCACATCTTCCCCATTTCTTCCATGTGTTTTATTATTCTCTTCTTCTTCAAATATTTACTTTCTTTAGACAGTTGCTTACTTGCTGCAAAAGTATACAGCTATGGTTCATGGGCTACACAGTTAAAGTAAAACCCCATATAGATACTAGCATACTTTAATTAACAAATCTGACACGAGAGCCTCACTGGTAAATGAGGGAGATTTATCTCATGACTGCCTAGGTTTTATGCTATGCAGAAAATCTAGCCAACAATTTTTGGCGACTCTGCTGGGGATCAACTATCTTTGCAGATCAAATATTATCTTTTGAAGATCAAAGTGTTTTCCATACAAATCTCAACCTCACTGAACGTCCATTCACCTGATTCATGAAGGCGCAAGGAAGGACTGATCATTTCTTTAGACTGTAGGAGCAATTCAATTTCAATCATCCTCCTCAAGTTAGAAGCCGCAGATCCAGTCTTTCACCAGGAAGAAGAGTGCAAACACATCCAGATCTGGATCATCTTCAGCATAATCCAGCAGCTAGAATTATTCATTAAGTCTATTCTCAAAGAAGACGTGCTCCTTTCATGATGCAGAATCAGCCACTTGCCCCTGCAACGCCTATTCCATGGGGTGCAGTCTTAGACCTTTGAATCTGACTCCTCCTCTGCATGATCTACCTAAAGGGACGAGATTTTTTTTTTTGAAATTTTTTAGAGATGGCAAGCATAATCTAGATGACCACTTGGCTGCGTTTTTCATATCCTGTGGAGTGCTTGCAAAGTCGAACAAACAGATGTATCTGTTAGTCTCAATCCAAGTATAAGGCTCTGACACGATCAACACTGGAGAATGGTTCTAGCGGCTATGCTCAAAGTACCAGAACAAAGGGTGGCTACTATTTGAGCAAAGAGAGCGCTTCGAGGAAAAGATTCGAGGAAGTTCAAGATTCACAAAGGTACATGTGCCATTACTCAACTCATCAGTTGAAGTAGATTGGAGATACATGCTTTCAAACGTGGGATTTTATTGCAACCCTTCCATGTAGATGTACTCAACATTAAATTACGAGCATCTACTTCTACACATATGAGGAGTCATCCAAAGGTATGGTTGAGGAAGGACAATTGCTACTCTCTTTAGTAAGATATTCATCTGTGGATGCACCAGAGGATCCTATTGGAGGATCTAGTGTTAGCAACTGAAAACATGGCGGTTGAAATTGAAGACGACCTCATCATGGCTGGAAAGATAAAGAGCAATACTTTTAGAGCAAGAAAATTCTTCCTCTGCTACTACTTTTGATTCATTGCTGCAAAAGTTAGCAAATGAGATGTCACAGATAAAGAAACAAATGACTCAAATGGCTTAGGACAACAAACCATTGCCCCTGCTCGGAATTTCAAAAACAACAACCAAGTTTGTAACCGCATTGCTGGGACATTCCCAAAGATTATCTATTGAAGTTACTCCCAGAAACAACATGGAGATGAATGAAGAAGACCTGGAAGCTGATGCTGATCAGCTCAAGGATGATGATTTTGTAGGTCCTACTCGGTGACTCCAACATTAATTACCTAAACTACAAATATGAACATGAATATGAGGAGCTTCTTGAAGACGATCATGGTCATGCATATGCGAGTACTTACAAGATCACAAACTCGCCAAGGGATGAGGCATTAGTTGACGAACAAAGAAGGGGCAGCCCTTTGCCTTCTTCCTTAGCTCCCAGAGATAAGAATGTGAGTTCTTCATTTCAACCACAGAAAGAAGCTGTAGGTATCTATACCTTCTTTTGACATTATTGATCATGCCAAGAAAACTAAAGTTCAAATCTCAGAAGTTGAATACTTGAGAGCCTTTCTGTGAACAGTTAAATAGGCTAGTCAAATATGTGCAATCACAAGGACGAATCCATTACATCAAAAGGCCTTTTGCCTAAGCCCAAATTTACTCCTCCCTAGAACAACACTGCAATTGTTAAATCCTCATGATTCTGAAAGAGTATAACCTTTCTATGTCTCCTTATTGCTTAATGGTTTCAAGTTAAGCAACTGCGTTTTAGATTCAGGTGCTTGTGACAATGTCATGCCAGCTAAAGTTGCAGATGCTCTTGGGCTTACCTTGACAAAGACCATAAAATTAGGTGCTACTCTGTGGAGAGACAAGTCCCTTTAATCGGACAAATCAAAGATGCACAAATTGTTCTGGAAGTTTTTCCTTGACATAGGAGATTAAACGATGACAATCTTAGTTGCAAATACTCTTGTCTCCTATGGGATGTTGCTGAGCAGAAATTTTGATGCTTAAAGAGTTGTGAGGAGAAGTAAAGATGGATTGGTCCTGTGCTCATATTCCTATCAAGGGGATTAATCATAAGCTGGAGCCGTGTAAAAGTTGAAGTCCAGGTACACGGTTACAAAATCTGAAGATCCTAGATCTCAAATTCTTTTTCAGGGGTTTAAGTGCTCATGACCACTGATGTATACTTCTTGGAAATGGATAAAGGCGTTCCAGAGCCAGAATTTCAACCAGAGCCAAAAAATGAAGCTGAAAAAGTTTGGACTTTTGAGTTTAAAGGCACCTGTTGTTCTTTTGGATTAGGAGTCAGTGTTCTACTAATATCTCCAGATCAAGAGATATTCCCATACTCTCCACAAGCTGATGTTCGAGAACACCAATAATACGGCATTTGAGTATGAGGCATTGCTGCTAGGAATGGAGCAAGCCAGAAAGAAAGGAGTAAAACTCCTCAAAGCCCAAGGAGATGTTGAACTTCTAGTAGAGCAAGTTCGAGGGAAATCATCAAGTCAAAAGAGATAAGGCTTGAAGCATTACAGAGATAAAGTGCTTTCTGCCACAGGGTTGGATTTTGTAATCTCTTCTCTATGTAGACTTTATTCCAACCAATCAGAACTCCAAGGCAGATTCTTTGTAACAGTCACAGCTGCACTATTGAATCTACTAGATAGACCAGGCGTCCATATTCAAACAAGGAAACTATAAAGTGGAGATGGTCTACCGCCCTAAAGTCCCTGAACAAACATTTGCATGTCTGCATGTTGAAGGTAACAGTAGAATCACGTCACCATGACAAACAGTCACAGTGCAAAAGCTGATCTAGGTTATGATGACAGTAGAGGAATGAATCCAACCAAAAGGTAACAAAATCCCCAAGGGTTTAGTTTCCTTAGTGGAGGCTTTCAAGAAGCATTGATCAGTTGCCTGAAGAAGAACAAAGAATATGGTGATAGTTCTTCCTCAAAAATGCAACAAATAAATATAGGAATGGAGCAAGTTGATGCAGACTTACCCGTCACCTACGAGAAGAAAGGATGAGCCACCACCAGATGATTGTTGATAAGGACTTGCCCTTTAGAGTATATTGACAAGAAGGCCAAAGAACGGAAGTTCAAGATCGGAGACTGGGTACTCTAGCGGGACAAGAGATCATGAACCGAAGGGCATGCACAGTAAATCTGATTCACTCTGGAAAGGGCCCTTCGTCATCAAAAGAGTTCGATCTAAGGAATGGAGCACTTTCTTCCTTGCCTACCGAGATGGAATTGAGTTACCACTAGCCTTTCAACGGGTAACATCTGAAGTTAATGTTTCCGGACATGAAGAGCAATGGTAAAACCTGTATGTATATAAATAAAACTTTGTTTGTTTTTCCTTGTTTTGTTTTTGTGTTGTGTTGTTTTTGTTTGCCTTGACCCTGTGCCCAAAAGACAAGACACGAAACTATTTGATGTTGGAATCTCATCTTTATCCCTTGTCATTAGTGTGAGTGAGAGAAGCAATATGTCCACAGACAGAGTCGACTGGTGTCCCCAGATTTCATCCTGAAATTTGATGATGGCCCTATCCGTAACAAGGTGTGCATTGTACTTTTAAAATAATGGGTCATTTTGTGTTTTTATTGCCCAGAAAGTTTTGTAATGTGTCTAGATATTCCCAAGATAGCTTCATATCATGTCATTTTCGCCAAATACCCAGATGCCTAAAATTTATTGATTGATTTTGCCGTCTGGGGTTTGCCTACGAGAAATTTGTATTTAATTATTTTGAGCCCTGTTCGAGGCAAATTGTGCTCCAGTTTAACCCTGTTGTGATCGTAAATGTCAATTAGTTCCCATATACTAGTAGGGTTTTAACCAGGAATGAATCCTGGGCTTTATTTGTGAACTTCTGGCAACGTTTTGCGAGTTTGTAGGTGATTTTCCCCATTTCGTTTTGTTGTGAAATTTCTCTGGATCAATTCCTTTGTCGGTTTGGCCCGATTCTTAGCTTGTAAGTATCTGGAGATCACATATGCACGTTGTGCCAAAAGGAATTTGCCATCGAAGGTCTGGTTCTCTATGGAAAAAGACGAAGTCGTGCACCAAAAAGCTTCTTGTTGGGTTGGCCGCATTTTTGGAAAACATCAGGTTTTGAAGTGACATCATGGCAATTTTTTGAAGCAGCAGGCAGGTGAGCCAATTTCTGTACCTACCTTGCAGAGTACTTTTTCCCATGGAAAGCAACGCCACTTAAGTCACTGAATGGGAAAATTATGAGGGAGTAAGCAAGACGGGAATTTCTTACCTACCTTGCAAGGTAAAAATTCAAATCATCAAATGAAATAAAAGAAAAATCACTTAAGGCGTTGATGGGATTTTATTACCTGCCTTGCAGGGTAAATAATCCCATTATGAAAGTCAAACAGCGTAAGTGGATCATGGGATTTTTAGTACGCAGGCAAGTGGCAGAGTGTCAACTTAAATGGATACCATGCCTTGTTAATTGACTTTTCCCCAAAAAAGTGGCACTTCAGTCCCTATGCTCGGAAAATTAGCAGGCAGTCAGGCAATGCTAGAAATTCTGTACCTGCCTTGTAGGAAAGCACAAAAAACGTTGGCATTGAATGCCAATAAAACTAAAACCATTTAAATGCCTTGAATCAATGACTGGATTTTATTGCAGATGCCTAGACAGGACGTAAATACGCCCTTGTGGTCCTCGAAAGTCAAATGTACTTCAGGAATCATGGGATACTGTTCAGGGCTACCTTGCTTGGTAAATAATCCCATTGTCATGTGACAGGGTATGCTACGAAATTCTTTATTCCAAAAAGTAGCGACTACCTTTTGTCCACTTGGGTACGTTGACTTTTCCAGCCATAGCCATGGGCCTTCAGGTGTCTTTTTTAACAAACAACTCAATAAAGCCCCCATTTGGGAGATAAATAATTTTTTTTAAAGTATTAAATGATTTAATTAATTCCTATTTTCAGTGGCTAAGGTCAAAGCATACTGTGAGACTTGAGTTAATTGGAAGCAGAATTCTAAAATTAAATAAATTTAATTTATTTAATGGCAGCCATGAGCATGCACAAAATAGGCCCCCCATTTGAAAGAGTGAAGCTTATTAATTAATTAATTAATTGCCAGGAATATGAAAGGCATTAATTAATTATAGAATCATGAGGATTATATAAGTCGGGGCTGTCATAAGGATGAATTAATTAATTCAAAGGCAAAGAAGTGCAGCCCAAACAAAAAGTGCACCCCATTTGGAGAGGATTTTTGCTCAAAAAAAGGTGTAATTAATACTAAAAGCTTCCAAAATTGCCGCACAGGTTGAAGGAGGTTGATTTGTGTCTGGATAATTGTTTGCATAAGTGATATAAGTGCTCAGGTGAAGTTGGTAAAATTCATGTTTGCTTTGCATGTAAATAAAGCATCAAATTTTGGGGCAGTAGACTTGAATATATGCAGATTTTTATGATTAAAATCCACTGTACATGTTCCGATTGCCATCTTTGTCTGAATTAATTGTAGGAATTCATCACAGGGTGCTTTTATAAGAGAAAGGGAGATTAAATCAATGTCCAATACATTGAACATATCCACCGAATCTAAAGAATTATCCAAATCTGCACCAGTTTTGAAGAATTCTGGCCCAATAAAGGGGAAGAAGAATTGTTCAAACAAAGATTGCTCCATGGCCATGGCCAAGCGGGATGAACGAGAAAGCTCAACGGAATCATGCATTACTTCCAGATTTGCTGACATCCGGAGACACAAATCCAGGCCAAGATCCAGATCCAGATCTCATAATTGCAAAAGCTTCTGGCGAAAATTCATCCTCTTGTTTCTGATGCAGCCCGTGTAGAAGTCAGTGCGTGGAAAATTTCTTCCAGGATCTTTTGCATGTGCTCCCAATCTTCCAATTGAAGCCTTCATTGTATTTGCATTCACCCGGAGTGCTTTCCAAAATTTTTAATTACTTATATGCAATTAAAAATAAAAATGATGAGTTATTTATGGCGAACATTGCACTGATGCATGTACTAGGAGAAGAACTGCAAAAACTTCAAGGATAAGAAGGGAGACATGTTACAAGGCGATATTCACAAGCTGCTTCCAGATCTGCTTCTAGATCTAATTGCTTCCAGTCACTCCCAGGTCCAGCCGCTTGGTGAGAATCAAAGGCAAAAGAATCAACTGCATGTAGAATATGAAAAAGAACAAGATTGCAGCTTTCCTCTTCCTTCTTTTTCCTCCGACAAAGACTGCAGCTTTCCCCTTCCTTCTTCTTTCCTCTGACAAAAGTAATGGAGTGATTAATTAAATTATAAAACTTAAGTGATTGGTTTAAAAGTCATTACTTGAAGAAGTCAACTACTTAGAGATAGGTGGCAAATGTGTAAAATAGAAGGTTCTATTTTCAGTTGCAAATCATGCACGTTATGCAAAGAGGAATTCTAGGAGGGAGATTGCTAGTTATTTCCTTTCTGACTTCCACATGTGCCAGTTCAACTTAAAGCTTCCGACTTGTAATTGTCCCCTCTTACATTTTATAAGTAGAGGAAGAACTTTTGGGTTAAAAAATCAGAATTTGTAAGCAACATTCTTGTGTTCCAGACTTTATGCTGAAACCCCCTGAGAACCACTTGAAGCAAAGGAATATACAGGAGTAGATTTCCAGAGAATTTTGTGTCACAGTCCATATTTCGTTTCTAGCTTTCTATCTTAGATCTTCTGAATAAACTTTGTGTTATTTTAGATTTAGATCTAGAGCTGCCTTTGCTTATAATTCTATGTGCTGATATTTATTGGTTTCTTCTATGTGCATTCAATCAACTCTGTTATCTATTGATTGGGATACACATCTTCCCCATTTCTTCTCTATGTTTATACTATTCCCTTCTTCTATAAATATTTTCTTTCTTTAAACAGTTGTTTACTTGTTGCAGAACTATACAACTATGGTTCATGAGCTGAATAGTTAAAGTAAAACCCCATATAGATACTAGTATATTTTAATTGACAAATTTGACACGGGAGCCTCACCAGTAAATGAGGGAGATTTATCTCATGACTGCGTAGGTTTTATGCTATGCGGAAAATCTAGCCAACATTGGGAAAAAACAAAAACTTGAGGACTACATTTGGGCTACATTATTCACTACATAGAAAGGGAAGATTCTAAATTCTATAACACACATTATCTTAGGGGAAAAGTAGTTGTAGCTCATTATCTTGGCACAACTTATACAAGGGTAACCTAGCTTCACAGGACATGATATCTATCACACACAAATAAGAACTACATTAATTCTAAAATGTAGTGCAACACTCGGTGATAATCACATTGGGGTTACCACCAAGGTCAGTCTGACTCAAGTATTTGCATATTTTATTTAGTCTAATGTGTGTTTGAGTCTTGTGTAGGTAATTATGGTTTATTTTTCAAGTATAGGTGTGACATAAGAACCCTACAAAAAAGTGGATACGACATAGAGCAAAGTCAAGGTGACATTATCAGAAACTGAAAGAATCATATCTGTACCCATTACCATAACACTATCATTCAATTCAAACAATAGTGCCTAGGTAATCTTGTCCGCTTCTGGGCAATTTTGTCTAGAATAAATTTTGGATTGTTGTTTTCTAGATGAAGCATACACAATATAGAATGGTATTGTTCCACCATCAATCTAACCCATATTCATTCTAGGCAACCAAATATCAGCTAATTCATTTTTATCCTCTTTTTAGGTGCACTTGATTATTATTATACTTTGGCATATTGTGTGTTTTTGTTATATCTGATTTAGTCCAATCCTCTTATTAATATCTAATTTTGGTAAAATAATTTAGCAAACCCAACCTAAACATGCATCGAATCTCTTTTCCTTATTCCTCTTCCTCCGAGGTTATGGCTAGTTCTTCTTCTTTCATTCCCATCCACATCTATTCCCAAGCAATCATTCAAGATAATTATATACCCGTTATTATTTAATATCCACCTCGTTTCAATCCCACCTCTAGGGATCCTACTATCAATGTTGTCACTACTTGACAAAATAAACAACCTTCAAGACCTCCTACATCCCCCCTCCTATTTACACAACACCCCCTCGACCTATTGATTCATCTAAAGACTATGATATCATCAAACAATTAAAGAATACCCCAGATAAGATATCTCTATTTGATATTTTGCATAAGGCCCCTAATTCAAATACACTAGATTCAAATACAACGTGATGACTCTCCTGTAGCTTTTACAAATCTTATGTAATCTTTTAAGAAATAAATAATTCTATTACATTTACTAATGAGGATATTTCAAACACATCTTCTTATGAAACTCCTCTTCTTATTGTGGCTCGGGTTTGGGGTTTTCAAATTAAACTTGGGCTCATTGATAATGGTTTTATTTTGAATATTTTCCCTTTATCATTACTAACACAATTACGCATCATTGCTAATGCAATTAAAAAATCTACTCTTGTTGTCTAGGGATATGATTTATTACTCGCGCATGCATTGGTGTTATCAAATTAGAATTGCAAGTAGGACATCAAAATATCATTACTCCCTTTTATGTTATGGATGCCCCGTTACAATTTAATCTACTCCTTGACCAACCCTGGATCCATGCCATGTATGATATTCCCTCCATAGTCCATCATTATGTTAAGTTTATATTTTATAGTTATGAGCATACTATTACTGATGATCCTAACCCATTTAAATATTGTTGCATGGATTTCACTACTTCTATGGTTATTTTCCCATCTTTACCAATTCCCTCACATTGTCTTGATACATATGATATTGGGGAACCTTGAAATCCTACTCCCATTTCACCACCTCTTCATACTTCTTCTATTTAGATAAACACTACTAATCTCATCTCTCCCACCATATCTCCTTCTACACCACCTTCCACATCTACTCCAAATCCCCTAGAGACTATTGTGCAATAGTTCAATGTTGACTCTGATGACTCTGATGATGATGTTGATACTATTGAGCTTACTGATGAAAACTTACATACTTTGGATTTTACTCACATGGAACTTGATGGTTCTTTGTTTCATAGTCATTACATTGCTACGGATCTTGTTGAATATTAGCTCAAATCTCATGCTACACATGGTACTACCATTTTTATGGTTCATTGTCATAATATTGTTCATACCCTTGAGTCTATCCCTCCTTTTACAATTACTATTAATGGGTTTATTTCTAATATTGGTTCTTATCCTATACTAGTGCTTTCTTTTGATAAATTCAATTGCACATTATACATTAATGAAGAGTATGACAACATGTGCCTTTCGATCCTACATGTCGTGAAAACATATGCACATACGAGGGTCTAACTCACTTAGGGATTACCCCTACTAACATCATACCTTTTCCCAACCCACATGGTGAATATGAAGGAAAAATCTTCCTCCTAGCAATTTATGGTACATGGGTGTTTTATACGTAGGTTTGAGTTGTACTTGACCCTAGCCCTTCTCCACTTACATTGCACAATCTTGGATAGATTATATTGGTGGTATCATTGATATACATAATACTATTATTACTTATCTAATGGCCTTTATGAGAATTACTATTTGTAATGATTCGTTTCCTAATTACGCACCTAATTTAACATGATGGAATTCATATAAGCGACCTGGTACACCTTTTACTAATGAAGACTATGTCATGAGAATGTATGACTTACACATTACGAGATTCTTTATTGATAGGCCCAAATATTTTTCATATTATGCATCAAATCCAAGCCTCGTCACTTATGACTAAGATGTGGATACAAAATCATGCACTTGATACTTACATCACGCCTCTAAGTATGTCATTATAATCATGATTCCTAAGAAAGAAAACTAGGCATTAAAAACACTTATTTTGCTTTTACATTGCTTTATCCTTTTTATAATTCTATTATTTACTTTTATGGAATTACCACATTACTTTTAGACATTGGATAACATGTGACCAAACTCTGTACTTTCTATTTTATCCTCCAAGCATTCCAAAACAAAATACTCCCCATTAGGGACAGGATCGTCCAAGTGCTACTGTCCCCTTTGGGCACTTATGTCCTTTTCCCTCCTTTTCTCAAATTTGAAATGCCACATCATTTGTTATCTTTTCTAAAACCTTTAATGTGACTTTGGGTCATCCTTTTTGGTTGTCAATAATGAAATTCAATCAAGGGAATCACATATATACATGACTTACTCAATATTGTTAGGTGATGGGAAATTTGGGCTATTACTTACTATCTACTACTTGGGCAAAGAACAACATTTAAGGACTGCATTTGGGGCTACATTATTCACTCATAGGAGGGGATATTTCTTAATTCCATCTCATACATTCATCTTGGGGGCAAAGTAGTTGTATCCAGCTATCTTGGTGTGACTTGCACAAGGGCAACTTAGCTTCAAGGGACTCAATTCAATCACACACACACACATACTAGAAATACATAGAGTCTAAAATGTAGTGCAACACTCAATGAAAATCACACTGGGGTGACCACCGAGGTCATTTCTACTCAAGCATATGCATTAATTGTTTCATCTAATGTTTTCTTGAGCCTGTTGCAGTCAGCTAGCATTTTTTTTGCATGTTCAGGTGCAATAATAAAGCCTTGAAATGAAGTGGATGTGATAAAGAGTGAAAGGAATAAGATAAGATCAGACCTTGAGAAGATCATAAGTAGAGTTGTTGCCAGGACACTAGCACCCAATTCAAACACTAGCACCTAGGTAGTCTTGTCCTTATCTGGGCACTTCTGTCTGAAGGATTTTCATATTCCATTTTTCCAAAAGAAGCTTACTTAGTCCATATCTAGCCTATTCCACCCAGTTTTCAACCCAAAATCAGTCCAAATCATCGAATACAAGATAATTCACTCTCATCTCATTATTTCTTACACTTGTTTGTTTCTTGCACGATAGATCTTGCTTGTCATTGTTATATTCATTTGATCTCAATCCTTTGATTACAATTTAATTATTTTAAATCATAAGACTTTTTTGATGATATAACTTAGATCTCTACAACAATCAGAATTAGGGGGAATCTAATTCCCCCTTACTACCCGATGACACACTCTTGTTCTAGCTTCAAACATGACTATTGAGGGCACACTTACATACATGAACCTCACTTTGCACACATACACATTACGGGGGAAACCTCGCTTCCATTTCCTAGTCATAAGATCTCACATTCTAAATAATACAAAAACATTCAGATATTTGTGAAAATATAAAAACATTATCGTAGATCTTGGTTAATGTATCTTCGCTTGTTTATACCGATCCATGTTGCATTTTGTCTATCAGGTTAGCTTGATTCATAATATGTTCTATCCTTTTCCATATGCATGTGTGCGTTCACACGGTACTTTGAAATAAATTCAGGCTATATACAGGTTATCACACAATGCATGATGTTTTAAATTTTTCTCTACCAATCCCATCGAGGCTCTTAGGGGCATCTGCCTTACCTACCTTTCCATATTAAGGTTATTGGCATGTTGTTGCATTGGTGTTGTCATTGATGTAAAAAATCACTAACGACAAAGTGAATGATGGAGTTTTTTTCAAAAAAAAAAACAACAAAAAAAAAAATGGTCAAGAGTATGTTCCATCTTCTGAAAGGGTGGAAACCTTTCTATGTCTCCTTATTGCTTAATGGTTTTCAAGTTAAGCAATTGCATTTCTAGATTCAGGGTTGCTTCTGACAAAGTCATGCCAGCTAAAGTTGCAGATGTCAAAAGCCAATAGCAATTGAAGCTGCAAAAAGAAAAAACGTGGAGATCCAGAATGAAGAAGACCAGGAAGCTGACGCTGATCATTCTCGAGGATGATGATTTTATAGGACATGCTGGCGATTCCAACATTAATTACCTGAACAATGAATAAATGAACACAAGGCCTTTTGCAAAGAGCCCAAGATACTCCTCCACAAAACAACACTGCAGTTGTTAACCCCTCACCATCTTGAAAGCAATTTGGAACGTTTCTATGTTTCCTTCTTGCTTAATGCTAACTGGCTTCAAGTTAAAAAGCAATTGCATTCTGAGTTTTCGGGTAATTTTCCCACAATGTCATGCCAGCTAAAGTTCAAATGTCAAAATGTCAGCAATTACCCTTTGACTGATCTAGAAAAAACGTGGAGAGTTCATGAATGAAGAAGACCAAAAGCTGTCCAGAACGCTGATCTGAATAGAGGAGGATGATGAGATTTTAAATAGGCTAGTCAAATATGTACAATCACCAGGACACAAACATCAAAAGGCCTTTTGCCTAAGCCCAAAGATACTCCTCCACAAAACAACACTGCAGTTGTTAAACCCTCACCATCTTCTGAAAGGGTGGAAACCTTTCTATGTTCTCCTTATTATTGCTTAATGGTTTCAAGTTAAGCTATTGCATTCTAAGATTCGGGTGCTTCTGACAATATCATGCCAGCTAAAGTTGCAGATGCTCTTGGGCTTACCCTGACAAAGACCAAAAAAGGTGCTACTCCATGGAGACAAGACAAGTCCCTTTAATCGGACAAATCAAAGATGCACAATTTTGTTTTGGCAGCTTTTCCTAACAAAAGATTAAAGATGACAATTCTAGTTGCAAATATCCTGTCTCCTACGGGATGTTGCTGAGCAAGAAACTTCTGCAAAAAGAACTGGGAGGAGAAGTAAAAGATGGATTGGTCCTGTGCGCATATTCCTATCAAAGGGAATTTAACCATAAGCTAGAGCCGGAAAAAAAAAAGAAGTCCAAGGTACACGGTTACAAAAAATCTGAGGATCCTAGATCTCAAATTCTTTTTCAGGAATCTGACCGTGGGGTCTATTTCTTGGAAACGGATAAAGACATTCCAGAGCCAGAACTTCGACCAGAGCCAGAGCCAAGCAAAAAGAAGAAGAAAAATTTTGGACTCTGGAGTTTAAAGGCATTGTTGTTCTTTTGGATCAGGAGCTGGCGTTTCTACTAAAATATCTAGATCATGATTTCCATGAGATATTCCATACTCCCACAATTTGATGTTCGAGAACAACAATAATACGACGGAGTATGAAGCATTGCTACTAGGAATGGAAAAGCAAAAAAAGAAAGAAAAAAAACTCCAAAAAAAACCCTCAAAGCCCAAGGAGATGTAAACTTCTAGTAAAGCAGGTTCGAGGGCAAAGTCAAGTCAAAAGAGATAAGCTGAGAGCATTACAAAGATAAAGTGCTTTCTGCCACACTGGATTTTTGCAGCAGCTTCTATCTATGACTTCATTCCAACCAATCAGAACTCCAAGAGAATTCTTTGGCAGTTAGATGCACTATTGAATCCGGATAGACCACCGTCCATATTTAGACAAGGAAACTATAAAGTGGAGATGGTCCTCTTACCGCCCCAAAGTCCCTGATAATGTTCAAGTCCAAGCCCCTTCCAAAGAAAAAAACAAACATCTACATTCTCTGAACAAGAAACTTTGACAAGTATTTGAAGGAGTAAATCATCACCATTCCAAAACGACAAACAGTCACAGGAAAAGTTGATCCAGGTTATGATGACAAATAGTGCACTATGAAATCCGACCAAAAGGTAACAAAATCCCAAGGGTTTAGTGGTTTCCTTATGAAGGCTTAAAAAGGAAACATGATCATGATCAAGTACTTGAAGAAAAATAAAGAATATGGTGATAGAACAAACTTTCATCAGAAATGTGAAGCAAATGAAACCATCTAAAACAAACAGTCAAAGTTGATCCAGGTATGATGACAGAGACAAAATTGACCAAACCAAAAGGTAACAAAATCCCCAAGGGTTTAGTTTCCTTAGTGAAGACTTTCAACAAGCATGATCAGTACCTGAAGAAGAACAAAGAAATGGTGAGAGTTCTTCCCTCAGAAATGCAGCAAATAAATCTGGAAACGGAGCAAGTTGATGCAGACTTACCCCCCACGGAGAGAAGAAAGGATGAGCCACCACCAGATGAAGTTGATAAAGGACTTGCCCCAGTAGTATTTTGACAAGAAGGCCAAGAAAGGAAGTTCGAGATCGAGAGATTGGGTACTCTGGTGGGACAAGAGATATGAACCGAAGGGCATGCACGACAAATTTGATTCACTCTGGAAAGGGCCCTTCGTGATCAAAAAAGAGCTGCAGGAATGGATACTTTCTTCCTTGCCTACCGGGATGGAATTGAGTTACCATTTTTTTCAACGGGGCAGCATCTGAAGCTTTTTGTTTTCGGACATAAAAAAGCAGGGTAAAACCTGTATGTATATAAATTTTTTTTTTTTTTTTTTTTTTTTTTTTTTTGTGTTTTTTTTGTTTTGCTTGACCCCCGTGCCCAAAAGACAAGACACGAACCAGAGATGTTGGGATCTCATCTTTTCCCTTGTCATTTGACAGAGAAAAAGATGTCCACAGACGGAGCCGACTGGTGTCCCCAGATTTTTCACCCTGAAATCTGAGACTACCCTATGTAAAAAAAAATTTCGTACTTTTTTAAATTTGTATTTAATTATTTTGAGCCCCGTTTGAGGCAATTTGTGCTCGGTTTAACCCTGTTGTGATCGTACATGTCAATATTCCCATATACCAGTAGGGTTTTAACCAGGAATGAATCCTGGGCTTTATTTGTGACTTTCTGGCAACGTTTTGTTTTTTTTTGTGTTTTCCCGTTTCGTTTTTTCTGTGAAATTTCTCTGGATCAATTCCTTTGCCGGTTTGGCCTGATTCTTGGCCTGGAGTATCTGGAGATCACTATGCACGTTGTGCCAGAAGGAATTCGCCATCGGAGAGGTCTGGTTCTCTTGGAAAAGACGAAGTCGTGCACCAAAAAGCTTCTTCTGGGCTGGCCGCATTTTTGGAAAAAAAGGGTTTGAAGTGGATCATGGATTTTTTTGGAAGCAGCAGGCAGGTGGGATTTTTTGTACCTGCCTAGCAGGGTACTTTTTCCCATGGAAGCAACGCCACTTAAGTCACAATGGGAAAAAAATTAGAGGCAGCAGGCAGGCGGGAATTTCTTACCTGCCTTGCAGGGTAAAAATTCCCATTGTGAAATAAAAGAAAAATCACTTAAGGCATTGATGATTTTTTATTACCTGCCTTGCAGGGTAAAGGGTAAATAAATCCCATTATGAAAAAGTCAAACACTTAAGTGAATCATGGGATTTTCAGGAGCTGCCTTGCAGGGTAAATAATCCCATTGTTAAAAAATTGACTTTTAAAAATAGAAATTCCTTATTCCAAAAAGTGCGACCCACCTTTGGGTGAATAATAATGCATTAAATAAATATTTTATTAATATTATTCACCCAATTTTGGGCCCAGGTTGTGGAAAAGTCAACAAAGGAAAGTGGACAAAAGGAAAGTTGGAGAATTAAATTTTAAAAAAAATTAAATAAATATTATTTATTTAATAATGCAGCCCCTTCATGTCAAAAAAAGTGCGCCCCATTTGGGAGAGAAATAATACTTTTTTTTAAGTATTAATTAATAATTAATTAATTCCTATTTTCAGTGGCTAAGGTCAAAGCATACTGTGAGGCTTGAGTTAACTGGAAGCAGAAGTCTAAAATTAAATAAATTTAATTTATTTAATGGCAGCCATGAGCATGCACAAAATAGGCGCCCCATTTGAAGAGTAAAAGCTTATTAATTAATTAATTAATTAATTGCCAGGAATAGGAAAGGCATTAATTAATTATAGAATATGAGGATTATATAAGCAGGGGCTGCCATAAGGATGAATTAATTAATTCACAAGCAAGCAAGAAGTGCAGCCCAGACAAAAAAGTGCGCCCCATTTGGAGAGGATTTGAAGAAAAAAGTAATGTAATTAATGCTAAAATTTTTCCAAATTTGGCGCACAGGTTTGAAGGATTTGATTTGTGTCTGAATAATTGTTCTGCAAGTGATACAGGTGCTCAGGTGAAGTTGGTAAAATTCATGCTTTTTGCTTTGCATGCAAATAAAACATCAAATTTTGGGGGGCAGCAGGCTTGAATTATGCAGATTTTTATGAAAATTAACTGTTCATGTTCATGTTTCCATTGCCAATTTTGTGAATTAATTGCAGGAATTCATTACAGGTGCTTTTATAAGAGAAAGGGAGCTTAAATCAATGTCCAATACATTGAACATATCCCTCGAATCTGAAGAATTATCCAGATCTGCACCAAGTTTGTGAAGAATTCCGGAATAAAAAAAGAAAAAAGAATTGTTCAGACAAAGATTGCTCCAGCCATGGCAAAGGGATGAAAGAGAAAGCTCAGCGGAATCACTTACTTCTAGATTTGAGACATGACATCGGAGATCAATCCAGATCCAGATCCAGATCCAGATCAAATCAAAATCATAATTGCAAAAGCTTTCGCACAAAAATTCATCCTCTTGTTTCTGATGCAGTGTGAAGAAGTCAGTGCGTGGAAAATTTCTTCCAGGATCTTGTGCATGTGCTCCCAATCTTCCAGTTGAAGCCTTCATTGAAGTTGCATTCACCCGGAGTGCTTTCCAGAATTTTTAATTGCTCATATGCAATTAAAAAAAAAAAAATGATGAGTTATTTACGGCAAACATTGCACTGATGCATGTACTGGAGAGAAGAACTGCAAAAGCTTCAAGGATAAAGAAGGAAGACAAGGCAAAGGCAATACCCGCCAAAATTCAAGTAAGCAATTCCAGATCAACTTGCTTGCTTCCAATCCAGCTTCTTCCTTCCAATCCATGCTTTCCAGACAAAGCTTCAATGGCTGAAGGAATACATGTTAAAGGCAATACCCACAAGCTGCTTCCAACCGCTTCCAATCGAGTTTTTGAATTAGCTGCACTGCGATAATGAAAAAGGACAAGACTGCAGCTTTCCTCTTTCTTTCTTTTTTCTCTTATTTCCTGCCGACAAAATAATTGAGCGATCACTAAACTACACCACTTAAGTGATTGGTTTAAAAGTCATTACTTGAAGAAGTCAACTACTTGGAGATAGGTGTTAACGTTGCAAATAGAGGTTCTTTTTCAGTTTGCAAATCATGCATGTCATGCAAAGAGGAATTTCCAGGAGGGAGATTTCCATTGTTTCCTTTCTGACTTTCACATGTTGCCATTCACTCAAAGCCTTCCTACTGTAATTTCCCCTCTAATTCTATAAGTAGGGGAAGAACCTTCGGGTTTAAATATCAGCATTTTTAAAAGCAGCATTTTGGTTGGTTTCAGACTTATGTGCTGAAACCCCTGATAGCCACTTGAAGCAAAGGAATATAAATGAGCGGATTTCCAGAGAACTTTGTGTCACGGTCCATTTTGTTAGCTTTCTATCTTAGATCTTCTAATAAACTTTGTGTTATTTTAGATCTAGATCTGGAGTTGCCTTTGCTTATAATTCTATGTGTTGATATCTATTGGTTTCTTCTGTGCATGCAATCAACTCTGTTATCTATTGATTGGGTTGCACATCTTGCCCATTTCTTCCCTGTGTTTTATTATTCATTTCTTCTACAAATATTTTCTTTCTTTAGATAGTTGCTTACTTGTTGCAAAACTATACAGCTATGGTTCATGAGCTGCACAGTTAAATTAAAACTCCATATAGATACTAGCATACTTTAATTGACAAATCTGACATAGGAGCCTCACCGGTAAATGAGGGAGATTATCTCATGACTGCCTAGGTTTTATGCTATGCAAAAAATCTATCCAACATTGGGGAAAAAACAACAACTTAAGGACTACATTTGGGCTACATTATTCACTACATAGAAAGGGAAGATTCTAAATTCTATAACACACATTATCTTAGGGGAAAAGTAGTTTGTAGCTCATTATCTTGGCACAACTATATACAAGGGCAACCTAGCTTCACAGGACATGATATCTATCACACCACAAACAAGAACTACATTAATTGTAAAATGTAGTGCAACACTCAGTGATAATCACATTGGGGTTACCACCAAGGTTAGTTTGACTCAAGTATTTGCATATTTTATTTAGTCTAATGTGTGTTTAAGTCTTATGTAGGTAATTATGGTTTATTTTTCAAGTATAGGTGTGACATAAGAACCCTACAAAAAAGTGGATACGACATAGAGCAAAGTCAAGGTGACATTATCAGAAACTGAAAGAATCATATCTGTACCCATTACCATAACACTATCATTCAATTCAAACAATAGTGCCTAGGTAATCTTGTCCGCTTCTGGGCAATTTTGTCTAGAATAAATTTTGGATTGTTGTTTTCTAGATGAAGCATACACAATATAGAATGGTATTGTTCCACCATCAATCTAACCCATATTCATTCTAGGCAACCAAATATCAGCTAATTCATTTTATCCTCTTTTTAGGTGCACTTGATTATTATTATACTTTGGCATATTGTGTGTTTTTGTTATATCTGATTTAGTCCAATCCTCTTATTAATATCTAGTTTTGGTAAAATAATTTAGCAAACCCAACCTAAACATGCATCGAATCTCTTTTCCTTATTCCTCTTCCTCTGAGGTTATGGCTAGTTCTTCTTCTTTCATTCCCATCCACGTCTATTCCCAAGCAATCATTCAAGATAATTATATACCCGTTATTATTTAATATCCACCTCATTTCAATCCCACCTCTAGGGATCCTACTATCAATGTTGTCACTACTTGACAAAATAAACAACCTTCAGGACCTCCTACAGCCCCCCCTCCTATTTACACAACACCCCCCTCGACCTATTGATTCATCTAAAGACTATGATATCATCAAACAATTAAAGAATACCCCAGATAAGATATCTCTATTTGATATTTTGCATAAGGCCCCTAATTCAAATACACTAGATTCAAATACAACGTGATGACTCTCCTGTAGCTTTTACAAATCTTATGTAATCTTTTAAGAAATAAATAATTCTATTACATTTACTATTGAGGATATTTCAAACACATCTTCTTATGATACTCCTCTTCTTATTGCGGCTCGGGTTTGGGGTTTTCAAATTAAACTTGTGCTCATTGATAATGGTTTTATTTTGAATATTTTCCCTTTATCATTACTAACACAATTACACATCATTGCTAATGCAATTAAAAAATCTACTCTTGTTGTCTAGGGATATGATATTATTACTCGTGCATGCATTGGTGTTATCAAATTAGAATTGCAAGTAGGACAACAAAATCTCATTACTCCCTTTTATGTTATGGATGCCCCGTTACAATTTAATCTACTCCTTGACCAACCCTGGATCCATGCCATGTATGATTTTCCCTCCATAGTCCATCATTATGTTAAGTTTATATTTTATAGTTATCAGCATACTATTACTGATGATCCTAATCCATTTAAATATTGTTGCATGGATTTCACTACTTCTATGGTTATTTTCCCATCTTTACCAATTCCCTCACATTGTCTTGATACATATGATATTGGGGATCCTTGAAATCCTACTCCCATTTCACCACCTCTTCATACTTCTTTCTATTTAGATAAACACTACTAATCTCATCTCTCCCCCCATATCTCCTTCTACACCACCTTCCACATCTGCTCCAAATCCCCTAGAGACTGTTGTGCAAATAATTCAATGTTGACTCTGATGATTCTGATGATGATGTTGATACTATTGAGCTTACTGATGAAAACTTACATACTTTGGATTTTACTCACGTGGAACTTGATGGTTCTTTGTTTCATAGTCATTACATTACTACGGATCTTGTTGAATATTAGCTCAAATCTCATGCTACACATGCTACTACCATTTTTATGGTTCATTGTCATAATATTGTTCATACCCTTGAGTCTATCCCTCCTTTTACAATTACTATTAATGGGTTTATTTCTAATATTGGTTCTTATCCTATACTAGTGCTTTCTTTTGATAAATTCAATTGCACATTATACATTAATGAAGAGTATGACAACATGTGCCTTTCGATCCTACATGTCGCGAAAACATATGCAAATATGAGGGTCTAACTCACTTAGGGCTTACCCCTATTGACATCATACCTTTTCCCAACCCACATGGTGAATATGAAGGAAAAATCTTCCTCCTAGAAATTTATGGTACATGGGTGTTTTATACGTAGGTTTGAGTTGTACTTGACCCTAGCCCTTCTCCACTTACATTGCACAATCTTGGATAGACTATATTGGTGGTATCATTGATATACATAATACTATTATTACTTATCTAATGGCCTTTATGAGAATTACTATTTGTAATGATTCGTTTCCTAATTGCACACCTAATTTAACACGATGGAATTCATATAAGAGACCTGGTACACCTTTTACTAATGAAGACTATGTCATGAGAATGTATGACTTACACATTACGAGATTCTTTATTGATAGGCCCAAATATTTTTCATATTATGCATCAAATCCAAGCCTCGTCACTTATGACTAAGATGTGGATACAAAATCATGCACTTGATACTTACATCACGCCTCTAAGTATGTCATTATATGCATGATTCCTAAGAAAGAAAACTAGGCATTAAAAACACTTATTTTGCTTTTACATTGATTTATCCTTTTTATTATTCTATTATTTACTTTTATGGAATTACCACATTACTTTTAGACATTGGATAACATGTGACCAAACTCTGTACTTTCTATTTTATCCTCCAATCATTCCAAAACAAAATACTTCCCATTAGGGACAGGATTGTCCAGGTGCTACTGTCCCCTTTGGGCACTTATGTCCTTTTCCCTCCTTTTCTCAAATTTGAAATGCCACATCATTTGTTATCTTTTCTAAAACCTTTAATGTCACTTTGGGTCAGCCTTTTTGGTTGTCAATAATGAAATTCAATCAAGGGAATCACATATATACATGACTTACTCAATGTTGTTAGGTGATGGGAAATTTGGGCTATTACTTACTATCTACTACTTGGGCAAAGAACAACATTTAAGGACTGCATTTGGGGCTACATTATTCACTGCATAGGAGGGGATGTTTCTTAATTCCATCTCATACATTCATCTTGGGGGCAAAGTAGTTGTATCCAGCTATCTTGGTGTGACTTGCATAAGGGCAACCTAGCTTCAAGGGACTCAATTCAATCACACACACACATACTAGAAATACATATAGTCTAAAATGTAGTGCAACACTCAATGAAAATCACACTGGGGTGACCACCGAAGTCATTTCTACTCAAGCATATGCATTAATTGTTTCATCTAATGTTTTCTTGAGCCTGCTGCAGTCAGCTAGGGTTTTTTTTTGCATGTTCAGGTGTAAAAATAAAGCCTTGAAATGAAGTGGATGTGATAAAGAGTGAAAGGAATAAGATAAGATCAGACCTTGAGAAGATCATAAGTAGAGTTGTTGCCAGGACACTAGCACCCAATTCAAACACTAGCACCTAGGCAGTCTTGTCCTTATCTGGGCACTTCTGTCTGAAGGATTTTCATATTCCATTTTTCCAAAAGAAGCTTACTTAGTCCAGATCTAGCCTATTCCACCCAGTTTTCAACCCAAAATCAGTCCAAATCATCGAATACAAGATAATTCACTCTCATCTCATTATTGCTTACACTTGTTTGTTTCTTGCATGATAGATCTTGCTTGTCATTGTTATATTCATTTGATCTCAATCCTTTGATTACGATTTAATTATTTTAAATCATAAGACTTTTTTGATGATATAACTTAGATCTCTACAACAATCACAATTAGGGGGAATCTAATTCCCCCTTACTACCCGATGACACACTCTTGTTCTAGCTTCAAACATAACTATTGAGGGCACACTTACATACATGAACCTCACTTTGCACACATACACATTACGGGGAAACCTCGCTTCCATTTCCTAGTCATAAGATCTCACATTCTAAATAATACAAAAGCATTCAGATATTTGTGAAAATATAAAAACATTATCGTAGATCTTGGTTAATGTATCTTCGCTTGTTTATACCGATCCATGTTGCATTTTATCTATCATGTTAGCTTGATTCATAATATGTTCTATCCTTTTCCACATGCATGTGTGTGTTCACACGGTACTTTGAGATAAATTCAGGCTATATACAGGTTATCACACGATGCATGATGTTTTAAATTTTTCTCTACCAGTCCCATCGAGGCTCTTGGGGGCATCTGCCTTCCCTACCTTTCTATATTAAGGTTATTGGCATGTTGTTGCATTGGTGTTGTCATTGATGCAAAAAATCACTAACGAAAAAGTGAATGATGAAGTAGGGTCATGTTGAGAATGATGGTGACATGATGATTCAAATGTGTTCATAATGATATCAAGTATTTCAGTGAGGATGGCTTGTTCTAGCAAGCCTAATCAGGTATCATAGCTAGCCTAGGTGATAGTGCATGATAGTAATGTTATGTTTGTGGAGCTTGTTTTCATGTTAGAGTGTGGTACACCTTCTATGTGTTACACTCGGGTATTTTTAGGATGGTCCCGCTTACCGGTGAGAGGGTCAAGGGGGTTCGGGGGGGTGAAGCCCCCCAATCGATGGGGGCTCGGGGGCGATGCCCCCAAAGCAAATTTTCATGGGTGGTTTATTAACCCATGGGTAATGGGTAACCGTTATGGGCTGTTTTTGGGCCCATGGTTTTTCGGTACCCATTATTTTGATACCCATGGTTTTTGCCCATGGTTTTGATACCCACGATTTTGTATCAAACTGCTTAAACAATTGTCTATTTATATGGTCTTATGCATATGATAGATATACAAGAAAATGTATTGCAGACGTGCTTTGAATTCGGGTGTGAATTCTGTAGAGTTTGTTGAGCATAGCTCCAAACGGATCTAGGTATTGTATTGAGAGAGTGGAGGATTGTAATAAAATATGAGCAAGTGATTCTTGGTGGACGTAGCCCAAATTAGGTGAACAACGTTAAATCTTGTCTCTCTATGTTGTTTTATTTATTCTACACTTTTATTTGAGATTGTAATATTTTTTTGCATATTAGTTTCTACTGTTGCAATTCTGTAAGGGATTATTCCGCATATTTTATCTCTTATTCCCTAACAGGTAAGAGCTTCTTGGAAGATTGGGAAGCATGATGGAGTGATAGATAACATGTTTTGGGAGTTCTTGGGTACTCACATGGGCTTTAGGATGCAGATATAGGTTGGCGACCATGTTGCAGGTGCTCATTTGGAGTAGGTATGGATGTTAGGAGGCATGAGGTTGAGCTATGGAGCTATATGAGCTCATGGATGAATATATTCAGTTGTATCATGATGTATCAGGTATGTTAAGACCATTTGAATTGTTTCTGTGTGTGCATGTATACTTTGCTTAATGCTAAATCAAATGAAACAAGAACTACCACCTAAAATAGTTCTACAATTTAGCTAAAACAAAGCATAAACACCATCATGATAAGAATTAAACAAGGGTTAGATGCTAGCATTCATCAATACAAACTTTGAAACTAACAATGCTAAATATCTAAACTCCTCTATTCTCTAACAACAAATAAATGAATGGACCTAAGTAAGCTCCATGGCTATCAAAATAGTTGTCCTTAATGTTCCAAGAACCTAGGAATGGGGGCTAATCAAGGTTGGGCTACAAGACCCTTTTGACACCTCCCATATGACCCAAGCACTTTAAGAAAGAGGCTTAACTCTTAAAGATGATGAACTCTCAAAAGGGCAAGGTGCAAGCTCTTAGTCCCTTTGCTATATGCTTTGCATTTGCTCTCTTAGAAAGTTTAGGTGTAAGTAAAAAGGTAGGTGGAGGGCTCTTTATATAGCACAAAGGATAAAGGATTCAACACATTCTCATGAATGTGGGATAAAGGTAAAACATGATTAGGAATGGATAAGGTTGCTTTATTAAAGATAACCTTACTTTAGAAGGGTTTAATACATGTTTAGCAAGTCATGGGAGTTGGGGGTATTTTAATTAATCAAAGGTGATTAATTAATAGGTAGGTGTTAGCTTATAGAAGCCAATTAGAGGAATATTAGTGCGATTTAGGCTATTATAAGGGGATTAAATCAATTAAATATTGATTTATTAGTTAAATGGAAGGGAAAACTAATTAATTAATAATAATTAATTAGTCTAGGTAGAAGGGGTGATTTATTAACGGAAGGTCGTTAATTAGGGTATTT
Source organism: Taxus chinensis (assembly GCA_019776745.2). Taxonomy (NCBI): domain Eukaryota; kingdom Viridiplantae; phylum Streptophyta; class Pinopsida; order Cupressales; family Taxaceae; genus Taxus; species Taxus chinensis. The sequence continues at coordinate 869,398,097 of CM034148.1, read as the reverse complement.
GTTGGATAGGCAACTTAATTAATTAGCTTAGTGTAATTAATTAATGATGATATGAGGGAAAATGAGTGCTTTTGACGATATGTCGTTGATTTGTGAGAAAGGGGATAATTAGCACAATTTAAGTATTTAAATTGCTTGGGCGTAATTATAGGTGTCTACACTATGATGTGTTTTGATGTTGTTTCAATTAACCCTAGCCTTTACAGTGTAAAACCCTGAGGGCTAGCTATACAAGTCTCAGTGGTTGAAAATATTGAGAGATATTTGTGACATGGTGATGATTGGAGATGTTATTAGGGTGTGTCATGATGCTTTGGGAAAAATTATAGGTTTCCATGATGAGTATTTTGTATGATACATCAATTTTGGTGAAACGAGGTACTTGGTATTGTGTTTTCTAGCTTGATTTGGACCTTTTGATGCTCAACCTGAATTATGTGATTTTAATGGGAAATCAAGGATGTTTATATATTGAGTTTAGAAGGTTTCAAAAAATTAATGAGATATTTTTATTGTTTTATTTTTATGAACAATCGTTAAGAAGGTTAGTTGGTTTTAAACCTTAGTAAAACCCTAATCAAGAGTAGTTTGCAGAAAAGTGGGTATAATGAGCCTATTTTTATTGATAGTGTAAAAATTATTATTGAATGGTGTAGAGGAATCCTCCAGGTTTCTAGAAAGGTATGGTAGTGCTCATGGTGGTGAGTGGACCCCACTCAAACATGCCAGTTTCTGAAGAAGTTCAGTTTGGGACAAGGTTGTCCAATGGAGTTGAAAAATAAATGGACATTGTTTTGAGTATGTGAGTTTTTATTGATGTAAAAATAGGTTTAAGGTCATGAGGATGTGTAAAAATGGAAAAGTGTGCCCTATTTAGGTTGACTGGTCAAAGGGCAATTTTGAGGTAGTTAAAATCAGTCTTCAATAAAATGGACATTGTAGGAGATACATATGGAGTTAGGAGGTGATTCAAGTTGTGTTGGAAATATAATTCAGATATATTTCTAGTGATATAAGGTTTTTCTAATGATGGTGATTTTTTATATGGTTTCCAGGTTAGTTTGTAGACAATATTTAGCTATCCAGGACAAAACTATTTTTACTGAAAGATTTAGTTATTTGGAGCATGAGATGGATTAGGTGATGCTTGTTATCACTTGTAATTTGAAGAGGGGTGAATATTTCATCCAATGAATCCATTTTTAGGTCTTGAAAGTGTTAGGAAGGGTGATACCCAGTTACATTTGTAAAATGAATTTTTGGGAATCTTGTTTTGGTGAAGGCAAAATCTAATGTGATTTGAACTAATGTATTTTTTATGGGATATAACTTATTTAGGAGGGTTTTAAAGGTCATTCCATTTCCATATAGTGGTCACATTCCATAGTTGATTTGTTCTTGGGTGACCTCGAGGCCAAAACGTGAAGACAAGGTGCTGGAAACAGGTGTTTGGTGAAGGCAATGAGCCACTGGGCCCATTAAATGAAATAATTTGTTTGGTTCATGAAAATTGTGAGAATGTATGATGTTTAAATGTTATTTTAAACATAGTTGGTGATTTTTAGTGTAAGGAGAATTTTGTCATTCCAATGCATGGGTTTTGAGGATTTTTTGTGCATGGAAGAAGGGTTTTTGCTAGGCCTACCTATATGGGTCAATTGTGAATGTTCTAGTGATTCTTATGGAATGTTTTTAAGTTGGTTTGGTCATGATAAAGGAGGGAAACCGACCTCTTTTAAATTTGAATCAAGGAAAGGCTATAAAAGTGATGTTTTGGGTACATTGTTGCTAATCTTTTGGAACCCATTTTATCTTCTTTTGAAGAAACCATTGCTTCAAAGTAAAACCCCTTGGGCCTAGCCAAAAACCCCTAGAATTTCATTCTAGGTCAATAGCTGGTTGAGTTTTCATGAGGAGGATTTGAGAGAAGCAAAGATGGTGATGTTTCTTTGATGGCGAGTTGAAGATGGAGGGTAGAACTTGTGTTATGTGTTTGAATGCTATTTGTTTAGCATGTTGATGTCATATGTAGGTTTCTAAAGTATTTACAGGTCTGATATTGCGTTGAAGGCATTTGCAAAGAAGTATATCTTCATATGTATTCATGAGACAAGGTTGATTGTCTTGGTAGCTCTTCATTATATCTTGTTGACTATTGTTGAAGACATCAATTCATTGTGTATAATTTGAATATCAATAAGTGTGGTGATATTATTTGAGTATCAATATAAGTGTTTTTTTTGTATATCTTATGATCCTTTCTTTGAGTACGTTTTATACTGAAGTATATTTTCTTGTGATTACACATTGATACTTGTGTTTCATGAGGATGTGTGTTTGATGTTTTGAAGTATAGTGTGAAAGGTTTTATTTGGGAATGATTCACTCCCCACTCTCGGTCCTTTTCACTTCCAACAAAGGTGTTATCATTGCAATATCTGCTACTTTCATTTTGATTTCAGATATATACATTGTGACATATTATTCATTATTATAACATGCTAACGAGTGCTTCATGTGTAGCATATGTCATGCAAACTTACTTCCAACCATGATTATATGCTTATACTATTTTCTTGTGTCTTAACTTCTATGATTATGACGTGTTTTCCATTGGTTGCATGCTACGCCCTGTGATTGCTTGTTTACTTATATGGCCTTAAAGGGCTTGAATGTCTTGTGACATCCTGAGTGGTGTCCCATGTTTTACACCAGCTACTATGTTGTACTCTTGATGTGTTATTGCATGTTTGAATTGTTTCTATTACATTATGTTGTGATTGTTTATCATTAACACTTATTGCAAGCTTTATTTCCATTACTTTGCATGTGTCATAGTTGTTACCATGCACATGATCTATTCCCCATGTATCAATCCCTCTTTCGATGTGTACGTGAGATTCAAGTCCTCTTGTTTGGGCCGCACTCGCATTAATCCATCTCACGCACCCCAAATGAGGGGGTTAACCATCAGGTGATTATTTCACCCTCTCAGTAGTTCAAAAATCAGAGACATAATGGTACAAAGAAAAATTGGGTAGAAAAAATATTTAGAAAACAGTTTAGAATCAAACATGGGCCAGAAACAACATAGGGACATAATCGTCCAAAGCAAATAGTAACAGTGGGTGTTATTATCCCACTTGGGCATTTTTTTCCTAGAGGTAGAAATAAGCATTTGAAATATGTTACAATTTCTCAGTGACGAGTTTGCATATAATCTAACAACATGCATTCAACTTTAGCTTATTATTCAAAACGAAGGAACGAAATCAATAATATGTTTCATATTTTGGGCAAGGGAACTAACTACATTTCTCTTGCAATTCACATTTTTCCTATCGGTATCTAATAAGGGTTGACACCTAGGGCATATCCAAGGACAACAATATGTATGGAAGGAATTGTCATCCGTGACCAGTTATTATTGGGTTGGTGACCATTTGTAGTGACACTTATCCATGGGTTTTAGAAAAGCATCATGGATAGAGGGAAAAACTAACCACTTTCCCAACACTCTTCCCCTGGCAGTAGGATGCCTAAATCCTAAGAGTATTCACATCAATTGAGGAATTGATCACTCCCTACCCTTTCAACCATCTCCAAGGCAAAATTCTCCAAGGAAACAATACACAAGGACATTCTATCCTTCCTCTGTTAGCATTCAAGTGTACTCTATCCTTGATTCACTTATTTATTTTACACATTTCTATTCTAATTTATCTAAGTTGAAGTTCAATTTCATATAATTTCAAATGTAGATATTTCATTGGGTCTTATACTTCATCTGGATCAGTCTTTCTTAGAAAAATCATCTACGAAATCCCATATAAGCAAGTAAACACTACCTCATTTTCTAACCTAGAACTCCTAAGGAAATACACTAGAGCACTCACTTCTTACACTTGCGAAAGACATCCAAAGCTCCCTTAATCTTAGATTGCACATCTATAGTCATTAGGGCAACACCCACATCAAGTCTGAAGCTATAAATCAATTCAAGGCAACCATCGCTCTCATCTTCAAGCATCTAAACATCCTCTCTCCAAGTGTTTTAGCAAGAGCTACGTCAAAGCAAACATGGCCAAAACAATGGCCATATTTGATTGATCTATCTAGATATCACATGTTATGTGGAGAACAATGTACAATTTAAGGCTTTTTAAGAGTAGTGCCAACATCGGCGGTGGATGTGGGTGCCACAACCCTTCTAATGTTTGTTTTATAGAACTCTTCATCCATGGATAAGGTTTGAGATGATGTTCAGTCCATTTTGAGAGCCTCATTGCATGTGTGACAACTAGGTTTTGACAGTGACAGACAAATCGAGGAAGGCGAGCAACCTAGAAAGTTATAGAGTCAGGTAGAGCAGGTCCAAAATCGTACAGAAGGGGTTAGATCGTATGGTACGGTCTTGTCTTGATGCATCCACAGTTCTAGTCTAGTTTGTGAGGGTTATTCAAGTTCAAATTTCCTAGTTTCTCTATTTCACAGTCCCAGATCTCTCCAGAAACCATAAGGAATCAGCCAAGTGTTCTCATACATCTGTTTTGTGCTTTTGAAGTTTGATTTGGTATATGTTAATTCTTCTTATCTTATCAAAGTTGCAAATAGTTGTATTGTATCATCTTTGTTAGATTTGTAAATCAACTCTAATATATCCTACACCTAATTAAATTGACCTAAAATTTAATTAAGGGCTAAATAATAGAATGCTCTAATTAGGTTCTATTCTAATACAATACAGTCCCCTAAATAAGCAAACATTCACCCAATTAATTACACAACCTTAGCCCACATGAATTGTGCAAAAATACCATTCTTCATAATGCATATTTATTATATTGCATCGTGCATCTCTTAGTACATGTTAGCATGATATTGCTAAGGTATATAAATAGCTCAATTGAAGCTTGACATATAACTATTAACCACTACATACCTAAAACACTAACTAATTTGTTCCATAAGAATCCCTAAATTCACCACTTCATAAAATAAACACATTAGGAAGAAGAATAGATCAAGAAAAGAGAGGAGAAAGTAGAGAAATTAGGAAGTGTAGGAGATGGATTGCACAACCATCTTGGTAGTTGTGCCACAGAGTATGCAAAGAGTCCAATCATGTCAAAAAGGGACGTTGTCTCTTCTCTTACTTAGCCCTTCAAATTCTTTAGTGCATGAGAGGACATTTGAAGCATGTTAAAGTAGGAAGGGGGGATTAGAATGATCATCAGTGAGTAGGAGAATGATCTAGTGTGTAGTTGTTTACAAAAAGTGTAACAAAACAAGAGGAGAAAATTACAGGGGTGGAAAACCATTGTTATACTCTATTCCAAATCTCTCTTGTATTTGTATTTCCTTCTTTGGCCAATAAGAATATGGGATTAAGAGCAATTTCGCTTCCCTATTGTTTTCCCCCTCATCTTGGGGTTTCTCTAAGAATCAATCTTATGTTGTAGTTTGAATTGCTTCATATTGTCGTGTGTGTTTTATTTTCCCTTTCATTAGTGTTGGTTACAAGCAATTATAACACTGAGAATGCCATTCACGAAGAGCAATTGATAGTCATTTCAAGTATAATTGAAGTAGGATAATATTGTTGTGGTTTTGTGAGTTCTAAGTTGGAGTTTACAAATCATTTTGCTATCAGAGTTAAATATATATCCTTGGAGACTATGGAATTTGTTCGTGTTGGTTTATCTGATAGTGATAAGATCACAAGGTGAAGATTTACTACTTTGTAATACAAAGATATCTATAAGAGAGTCAAATCGAAGGACAATAAAAATGGATTGAGAAGGAGAAGAATAATTTTCTCGAAGAGTTGCAGTACTAAAGACTACTTTGAAACATGTGGTAAGACATTAAAAAGATATCTTAGATCAATAAAAGCTCAAAACTAATAGGCAAGAGTCCATAAATTTAATAGTGAAAGTATAATCAAAATTTAGGGTTGAAAAATTTTCAATCTTAATTTTGATGTTTTTTTTGATGAAAAAGATCTTATATTATATTAATGCAATAAGATACAAGATAACTTTCAACAAAAAAATGGGCGGTATGAGAGTACACCCCAAAACCACGAACAAGCTAAGCCGAGCCTAGAGCACCAAAAGTCAAACTAGGTCGAGCCTAAGAGAGTACAACAAAACAAATCAAAGTTAATTTTGATGTTCACTTAATTGTGATTTAATTTTTTTTTTTGTACTTCGGAAAACCAATTAAAAAATAATAAATCTTAACTTTCAAACTAAGAACCTTATAATTATCACTATATATTTAAAATATCTAAAAAGGTAATATCTTAACCTTAAAGCTAAGAGCCTTGTAATTATTAATATATTTTAAAGATATCTATACTAATTACAGGTTCACCCATCTTGTAAACTAAGAAATATTCTCAATTTACAAATCATTTAAGACATTAATAAAATAACTAAAAAATCGTTGAATTGAAGAAGAAGAAGATCTTGTTCGCATTCAGATCTTCTCTCGATGAGTTTGATAGTCTACTTCCCCATTTTTTCAACCATATTCTTGTTGAAAATATCTTGTAACGATGCACAAACCACAATATTGGCAAATTGGGCCTTGTTGTCATTGTAAGCATTACACTACAACATGAAATGTTTCTCCGACTCCACTGCACCAGATGTGCAGAAGTACTCTCTCTTCTCAAACCTCTTTAAATCTTTCTCATATCCCTATTTCACCCCGAAGACAATGTGAAATAGTCCTCAATTGAACCATAAACATCTTTACTTTCCACCCGAGATTTACCGCTTAAAAACTTTTTGTTGGTGATCACACTTAAAGTTAAATTCCTCCGAATATTATCCCCTTAAAAATAACCCTTTTAAAGGTAAAAAGCGCCTCTCCACTTATATTTTGACGCCGTCGTCCCCTACAGGGCTGGAATTTCAAATTATCTGTGCCTGTCAAAACAAAATTTGTTGACGGTTTAGCTCTTTCAAGTGACTGTAATTTCTAGGAATTTTTATAGATATATGTATAATATGTTCATATATATATAAATAGGTATTATGTTTTTAAATAAACCCCTTAAAAAATTTTACGGTTTTCAAAATTTTCAGCCTGTTATTGTCTACGGTTTCTAAATTTTTTTTCCTGTAATATACGGTTAAAATCACAAAAAATGGCCTACAGCCTGTCAATTTCCAGCCGACTCCCCTACCGTAGGGTCTACCGTAGCGCACGAAATTAAAATAATTTCCGTTACGGGTGACTCGAATGTCGTCCGTTTTTTAAGTCTGTCGCATTCATCAAAAGCATTCTTTCTGTGTTTACAAATTTTCTGCTCTGCTTTTCCAATTTAGCCCATCATTATATATACCCCACAATTTCGTTTATAATGGAATGCGAGGCCTTGCTAGATTTGTTTGAGAGAAGTCTCAGGCGCTATCCCCTGTTTCAGAATGGCTGGAGGAGAATTGAAGAATATCAAGGCATTGAGGTTGTGTTGCGCGGTACAGAACTATGAATGGGGGAGGCATGGAGGTGCAGGGGAAGTTGGGAGGCTTTATTCCCTCATTTCCAAATCTACTCCCGAAGAAGATAAGCCCTATGCTGAGCTGTGGATGGGCACCCATGATTCTGGCCATAGCCTGGTAGAAGACAATAATGAGAAAATGAGCTTGAAGAGTTGGTTGCAGGCGCACCCTCAAGCACTCGGAGATAAGGTCCTGGAACGGTGGGGAATTGATCTGCCCTTTCTCTTCAAGGTACAATCTTTTTCATTTTGTTGCTTTGAGATATGTTGATATATGTTTTTACTTTCTCTAGAGCTTTTCCCTATTACATCCACGCTGTTGAATGATGCTGCAGCAATGAAACCTATAAAACAAATGCCAATTTATCGCTATCATCAGAGACAAAAACAGTAAGTATTTTAAATTGCAGGACAGTGGGCTGTAGAATCTGGATGAGCAGATTCTGCAGCTTTCAGTTGCTGACGGACCTTGTATTTTCTGTTTGTTTTTTTGTTCCGAATACTTTTGCACGACCTGCAGTGACATGAGCTAATGTTTTTAGAGAGCTTAGTGGCTGATGGGTTTTGTAATTTCTGTATATATCTTTTAACACGGTTCTGTGCTTGTGGAGGATAAAGAAAAATATCACTCCTCTTGGGATTGATTGATATGAAAAACTCTGGAAGGCTCTTCTCGAGCCTTTCCATTAGTGGTTAAAGGCCCGAGTTACCGTTTAAGGCCTCACATTGACTGGTAGTATGATTGTAAGTCTGATCTTATATTGATAAATTATTCTCTTCTCTCACTATTTCTTTTTAGAAAAGAACTTTAAAAAAAAGAGCAACTGCCCATAATCACAACCTAATTAAAACTATTTGAATCTAAGCTAGAGACAGTAAACTTCTTATTTTATGCCAGAATATTCTTGCTTCTCAGAGATAACAACATCTGCATCATCAGCCAGCAATTTCATTCTTACCATTCATATCGCTACCTTAGAAATATATAAGTCAATAAAATAAGCTTAAATAACATATAAAAACACTCTTAAATAACATGAAAAATGAATGTGGAGAATACATTTCACCTCACAGAAATTGTGAAATGCCAAAATCACCTGGCAAAGAAGAAAGAGAAGAAAACCAGAGTTTTTGGATCAAAAGTGACTTTTTCTTTTTTTCCCGTGGGACAGTCTCATGCAGAGATAGCCAAGTTTTTGCACGGTCTCGCCAAATTTTGGTGATTTATCTAGGGTCGAAACTCGTGAGTGTCAAGTCCTCACTCAGCTCGCGAGTAGTGTGTCGAGTTATCATTTTCCTGGTGAGCGGTGAGTACTTGTTGAGTATAAATCTGTGATGTAAGGTTCATGTGCAGGTAAACCTATGAACAAAAAGAAAAGACATGCAGTTGAAAATTATAGTTAGATTTGTGACTTCAACATGCATGAGAGAGAGAGAGAGTTTAACCTGTGCACTTAAATTCATATATTGTGCCTACAGCTGGGGGTGAAAGCATTCCGAGGATTGACTCCTTGCATTTGAAGTCCTAGACTTCACATGGTCTGCATCACAGGATCACCTTGGAGTTCACCTTGCTGCATCCCATGGCCGTTGATCATTTTTTACTGATCAAGAGCAGGACCTCTTTGGAACATTGCCTATTGATTGGCAGATTGCGCCCCCTGGGAACCTTGTAAGTGATTGTCTACTTTCATTATATGATAAACTCCAGGCTGCTGCAAACTATCATTATGGTCATTCATGTGGACATTAATTTTCAGAAACCCGTCAAAACCTGGATCTGCCCTGGCTGGCTCTGCTTAATGTTCATGAATTGAGCAACACCCTTCACTTCCTGGGAAGCCAATTCTTGTGAATTACCATTCCGGAGGAACCTTTGTTGTTGCAGGAAACTGGTCTGGATATCAGCTGCTTGTGCGTGGTTTTGAAACTGAGAAACACTAAGAGCTGGCAGTTCAGCTCATTGCTGGATCGCTTGGTGGAAAAGTTTGGTTTTGCCAGTCCTGTTTGAAAATCATGTTGCTGCTGGTGCTGCTCCTGCCCCCCACCACCGCCTTCTGGATTACACTTGCTGTGGCTTGTGGCATCCCATATAAGTCAGAGGCATTCTGTGAATTGGCCCACGATCTCTTGTCAAAGCTATATTGCTGCTGCATTTTCTTAGGCTCCAGGTTCCCTACCTGGGAGACCTGCCCCTGCCCTTGTCCTTGGCTAAGGGCCCTCTAGCACAGACTAGGAGATGAACTCTGAAGTTCATGCTGCTTCTGCTGCTGTTGTTCTCCAGATGTTTTAAATAAGACAACATTCTAAGCATGATCTTAAATACCTTGCTCCCCGAATCTGTTGACTCAGACCTTCTAACTCAGCACAAACATGTTACATTCCTGACTAAATGTGCTGCCAATTTGCTTATGCCAAAAGTATTGCTTCAACCTTCACCAGAATCATAGGGGGGCATTAAAACTGAACTAATCTAAGGACATTAAAATTCAATTCATAACATTTGAAGGCCAGAAAATTAAAGAAGTATCTGGGACTTGTCGATGGCATTGGCATAAACCAAAAAGGTGAACCCATTATGAACAGTAAGAAAAAATTGAGGATTAGCCTTACAGGAAACCCTTGCCGCTTGCCCTCTAGGAAGATCAGTTTATTTCCTTCCATGTCACGGGATCAAACTCCCTGTAGCAGGAACGAACCCCTGTGAGGCTTGGACCCAGACTGAGGATAGGCATTCAGGGGTAGAGGCCCAAATTTGGGCGTATTATAAGATGGGTATGCACGGAATCCTGGTGGGCATGGTGTTGTATGTGTGCAAAAGAGGACCAAACTTTGCTCAGTATCTTGGTGGCTACCAAATCACCAGAATAAAAAAATTCTAGCCTTTTCCAACTCTTTCTGGAGGAAATTTTTGCACCCAAGCATCCTAATATGTGTCATGTTCCGTTTGATCCCCGAGCCTCATCAGCTCAAAATTAACATCAATTCCAATTCCCCTACACACATAAAACTATTTTCCACCACAGAACCGATCAAATTATGCCCAACTAATAAATATCCAGGTGTACCACCAAAATGAAACACTTCTTTTTCTAGGGTTTTAAATGTATGTCAAGGGGGTTTGCTGAAAATGTCCTCAGTTGCAGGAGATCATTTTGATGGGTAAGCTCATCTGGGAAATAATCCATAAAACTCAAAACATGAGGTTGTGGTTTAATTGTACCTCTTTGAAAGTCCATACCCAGAAATTGAATATCTGTCTTGTAGGCTTCAATTTTAGATAGAGAGAGAACTATTTTGTGAGAATATACTAGATCATAAATAATGTTAAGATGCTCATCATGTTCTTCTGGGGATTCGCTGAAGATAAGAATATCGTCAATATAGACAATGATAAATTCATAGAGTGGATGGAGATAGAATCCATCAGTTGCTGGAACTAGCTGGGAGAATTTCTTAGGCCAAATGGCATGACAAGCCATTAAAAGTACTACAGTTGTGAACTTGAATGCCTTTACTCTCAGTTGCCCGGTGCTGGAAGGAATGGCACTCTGTAATAGTGATTTTGTTGGGGACTTGGAGATGTTGTCTATTGCTGTTAAGTTCGTAGCATTGAAGAAGTTATGCATGAAAAATTGCTCAATTTCTGATGATGACCTTGAAACCACTGCCAATGGGTGGCCTAATCTTGTGAAATTGAAGGTGAAAAGGTGCAAAGGAGTAACAATCAAATCATCTGTCTGCTTGAGACACATAGAACTTCTTTGATTGTTTCAGTGGATAGTGGGTCACAGACACCATCAGAGAATGAGCAAGGTAGTCCTCTTCAGACTGGAAATGATAGTCATTAGTGCACCAACTCATGTGCTATGTGGAAGCAGAGCTCCATTTACAAAGACAAAATTGGGTATAACAACTTCCGATTTTCTTAAAAGGCCCATTTCTGCTGGCCAATCCCAGGTTTAAGCTTTAGAGATTCATGGTTAAGAGGATAAGCATCCTATAATTAATTAATCGCTCCAGTGATTCTTTCATTTGAAGGAAGCTCTGGAATCAGCACTGCAACAAATTTCGTGGATTCTCTTTGGCTATTATTTACAGACTTTGCCTATCTATCCAATTCTGGATAAATTCAGACTGGCAAAAGGACCGAGTCTTTGAAAAGTTGAGGGGTTTTCATTCTCTTAGAATGTGCATGCTTTTTTCTAATTAGGTATATGAAATACCAGTTTGAAACACCGGGTCCATGTAATTTGTAGAGACAAATTCTTTGATGAGCCATAATAATGTATCTTGGGGCTACCACTTGAAATGAATGACATACTAGGACGCAAATTCCTTGCTACAAGTTTGCTTCATGCTGTTGGAGCCGGCTGGGAATTATAGTATTTCAGAACACTTTCACATGTTTCAGGCTGTAGGAAATTGGAGCAGATATACAAGGTTCATGTAAATTTTCATTAGTTTATTTTTTAAAAATGTGATTTTATTGGTACTAAGGACCTGTTTCAGGTGCATATGCATGCTTGCATCTGCACATATGCCTAAGTTCTGGCTATTCTAAATTTCCTTAGTTTAATATTTTTATGATCCCTTTCTCTCTCTCTCTCTCTCATACCCCTTTTTAAGTTTGTTTGCACGATCCATGTGTTGAAAGTAATGAAAATTTTCATGTCTGTTTTTATTAAAACTTAGTCATGGTGTACTACTACTAAGAACGTGCTGAAGTGACTTATTTTCTTATTTTTCCTCAAAATGTGATTATATTCGGTCTGTTGAAAATGGTTGATATCTTGCGTCTCCGACCTCTTGCATTTTGCTAAAGCAAACCTCTCAAATATAGGTTCATATCAATTGTTCCACATAAAAAATACAACTTGGGGCTGGTTATTCCTTGTAAATTAGAAACTGGTAAGTGAAATTGGGTTTTCTTCATTAGGCATCATAGATAGTGCATTTTCTTTTGTAAATATCTCATGTTGTGCATGTGTAAATTCTGGCTATTCTTAATTTTCCTAGTCTGTAGTAGTTTCTATGATTCTGTGTCTCCGTTTCTTGCCTGTACTCTACATTTTTGCATTTCCAGTCTCAAAACTATTAAGTATTTCATGTAATTTTTTGAGATCTGTGCCATAATGAATTATTGAACTACTAGGAAAGTTCTTAATTGCTTTGTTTCATTTCCCTTGAAATGTGATTATTATCGATCTGTGGAAAATCATTAAAGTCTTCGGCCCTCAACCTTCGCATTTACCCATGGCAAAGTTCTGAACATTAGCAAAGTTTTGTTATTCCTTGAACTATAGAAAGCAATACACATGGAATCATGTTTTCTTGACTGGGCACCATAGCGAGTGCATTCTCTTCATAACGATCCTATGCTTCTGTTTTGCATCTTTATAATATATATGGATTTTTATATGACAGAAACTTGGTGGTTCATCCATGTCAGGTTTATGTGCTATCATCTCAGATATACTGAGCTTTTATATGCATTCAAGCTGGGAACCACCTCTCCTCAGGAAGAAATTGAGTTAATAGTATAAATTCTGTATACTGACTTTCCATCATCTAAGTTTTAGTTTCGTTAGGTGCAAACAACACAAGTTTTCTACATTATTAAGAGCAATTTGTAATTTATTTTGTCTTTACAGAGAATCTGTTATCCTTGGAACGGATATTTGAATAATAGCATTAAGTTTATTGTTGAGATGATGCTAATGTTCTAAGGATTTTTGCCACAAGGTTTCTATTTTGTAGTAGTTTACGTACCAAGATGCTTAGCATTTGTGCAAATCTATGCTAAACCGAGTTTCTAGGATGGGGATGACAGGGGATGGGGGGACGTGTTTCTGGGACGGATTTTTTGGGAGGCTATTTTGTAGGGAACTGCAGGGGACAACTATTAAAAAAGGGAAAATTAGAAAATATAAGGAAATTTCAAATATTCAAATGATAACATCGATAAGGCATTTGTCATATACATTATAGAACCTTAATACATAACATTAGAGCTGAATTGAGATTTCACATAAGAGTCAATGTGCATATATATAATAATTACTACGAAATGCCCAAAGGTTGTAGGTTTCAACTACAAAATGACAAAAACATGGAAAATCTACTGCTGCCCCTAATCAGCATCTGCTAACATTGCATCAAAATCAGAGTTTGAGTCTGAGTCACTGAAACTATGAGGGACTGCCTCATCCAATGGAACTCCAATCAATCTTTCCTACGCCTCCTCATCAACTTGTGTGGCATCTTCTGGATCAACATCCCAACGTGCGGTTGAAGTCCGACAATGCTCAGGTGTTTGTCGATCTTGAAGTTGCAAAGCACCATGCACGGCCACCAACTTCTTAGCTCGATAAGAGGTAAGCCTATTCCTCTTAACTGAGTAGATGAAGTTGTATGTGGACCAATTTCTCTCTGTAGCAAAGGAACTAGCAACTTGTGAAAGGAGTCGAGTGGCAAAAATCCTAAAGTTTGGTGCATCTCTACCATGCCATCTCCACCATCCAATAGGGTTGGCTTGAGCTAATGTAGCTCTATCCAACCTCGACTTTGGTTTGCTATATGGTGGACCACAAAGATTGACAAATGCTAGTCACTATGTTTGAAGTAAAGTAGACTCCTCATCATTTTACATCTTTCGAAGGGCCTTCATGAGCCCTTCTTTTATCTCTTCAGCATTAGATGGAGGCTCTCTCCTTGCCTGTGTTGCATTCCATTTGGGATATAGAGCATAGGTTTCCTTATGAAGCGTGGTGTTCATAGTGTTCCACCACCGTGTCACAATGGGTATGATATGCTTCTCATAAAATCCTAAATTAAGATCCCTGCTATGAATGGCTTGCTTCATCTGCCCAAGCATGTTGTCAAGTGTTTCATAAATCTCTCCAAGACTAAGAGACTTTGTATCAACATATCTTATGACCTGCACAAAAGGTGAGATATGGAAAAAAACATATCTACAAACAAGTTACAAACACTTTCAAAAAATATTAAGACTCAAAGAGTAAATTCTATTACAAAGAATGAAAATTAAAATAATTTACAAGTTAGAGACATTAATAATAATCAAATAAGCAATTTCTTACCTCATTGTGGACCACCAATCATCGTCAAGGATCTTTTGTTTTACACTTTTTCCTTCCGTTGAGTTTGTCTTTGGCCATTTGCCTCTTCTTGATTAACCATCATCAACTGTAGAGACTCCTGCACCTCAAACATTGTCTCTAACAAAATAAAGTAGCTAGCATATTTAGTATCCATGGGCTTGAGGAATTCCTTACTTGAAAAAGTCCCGAACAAAACAAGTGAGGTGTGATGGTTGCAAATGAACATTTGTATGTCTCTAGCTTCTTCCATCACTGCCTTTACCCAATTTATCTTTGGGAAATGTCTTTCAATGTGTTGTTCAACATATGAACACAACACAGGGTCTATAAAATGTGCTTGTAAGCACCCTCCACCATAAAGCCAACTAATTTACATACACGGGTTGGATTAGACGCCACTTGTACAATATTTGAGGGCCCAACCTTTTCTATGACATTCTTCAAAGTTTGAAATTGGAAGTTTGCATCTTTCCTCTTCCTTGAACAACAATAGCTCTAAGAAAACAAGAGTTAGTCTGTATGCCCCACTACTAATTTTTTGCAACACATGATAAGGGTCAAAGTATTTAGGTGAAAGCTTGTTATCCCTCTTCTTTTGTTTCAGGGACAGCTGCTTATACGACTGCAATCACACAAACAAAGTCTCCAACTTCAAAGTATCGTTCACTATTATGTCGATCAGCTTGTTGCTTCATGCAGTTCTGTGTCATTGCCCAATCTGCTTGCAATACAAACATGGCATATACCAATGCTGTTGTGGACTAATCCCTCCTGAAACATTTTCCTTTCCTTTGTGGTAAATGTTCTCAAAGTCATAACCCAACATCTTTGTGACCCAATTTTTGTTGTTTTTCAGATGATAGGTGTTTGCTCTAAGAAGTATTTCAGACTATCACAATCTTTCTTCACTTTGAAGTGATAACCCATGAGATATGGTCTCCATTGTTTGACTGCATGAAGAATAGCCATCAATTCCTTTTTATAAGTTGGTTTCGAAAAATTCTTACCGTTGAGTTGACAACTCTCAAATGCAATGGGGCAGCCCTCTTGCATTAGTACTGCACCCATACCACACCCTAAAGCATCACATTTGACAATGAAGGTTTTGAAGAAATCTAGGGTAGCAAGAATTGGAGTGGTACACATGGCCCTCTTCAACGTCTCAAATGTCTCTGTTTCATCCTGCATTCCAATTGGTAATCTTTCATCAATAAAGTTGCGAGTGGTGCATTGCAATGCTAACATAATTCTTCACAAATCTGTGAATAGTAACAAGTAATCCCTAAGAAACTGCTAAGATTTTAAAGAGTTTTAGGTAACTTCCTAGTCCCACCATGGCCTTGATCTTTTCAGGATCTACTTTTACACATTCCATGAGAAATTATATGACCTAAGTATTGTACCTCCTTTACTCCAAAAGCACACTTGGAGGGATTGGCATAAAGGTTTTGTTGTTCAAGAGTTTCCAAAACTTATTTACATGATGTGAAGTGTTCCTCCCATGTCTTGTTGTAGATTAATATATCATCAAAGAAACATGACAAACTTGTTTTGTAGAAATGGCTGAAAGATAGAATTCATCAAACTTTGGAATGTAGATGGTGCATTTGTAAGGCCAAAAGGCATCAATATAAATCATAGTGGTCCTCATGTATTCCTAAATGTTGTTTTATGAATATCCTCATCTTGAATTCTAATATGATGATATCCTAATCTAAGATCTAAGTTTTGTAAAATAAACAACACCATGTAACTCACCTAGCAAATCATCAATGAAAGGAATAGCAAACTTATCTTTTACAATGTATTTGTTGAGCTCCATATAGTTTGAAAACATGTGCCAAGTTTCATCCTTCTTTTTTACCATCATAACTGCAGAAGAGTAAGCACTTTGACTATGGAAAATAATTCTTACTTCCATACATCTCCTATACCATTTTTTCAATCTCACTCTTCTGATAGATATGGGTACCGATAAGGTCAAATGTTGGGTGGTTGGCTGCCTGGTTCACTAGCTGAATGGCATGATCATGATCTCTTTTGGGAGGCAACCCCTTCGGCATATCCCCAAAAACAACTGAGATCTCATTAATAATTACTTATAGATATGATGGTATAGATCCTTTTGATTGTTGAGCTTCCATTGAAAACAGTTGTGCCATAAACCCATATGCACCCTTCTTAAGCATTTATGAGATTTTATGAGAGCTCACCAACTATGGATATTTTCTCCTCATCCCATGCAACTCAAAAGTATTCCCGTCAGAGTGAAAACGCATGAACAAATATTAGGAATTTCATCTCAACAATTCTCATTGTAGTAAGCCATTGGACCCCTAACATAATGGCTACACCCTCCATGGAAATGGACATACATGGGTCTATTTAGCAACTAATATCTCATGGATAGTTTAATATGGTGGCAATTTCCTGAAAATAGCTAAATATACCTCCATCTAAAACCATGACCTGAAAATATTGGGGTGGATAAACAAAGCAATTTAAGTGCATAAGGCCAACTTATGATTGATGAAGTTGTGAGTACTTCCAAAGTCAATTTATACTATCATTTGTTTCTTTATGAACCTAATGACCTTGAGGGTTTATGGGGTGTTAATGCCTGAAATTGCATGGCAAGAGATAATTGGTTGAGATTCCTCAGCGTTAACCTAAAGCACCTCTTCTTCTTCATTGGATATTTCACCATCTCTTTTTCTTCCTCATTGGGCCCTTCAATGTAGAACAATTTCTTCTCAGCACATTTATGTCCTTTGCTCCATTTGCTATCACAACTAAAACATAGCCCTTTTGCTCGTTTCTCTTCAATTTGTTAAGGAGTTAATTGGGTAGGTTGAGGGAATGATTGTGCTAAAGCATGATGCTCCTAATGTTAGTAGTTAGAGCCCTTCATTTGACCAAATCTCTTTTTTCCACTTGACGAGCAATGATACCATGGATTTGATATAGAACCTGGATTAAGCAAGCCTACTCAAGTTGAATGCTATCCTTGAGACCACCCAAGAACAAATCATTTAGGTTATCCTTTATAGATGCAATCCACATGTAAGCACATTTTATGGAATTGTTGAATATAATCCTTCATTGTCCCTGATTTATCGCAACTTTGCTATCTGGCTAAACAGTTCTCATAACATTGTTGATATAGTGTATCTAGAGCTCATTTGTGAACATTGACCAAGTAACAGGAAGACCCTTCTTTTTCTTTTACTTGCACATCCATCTATACCAAATGAACTGTTATGGTTCTAGATACAAAGATGCCATAACCACCTTCTATCCACTTGGAACTTGATGTAGATCAAAATAATTCCCCATTTGGTTGATCTTTAAGTGACTAGACCTTTCCCATCAAACTTACTGCATTTCCAATTTTGGAATTATGTTTCGTAACAAAGGTACATTGTGGATTGGATTGGCTAGAAGATCCATCGGGTTGTGCAAATGATCCACCCATAGATTGGCCTGATTTGTATTTGAGTGTGCATTGCTTAAGGAATCCAATGTGCGACTTGAATGGGAATTCATGAGAATAGTATGAATGAATTAATGACTATCAACTCCGCATCTCTAATTGTAATGTTTGACATCAAATTTTCCTTTATCATTTCACCCTTTACTATACTGCAAGCTTTGTCAAACTTTCACCTCTAATGAGTGAAAAAATCGAGGACATCTTTATTCACCTGTTCTTTACCTTTTCTAAAGCTGGGTGATTAACTCTCAATACCCCAGAAGCCAAAGATTCATAATCCATATCTTCCTTATTTGGAGTCATTCCTGGAATTAAGTTGACCCCTTCCCAGGAAATTAGGGCTCTAGTATAAAGAAATACATTAAGAACAAGCCATGTTAACATTCATGCAGAGATTTCCCAAAATGTAAATAACTTAGAGAAATTCCATAATTGCAGCCTCATGGCATGCAAAGATTTTTGGAGAGTTTGATTGGTTAAATACTAAAATGGTAATATATAGGGTACCTAATTTTGGCCCAAATTGAAGTTCTAATAAATTAGCTTAGAGACATTAGGAGAGAAAAATATTCAATGATAGACGACTTAACCATGGACTCAAGTATGCAATATGAACTTTACCTCCTCTAGGTCGACCTATTTCACATAGAGATATGTAAAAGTTGGCCATACAAATTATATTATGAAAAATGTAGCACTAAAACTAATTGGAATACGGATAGCCTGGAGTCCTATAATGGAGGAAGGAATTATATGAGAAACCAAAATTAAGGTTTATTTAAAACAACTTTTGCAAATTTATTCAAAAATGTATGACAATACCAAAGATATGTGTTCAAATTGGATGTAGTGAGAAATCTTAGATAGGTTTGAAGATAGACTGAATCCACATCAATTCTCTATCTGCACTAACCACCCGCTCTGGTTATGCAACATATAAGCTTACGAATCACTCAAAAAAACATAACTAGGGTTTTTGACCAAAATAATTTGCTGGCCAAAGTTAAGAGTTCCTTTGACAATGTGAAGTGTGTGTAGCTTGCCAATGATGTGTGTGTGACCATGAAGCGAGAAAAATTGTAAAACACAAATGGTGTGTAGTAGTTACTTAGATTGCTGATACACCATCAGTGTGTGTGTGTGAAACTATAGTGTGTAGCATTGGATTACAATATTCTGAACACCATGTGTGCATACTTTTTTTGGGATAGTGTAGCCATTGTAACACTCCAAAAATTCTACACTTGGAGAAGCAGTCTTAGATCAATATTTCAAACACAACAGATGTAGTGTAAGCAAATGACTTAAAATCCAACATAGAAAACTCACTATGTCATCACCAACGGGAGGATTTTGCAACCTCCACAACCTTACAATAAGACTCAAGTGCTCTTTCCCCATGCTCAATATGATGATCATCTGACACCAATAGTTTACTACCTCCTATATATACCCTACTTTATGCTATGTAAACCACCTATTTCTTACATGGAGGTAACTCTGACAACACCCAAGTTCCATTTTTCATTAAGCATATGAAAGCATAAAGTAGTTGGCTCAAAAATTTGTGAAACAACTGAATTGAGAGCAAAGTTTACCTACTCAAGATTTTGTACTGCTTGTTTCCCATATTTGGTGGATCTACCTTCCAATGATTTTTGTATTGTTGTGTGCTATAGTACCACTTTGGCCTTTTATGTTGACTAGCTGGATCATTATTTGTTTCACTTGGTCCTGCTATGGAGCTAGACTCCTTTGATGTTTGTCTTTTTTAAGTCATGTTCCCTTTTAGTACTAGAACTCGATTCATAGTCATCATTATGAATCCAAAGATTACTAGTATCAATAGGTGTACCATCTTTTGAGAAATACGGGATTTTCTCATATATTGTCACATCTTGTGCTCCATGCTTTACAAGTAGGAAATGGTTTTCTAACCTGTTTATCTAACTGACATCCTTCACAAACATTTTGATTTTCCTGAATAAATGGGAGTCCATGCACCATTTTATTTTTACTCAAGATGTTTAAATACTAGCATAGAGTACTATTTTGAGCCAATTGTTGATAAAGCATATTGTTCTACTGATTTAGGATCTATAAGTTCATACAAACTCCTTTCCCTTATACCAACAACAACAATCTTATCATTGAGTGTAGTAACATTACATTTGTTTCCTTCAAACTTAATTATCAATTGTTTGTTTTTGGTAATTCCACTGATGGACAAAAGCTCTTCATTCATATTTGCTACATATCTGACATTGTTAAATGTATATTTGTACTCATTATTCAATATGATTTGCACATCCCCACATCCCTTAATATCATGCGTCCAACCATCTCCTAAGGAAATAGTTTCATTACTACTTTTATCCTCAACAAAGTTTACATACCGATCTCAATGACACGTGTAGTGTCGTGAAGCTCCTGAGTTGAAGTACCAAGTGTGAGACTCACTGGATTGGTCATGTGATGTTGCAAAGGCAAATTCAGTAGATGTCTCTTCTTTTGCAATGTTAGCATGTCTAGATTTCTTGTTTGAATTAGCCATATTTTCTTTTCTTTTTCTGCAATCTTTCTTAAAATGCCCTGGTGTCTTGCAAATAAAAACACTTCCATTTTGATTTTTTAGAATCATTTACATTGCTCTTTGAAGGATCTTTATTTGCTGAATTGATGTCGAGGAATCTGCATTAGTTTGCTTTCCCTCTTTCTGCATGAGAAGTATAGACAACTTCTCAAAATCAATCACCCGTGTTTCTGCAATCATATGCAACTCAAAAAATGATTCAAATGATGC
The DNA here is from genome assembly GCA_019776745.2 of Taxus chinensis. Classification (NCBI taxonomy): domain Eukaryota; kingdom Viridiplantae; phylum Streptophyta; class Pinopsida; order Cupressales; family Taxaceae; genus Taxus; species Taxus chinensis. The sequence continues at coordinate 869,377,164 of CM034148.1, read as the reverse complement.
TGGCAAGTTCTATAGTACTAGAATCAAATCTTGCTCATCTACAAGCTTTTCCACTGCTTTCAATTGATCACAAATGTTCTTTAACTGCAACAAAAATTCAGAGACCGAATCACCCTCCCGCATTTTTAGTGGAAAATAACAAGTTTTTCAAGTGTAGTACCCTACCGGTTTCCGAAGCTTTGGTACTTAGATGTTAGAATTTTCCACAAATCCGAAGCACTAGTTGCATTTCTAACTTAAGGAATTAAATTATCAACCACTAAAAGTTTTAGCAACATCAATGCTTCTTTATGACTCTTCTCATAGTTATTAGGTTCATCAACTGAAAGTTCATCATCATCTGGGATTTTTTCTTTGCCAAGTACAATTTGATCAAGATTTTGATACTCACATATTGTATCTTATGACTCCACAAACTAATATTTTTCCATGTCAATTTTTGAGAATCTGGCAGCGACAAGTGTTGTAAACCAGCCATTTGACCTAGTCTTTCACGAAAACATTTAAATAAAAAAAACTATGAAGGCTTTAACAAAAATTCCTTTTGCAGACTGATTCTACCCTAAAGCTGGATAACATTGTCAGTTTTCAGCAAAAAACTCTATACTGTTTGTGAAATTTTAAAATAACAATTTCCCGTAAAATTGCCTAAAAAAGATGGAAAATTTAAAATCTCAAGATTTACAACCCCGTTTGCAAAAATTCTTTATGCCTGTGGACAAGGACCTCAAACTTTAAATTGTGGCAAAGATTCAATGGTTTTCTCCTTACAGTTCTCCGGCTACGGAATTAACCATGTCTTTTCAGGCAAGTGCTTAGGTTAAAAAAAAGGTTTTCTAAGTTTTAATTGATTTTCCAGAAATTTAAACAATCAATTCAATCCTAAATACTGCTATCTATCAAAACTTTGGATAAAAATAATATGAATTAAATCATCCAATCATAATCCTCTTGTGTGTTTGTAGAAAAAAAATGGCGTGCTGCTCCTCCACATGGCGCCTTCCTCCACCTGGCACCTTGAATGGGCTGCCAAATGGACTGAAATTGCTGGGATTTTGAGCAGAATTCTTCAAAAGAAACCCTGCTCCTGATTATGGCGCCCTTTGGCTACAAATTTGGGCTGAATTTGAGCTGCCCTACTTCACAGAGCTCCTCCCACATCAAAAAACGCCTTCCTTCACTTAAAAAACGTCCTTCTCTACCTTCTCTCTTCACCACAGATGCCTTTAAACAGCAAAAGAATGCTTTTCTTTGGCCTGCAATAGCAAAAACGCCCTCCTTTCACTGTAAAACGCCTTACCAATCAGCAAAAACGCCCTGCTGTTCTTGGCTTTGTCTTTCCTCAATGCTGCAATAAAAAAACATCAGAACGTCTCTTCTAATTCTGTTCCTTTCACCCACTGGGTTTACCAAGGAAAACTTCCTCTCACAAGATCTTCACCGGGTGCATTTACTCACTATGTTTCCTCCGTGACAAGATCTCTTCCTCCCGCGCTCACAAAACCATAAGCTCTGACACCAAAATAATAGGAATACATAGGAATACGTGAGTTGTTTATTTACCAATAGATAGCCTATTATATAGGCCAACAACAAACTCCTATAATGGAGGAAGGAATAACAAAAGATATATGGGAAGCACAAAAAAGCTTTACCCGTGAAACAACTTACCCAATGACCAAGGAGGTTAAACACCTTAACAACTTACATTAACATAATTAAACTAAGCTTAAATATGCACTAGTTGAAAGAAATAATACAAGCTGGACTCTTTTGAACATTTCAGTGGGCCATGATCACACTTTCTTGGAATGATGCATACATTATTTCATCAGGTGTAGATGTGCTCAATGATCACATGCCTATTCGAACAATAACTGTGTGTCCCTTTCCCTATCGATCATTTAATTTTCTATCTATTGATTGAACTAAAGGCAGTTTCTGTGTAAATATATTTGTGCATCTTAGGCATATTCCTCAGAAAGTTTAATTTTTTAGAGATTTGAGATTCATTTCGAACGTAGTAGTTTGATTTATATTAATCTAAAAATGACCACAATTCATTTAGGGTGATGTGAGTCCATTGTGTTTGTTTGAGATATTGCATACAACTGGCTATTGGATAATAGTTTGACCGGCTACTATCAACAGGCCACTGTTTAAGTAAAACATGAGCAAAATGATTGATGACCTTGCTTATGGTTCTTTGGTGCCATTGAGTAATATCACATGGTTGTGTGCTTTGATACTGTTCCAAGCAAGATCCAGGTTGAGTTCTTTAACATCCATCAACAAGTATATGGTAGTCTATCGCCAATGTTGATTTAAACTAATATTATTAGTGAAATGTACATCACAGTTACGCCATTTAAAACTTGTTGTGTCTTAATACTTTAGTTATGGACTATGGGATGAATATGATAAAGAGGAAAAGTCCATATTTTGCATTTTACAAGTATATTGAGTGCCATGGAAGATATGCTGTTATGAAAATATGAAATGCTATCAAACAACAGTTGTATTTTAATGGAGTAGGAGGTGAAAGAGGCAGGTGTGCACAACATTAGAATTACAAGATTTTAATCCTTTTTTATTAAAAAGGATTGTTTTATCCTTCCAACCAGATAAAGCTCTTGGACCAGATGTTTTTCCATTTTTCTTCTACCAAGCCTTTTTTTTTGATGAAAAGAGATCTTATATTATATTAATGCAATAAGATACAAGATAGCTTTCAGCAAAAAAAGCGGGGCAGTATGAGAGCACACCCCAAAACCACAAACAAACAAGGCCGAGCCTAGTACAAAAACAAACAAACTAGGCAGCACCTAGGCAACCATCAAAACACAACATTATGCAGCAGCAACAAACATTCTTGAAGCAGGGAGATCATGATCATCCAGCCAACCCAAGCCTGGGAGGTCCTTGCCGGCATTTGGAATATCCCAACCAGGGGGATTTTCTTCTTCTTTTTCTGCCTCTTCCCGAGTGGGAATGGCAAGAGAGATGTGAGGAAACTTTTCAGAAGGTGGCGGGGTGGCGACAGGGGCAAGTTCCAACCATCAAGTGTGCGCAGCTCGGGACCCCCAACCTTGCTGGCGAGCTGGTGGTGAGTGACTCCTCTGTTGGTGAGGGCGGGGCGAGCGACGATCCCGGTTGAAGGAATGCCGCTGAGATCGGCTGAAGGAATGCCGCTGAGATCGGCTGCAGCTACCACCTGCAACCATGCGGCGAGGAGCGTCGAGATGGTGAGGGTGGCTCCCGAGCATGTCATCAAAACAGATTAATTGGAAGTTGTGGAAGAGTAAAGGTAAAGGTAAATGAAAAACATGCTCCAGCATGTAAATGCAATAAAGCTGGTTCTCATTCCAACAATTTCAGAAGTGGATCATTTGAACCACTATAGACTAATAGCTTTGTTTAATACGGTCTAGAAGATTCTTTCCAAAATGATAGCTATGAGGTTAAAACCTATTTTTCAAACTATAGTTTCCCTATCACAATCTGCGTTGGTTCAAGATAGACCACTTGAGAACAAATATCATTTCAGTTCGAGAGCTTTTTTCATTCACTTCATCCTCAAAATCGACAAGGTTTTCTAATCAAATTGGATATTTCGAAAGCCTTTCACGGGCAGTTGGCAATTGATAGAAACCACTTAGTGCTTTTGGTTTTTAGTCATCTCTTCATTTAATGGATTAACAACTTTATTTGCACTCCCATGTATTTCATTTCCTTGAATGGTGAGTTAGGGATCCCCCTTCTCGTCCGCTAGAGGCCTATGCCAAGTGGACCCTCCCAACCCCTATATCTTCATCACAATGGGAGAAAATTTATAAAGGGTAATTGAACAAGTAAAATTTGCAAACGCAATTCATGGCCTGCTAGCTGTTAAGAGAGGGACGAGATACAAAATTTTTATTTTGTAGACCTCATCTTGCAACATTTTCAAGTAACATCGGGACAGAAAATCAGTAAGGAAAAATCTCATGTTATATTTGTCAATGTGCCTCTTCTTAGAAAGCATGCAATTCTAAGGATACATCAGTTTCTTTAAAATTGAAAGAACAAACATTGGGGCATTTGGCTTTGGCTGTGCAAGGATGAATTTAATGATGTAAATGCATTCTGCATGCCCTAATCTGCAAAAACCACTCTCACTTTGTGAGGTTATGTCATGAATGATTGGGAATTTGATCCCCTTTGCTAAAATAGGCATTAGTTACTTCAGTTTCCTGAAGGTGTTTTTTCCGCTCATGTGTTCCTAAGACCAACAAGCTCTACATTGGCAAAGATGATGTATTTGATGAGATGGGAGAGTCCGGTCCACCTTCCACACCATCATATGTTCGAGGTTTTGATCCTGTAAATATAAGAATATAAGTCTTCTAGTTTATTACTAAGTCACTATTAGTTATGCATTAACTAATGTTTGTTTAGTTTTAACCACCACAATGATTTTGTAACTATCTCTTGCATAATAAAATGACAGACAAACTATTAAGTGTGCATTCCTATTTATCTTCATTATTTCTTTGCTCACGTCTTCTAGCATTGGCGTTAGAGCTTAGTGCATGAATTGATGATGAACAAAATTTGAAGAGGACATGGCTGTGCGAGGCTTCAAGGACAAAATATAGTCGATGCCATTTAAAAGGTGCAAAAAAAGTCAATGTTTAAGGGCACAACATTCGCTGGAGAAAAAAAAAGGGCCATTTGAGGGGACAACTTTTGTCGTGTTTTCAAACGAATTTGAGGGCATTTTGAAGTGCCAGGGAATGAAAATAAGAAGTCACCATTTTTGAAGGATTTTTGAGGTCTGTTTGTGTAGTTAGGGCATGAAAATAAGACATTTTCAAGACAAAACATGACAGGCAGAATGTTGTAGAGAAAAATGTGAGTATGGGCATGTTTTTTGCAAAATATAGTCCAAAATCATGAGGAAGAGGAAAAATGCTATTTTTGAAGGTATCTAGGGCAAAAAAAAAAATGCAGTCACCCATTTCCATATTTGCAAATTTGCAAGGGTCATTTACTACTAGGGCGCACAATTTGGTTGTTTTTTAGTCACCAACCAGTCGTTCAGGGCATAAACCTACTTGGTACAGTTTCCTTTCTTTGCTTTAAAAAAACCAACTTTTAAAAATCTTGTTTGCATTAATGTTGGCTAGATTTTTTACATAGCATAAAACCTAGGCAGTCATGAGATAAATCTCCCTCATTTACTGGTGAGGCTCCCGTGTCAGATTTGTCAATTAAAGTATGCTAGTATCTATATGGGGTTTTAGTTTAACTGTTCAGCTCATGAACCATAGCTGTACAGTTCTGCAGCAAGTAAGCAACTGTTTAAAGAAAGGAAATATTTATAGAAGAAGGGAATTATATAAACACAGAGAAGAAATGGGGAAGATGTGCATCCCAATCAATAGATAACAGAGTTGATTGCATGTGCATAGAAGAAACCAATAGATATAAACACAGAATTATAAGCAAAGGCAACCTTAGATCTAGATCTAAAATAACACAGTTTATTCAAAGATCTAAGATAGAAAGCTAGAAACAAAATACACTGTGACACAAAGTTTTCCGGAAATTTGCTCCTGTATATTCCTTTGCTTCAAGTGGCTCTCAGGGGTTTCAGCACAAAGTTTGGAACACAAGAATGCTGCTTACAAATTCTGATCATTAATCTGGAGGTTCTTCTTCTACTTATAGAATGTAGAAGGGAAAGTACAAATGGGAAACTCAACTGAACTGAAACATAAACAAGTAAAGATAACATTTGGCAATCATCCTCCACTAATTTCTCCTTAAGTGACACATGTATCACTTAACTAATATAATTGTTCCACATAACTTTAAGTAATGGTTTCAAAACCAATAACTTTAAAGTTTTACAATTTCATCTGGGAACGTGGAAAATAGAAGAAAGAATAGAAGAAGTCAAGCCAACTGTAACATTTATGTCTTCTTTTTGTTTTGATACTGGATATACTTGTCGAACATGTAAGTCAACATCTTCCTATTTGTTTTAGCCACTGCTTCCTTTTCTGTCCTGAACTGCAGCAATCCCTCGTTCAACACCTTGATACACGCTTTCACATCCTCCAAGCTTTGCCTGAACTTCGCAATATCCGCCTGCAGTGCCACCAGCCTGCTAATGGAATTCATCGTGAAAGGCTTAGTAGCTCCATCAATTCTGCCTTGTACCATAAGAAGAGACCCTTCCAGGGAATTAGGCATTCTGCTAGGAATGATCCGTACGCATGAAGTAACATTTCCGACCACTTCCTCAGTGAAAGCAATGATACTGTCTGGTAAAGATGATGTCTTACTCTCAGGTGCTTGCATCTTCTTCAGCAAAACTCTACAGATCTCCAAACGGAAAGATACTGCAAACTCCAGTTGCTTCCCCTTCTCAACTGATCCGTCCGATACAATCTGCTCTGCAACCAATACTTCTCCCAGCAGCTTGTTGATTTTGGCCAAAGTACTTAGGTTACTTTCAACAACTGTGTTCATATCTACTATGCTTGTCACCAGTTGCTTCAGTTGATTTGCTGCATCATTCATAACCCTTAGGCGGGTTGATACCTCTCCGAGTTGTATAGAAGCTTGACGAATAATCAAATTCTTCCATTCGTCAATAGCTTTCACCTGATTGCTTGCATCTTCCATCTCTTGCATAAGATGATCACTCACCTGAGCTGAAATGGGCCAAGTGGAAGATTTAGCAACCTTGGCTATGATCTCGCACAACTGAGATACTTGCTTCTGAAGTTCGTCTTTCTCCTCCTTTTCTCTGTCAAGCCTAAGGAATAGAGCATCTATCAATGTTTGTGTGTCTTGCTTCAATCCTTTTGTAGTGGCTTGACCGATGGGTACTCTGGTTACTGTTACATCTTCTTCCGTGAGCTCATCCTCCTTTCCCTCCACCGGAACTGACATCTCAGCAAACTTCAGCCCCGACTCCTCGATGATCAACCTTGAAGTTACCTTAGCAACTTTAGGTTTTCTATCTATCCGCCTAGACTCCGAAGTAGCTGCAAGTCGTGTTCCTCCAAGTTCATTTCTACTCTAGCTTCTAGAACCAACTGCGAAGCCAACCATTCTAAGCAGTTACTTCTCGGAGGAATGAGAAGTTGCTGAGTGCACTACTATCTCCCGCTCTGTTACCTCTCCATCAGAAACTGCTACAGTGTTATGGCTGCCATCTTCTGAATCATCCAAGGACAAAGCTCTTTCGAACTTTGCCATCTGCAGCTTCAACGTCTCTTCTGAAACAGGTGCTGAACGGAGTGGCTGAGGAGAGAAGATGAATGTTGCCGGATTCAGTGGAGGCATGAAAGTGTCCTGCTGAGGTGCAACAGTCGGTGAAGTATTGGATGCTGGAGAAGCCAGAACTAAAGTCATAGTCATGGAAGTGATCTTCTCCTTTGATTGAGATCTTCTGTGCACTTTCATCTTCTCGGGCCTTCTGCTGCTTTCTCCTCCGTGCTTCCACTTGAGAGAATCTCCCGTGCCGAAGTTGCCCGTGATTTAATTCATCAATGCTTCATCAAGGTAGTATCCTTTCGTTAACAACCAGTTTGAAGTATTCCCCAGAACAGTGCCAGACCTTTCCTCAATCGTATGGCAACCCCCTACGTTATCCTGAAGTATGGCTCTATCTCCTCCCATTTCATGGTAAGTGTCAAGTAACACATTCCCATCATCTCTAAGATCCTCAGGTATCCGTGCTAATCCAAAGTCGAACACTTGCCGTGCTGATAGCCTACTGAAATCCTTTTTTCTAACCTCGTACTCACTTTTGCACTTTATCCAGAAATCCTCTAATGAAGGCACATGTGCGTACTCTTGGGAGATCGTCTTCCTGGCCACCCCAAATGGATCGAAGTTCAGCCATGCCGGGAAGAACTCTTGCTCATACTCGGATAACATTTCCGCTTCCAATCCTTGGGCCTTATAAATGTTTGTGGCAGCTATAATGTCCCACAGTGATCAGGAAAAAGCCGTAGACTTGTGCCGTTTCGACTGAAGGTCGTGTATCTCCACAAGTTGTCTGCTCAGCTCCATGGTGACCAATCTATCATTCGGATATCTGGGCAGCTTAACCGGTTCTCCAGAAAAGCCAGTAACCCTGAGGTATGTGAAATCCGCAAATTGAATGAATAGACTGCCAATTTTGGATAAGGCTTCCCATGCTTCGTTGCTCACCTTATTGGCCTTTAGGTCCTTGGCCAGCTTGCAAATGAATTCGTAGAAGAATTCATCGTTGACCACTTTGAAATTTTTCTTGCACGCAGGTACAGTAAGTTGTGGGTAGCACTCGAAAATGGGGTCCTTAGAAAGAATGCCGCATCTATCCAGCTTGGAGAAGATGCCTTGTGAAGCTGCTGCATATACCAAATAGGAAGCCATTTTGAAGCTGAAAGTACGCTTCACGTTCCGGAGCTGCTCACCAATATTGTTGCTAATGATTTCCGACCAATAGATTATGGAATCAACCTTGTTGATTTCAATGGTCTTGATGAAAGCATACATCCATGTACGGAAAGTGTGAGCGTTTGCCTCGCCATTTATCCTGCATAACAATTTGGCAATATCATCTACCTCTTGTACCAGATTGGACCGTGGAAGAGTTCTTGGGAACTTAGAAGGAGATCTGGGCTTCTTCATGTATCTGCTGTTCATTGTGTTCATGCAGTCAACTCTATGGTTCTCCCACTTGCTGCCGGCATCCTGAATGCTAATGGAAGTCACCACCTTTCGAGCCGGAAACTTTAAACAATAATTGATGAATTCTGTGTCCAACTGAATTATTGTTTTCCCCGTAGCATCTTGCATTGATTTGGATGAAGGATGGTAAGACCTTGCACACTCCATAACGAACTTTGGCAACTGGGCTGTGTATGGAAAGGTTGCAACTCGAATAATTCCACTACTTTTAACTGCACGCATGAGTAAAGTCTTTCCTTCTCTGGATCTATTAATCAATTCGGAAAGAGGTTCCAGACCTAGATTTGTGTCTCTTATGTCTGCGAATTTGGAAGTGATGCACGACTCCATTGTGTGTTCTTTTTCATTCCTTTTTGCCATGGCTTTGTCTATCTTTGTCTGAACAATTCTTTTTCTTCTTATTCAGCCGGAATTCTTCAAAACTGGTGCAGATCTGGATAATTCTTCAGATTTAGAGGATATATTCAATGTATTGGACATTGATTAAAGCTCCTTTTCTTTTGTAAAACACCTGTAACGAATTTCTGCAATTAATTCAGACAAAGATGGCAACCGAAACATGAACAATGGATTTTAATCATAAAAATCTGCATAATTCGAGCCTGCTGCCCCAAAAATTGATGTTTTATTTGCATGCAAAGCGAACATGAATTTTATTAACTTCACCTGAGCACTTGTATCACTTATGCAAACAATTATCCAGACACAAATCAATTTCCTTCAACGTGTGCGCCAAAATTGGAAGCTTTTAGTATTAATTTCACCTTCTTTTGAGCAAAAATCCTCTTCAAATGGGGCGCACTTTTTCTTTAGGCTGCACTTCTTTGCCTGTGAATTAATTAATTCAACCTTATGGTAGCCCCTACTTTTATAATCCTTATGATTTTATAATTAATTGATGCCTTTGCTATTACTGACAATTAATGAATTAATTAATAAACTTCACTTTTCAAATCGGGCGCCTATTTTGTGCATGCTTATGGCTGCCATTAAATAAATTAAATTTATTTAATTTTAGACTTCTGCTTCCACTTAACTCAAGCCTCACAGTATGCTTTGACCTTAACCACTGAAAATATGAATTAATTTAATCATTTAATACTTCAAAAAGTATTATTTCTCTCCCAAAAGGGGTGCACTCTTTGACATAAAGGGGCTGCATTAAATAAATATTATTTATTTAATTTTGGAACAGTCTATTTTCAACCACCTTTTGTCCTTTACCCTTTGTTGACTTTTCCGCAAGCGGTGGGCGCCAAATTTGGGTGAATAATTAATTAAATTGATCAATTTAAAGGCTGCCTTTCCTTCCCCAAAGGGGTCGCACTTTTTGGCATAAAGAATTCTATTTTTAAGAAACACATGACAATGGAGATTATTTACCCTGCAAGGCAGGCAATAAAATCCCACGATTCACTTAAGTCATTTGATTTTCATAATGAGATTATTTACCCTGCAAGGCAGACAATAAAATCCCATGATTCACTTAAGTGATTTTCCTTTTATTCTACAATGAGAATTTTTACTCTGCAAGGCAGGAAAGAAATTCCCGCTTGTCTGCTACCTCTAATTCTCCCATTGTCACTTAAGTGGCGTTGCTTTCATGGGAAAAAGTGCCCTGCTAGACAGGTACAAAATTTCCACCTGCCTGCTGCTTCTAATTTTTCCATGATCCACTTCAATTCTTCTTTTTCCAAAAATGCGGCCAGCCCAGAAGAGGTTTTTTGGTGCACGACTTCGTCTTTTCCCAGTGAACCAGACCTTCGATGGCAAATTCCTTTTGGCATAACGTGCGTATATGATCTCCAACTACTCCAGGCCAAGTATCAGTGCAAACCGGCAAAGGAATTGATCCAGATAAATTTCATAGAAAACGAAACGGGAAAAACACAAAAACACAAAACGTTGGCAGAAGTTACAAATAAAGTCCAGAATGCATTCCTAGTTAAAACCCTACTGGTATATAGGAATAACGATATGTACGATCACAACAGAGTCAAACCGGAGCGCAAATTGCCTCAAACGGGGCTTAAAATTATTAAATACAAATTTGCCGCAGGCAAATCCCGATGATAGAATATAACAATTTTGGGCATCTGGGTATTTGGTGAAAATGGTTGATATGGCTCTGTGGGAATATCTTGACACAATACAAGAACTTTCTGGCAATAAAAACACAAAATGACCCATTATTTTAAAAGTACGATTTTTTTTTTGGATAGGGTAGTCTCAGATTTCGGGATGAAATCTGGGGACACCAATTAATTTGTGGATCATTCTATATTTTGGAAAAGGGGTTTTTTTCTTGAGTATTTTGTCTGAGAATGAAATTGCTCTTAGACAAATATTCTGGCCTCAACTTTCACACATGGAAAGTAAAAATCTAGATGAAATACATATCAAATGAAGTTAAGATGGCCATTTTTGAAGATCCACTGGATGTTGTAAGTGGTGAGGAATTTGTTGACGAAGAATACGTATTTTGAAGAAGTCTGCACTTTGAAGACGGGAAGAGATCTAGTGTAGATGAAGCTCAACATTGGTGGCTTCCCAATTAGTTTGGGAGTTTGTGAATCTTGGGAATTATATCCTTATGAGGGTCGTGAGGCAACTTGATGGAGCACCATGGATTTTGTTCAATATGGATGGTTGTCCAATTATTTAGGAGGTTTGTAATTTGAGAGTTTAGGGAGGCGGAATCTAGGAATTTAGGAATTCAACTCAGGAAACGAGGGTTACGAGACAACTTGACGGAGTTCTACCTCGTCAAGGATATGTTTTCAAAGAGAGCTTTTGAAGAATGCATGACTCTCTTTAGTTTTGTAATTTTAATCTTATGTCAATACGTTTTGTTTTTGCTTTATGTAGTGTAAGCCTTAAGAGGGGGTATATGAGTAGAAGGCTTATAGTGTATTATTAAGTCACTTTATTTATGTCTTAACTAATGTTTGGTTGTAACCACCACAACAATTTTGTAACTATCTCTTGCATAATAAAATGACGGACACATAAACTGCTAAGTGTGCATTCTGATTCATCTTCATTATTTTTCCGTTCACGTCTTCTAACAATAAACAATTCTGATGACGATGATGGAATTGATGAAAATCGTAGTAATGATGATGATGATGGTGATGATTAACCAAGTTCTCCTGCTCCACCATCCACAAGTATTGCACAATGGATACCCAAGTGGTATACCACTACTATTTGAGATGCAAAATTGGATGGAGTCCCAGACACTTCATCTTTAGGACTGAGGTCTCACAGTATTGGCTCATGAGTAGGTGAACTTAGCTCTTATAAGCATAGTTGTAGAATCTTTTGATCCCTCAATAGTTTGTGAAGCCCAAGAGTCAAAACCTTGGAAAAAAAAACCACAGACGCCGAGTAACAGGGACTAATGAAAAACCATATATGGCAGCTCGCTAATCTTTTAGCAGGGAAGAAACCTATAGGTTGTAAGTAGGTCTTTGCGACCAAGTACAAGGCGTATGGCAACATTGACAAGGCAAGACTTTTAGTAAAGGGCTATGCATAGAAGGAAGGCATTGACTACGAGGAGATTTTTGCTCCTACAACCAAGATAAAGACTATTATGATGGTATTTGCTATGTTTGCACAGTTTGGTTGGAATGTCTATCAAATGGATGTAAAAAGTGCTTTCTTGAATGGAGATATGGAAGAGGAAGTGTACATGATCCAATTGGAGGGTTTTTTACACTCAGTCAAGAACAAAAGGTATGCAAACTTATCAAGTCTCTGTATGGTTTCAAGTAGGCTCCCCAAGCTTGGTACACCAAGATAGATGAGCATCCCATGCAACATGGATTCCATCAAAGTTCATATGATCCAAATCTCTACCACAAAGAGCAAAGGGGGAGGTTGTGATTTTCATTGTGTGTGTCAACAATCTAGTCATCATTGGCATCTTAGTGAAGATGATTGATTCCACAAAGAACGATCTTAAGTGATCGTTCGACATGACAGATCTCAGGGTTCTGCTCTACTCTCTTGGCTTGGATGCATGACAAATGGGACAATTAAATTCACTCTAATAGTTCAATTTATTCATTCACAAGAGAGGACCTTATACAAACATTTTCTCTTACTAATTAGGAGTCTCATCTTATCTCGCTTGCTAACGAACACTCAACTATCCTATTCTAAAAGTGAGTTGTTGCTACAACTCACATGCACACTATGGCTCCTAATTTAGACTATTGTAATTATAGCAAGATTAATACATCACTAACTGTAATGTACTAACTGTTGTCACCCAAAAGTTGCACCCCCGATAGAGAATGGTGTGTGTACTCTCTCTCATGTTGACAAAATTGGAACACCTCAAGGTTGTGGGTAACCTATGTTTGAGGTGAACCTCTAGAGAGGGCTGGTTCCCTTGTGAATCACCTTAAAAAAACGAAAAATTCACAAGAAAAAGTGAAAAGGAATGCGGGAAATGGGAAATGGGAAATAAGGGTGATACACCAATAATTTGATAATTGCATATAACTCTGCACACAAAGAATTTAAAGATTCACACACCTGCACAACTCTAGACTATTTTGTAAAGTTAATTTAAGGGTTTAGGAAAATACAGCATTAGAGGGATTGAATTCCACACTAAGGCAACACAATATCCTATCAAACACAATGAGTAATCTGAAAACAGCAGTATGAGAGGGCAAAAATGAAGCTTTATTTTATTTAGAGGTGCAAATACGATTGTTGAAGATGCCTAAACAAATCAGCTGCTCCAGTATATCTTTTTACAATCCAAAAATCAGCCTATATAGACTGCTGCATCCAAAAAAGACTGCTGCCTGCTGTTTTTATTATTATTTTATTTTCCTTATTCCCTGTTGGCACATGGGACAGCAGAATGCTTCTTTTTAATTAAATAATTCCTCCATGCCTTGGTGCCACATCTAAAATGGACTGTTGCATGCTATTTTATTTATTTAATCTAACTATTTCCTCTTCCAATCTTTGGCGCCAACAGCAATTCACTTTCTTTTTTATTTTTATTCCCACACACCTATTTTTGGCGTCAATCTCAAACTGGAACAGCAGCATGCTTTCTTTCTATATTTATTTATCCAAGCGCTATCTTTAGCGCCAATCTCTAGAAATAGAACAGCAGCATGCTTATATTTCTATTTTAATCCTCCTTCATTCAAACTCCTAAAAATAGAACATGAGCTCCTATTTTAATTTCTTCCATGCACCTCTCTTCTTTGCGCCAAATATAGGAAGTTCTTTTATTTATTTTCTATTTTAATGAACCTCTTCCTTTGGCGCTAACTCCCAAAATAGAACAGCAGTTTGCTTTTCTAATTGTTCATTCATGCACCTTCATCCTTTTACCCCCCTTGGCGCTGAATACCTTGGCTATAAATTATGGTAACACTAACCAAGACTAACCATGATATTTCCAACACCTGCCCCCTTATTACAAACATAATACAAAGGGAAATTAAAAATACTGCATGAGAATTGAGACATACTTTTTGTTCAAAATGAGCAGTGATGGACGAGAGCATATCACCAATCCAACAGGGGTAGTGCGAGTGGCCTCTCTACAACTCTAATCAGGGATAGGGACACATGCCATCCACAACTGTGAACAAACATACACTCTTCACATTCAACTAACTGCAAGTGTGGCATGGGCCTACACTTCTCTTCCGTTATGCTCCTCTGGTTGGTTGGGTCTCATCGAGTATGTGCAAATCAAATAGTGGGATTGGGTCCTCACTACTTCAGTGGATGTGGTCCACCTTACTGAACACTGCATTTGTAGCCACTGCACTTGATCATTGCCACTAGATCACAAACAAGCGTATGGTGAACATTGCACTGGACACCATCCATGGCTTTAGTCAGTTTGTGCCATGCCCAAAATTTAGCATGAAATAAACACCAAAAAGAACGATCTTAAGTGATCGTTCGACATGACAAATCTCAGGCTTCTGCTCTACTCTCTTGGTTCGGAGGCATGGCAAATGGGACAATTAAATTCACTCTAATAGTTCAATTTATTCATTCACAAGAGAGGACCTTATACAAATGTTTTCTCCTACTAATTAGGAGTCTCATCTTATCTCGCTCGCTAATGAACACTCAAATTTCCTATTCTAAAAGTGAGTTGTTACTACAACTCACATGCACATGATGACTCCTAATTTAGACTATTATAATTATAACAAAATTAATACATCACTAACCGTGATGTACTAACCAAGACTAACTATGATATTTCCAACACTCGCCCCCCTTAGTACAAAGCATAATTCAAAGGGAAATGAACAATACTGCATGAGAATTGAGACATATTTTTTGTTCAAAATGAGCAGTGATGGACGAGAGCATATCACCAATCCAACAGGGGTAGTGGGAGTGGCCTCACTACAACTCTAATCAGGGATAGGGACACATGCCATCCATAACCGTGAACAAACATACACTCTTCACCTTCAACTCATTGCAAGTGTGGCATGGGCCTACACTTCTCTTCTGTTATGCTCCTTTGGTTGGTTGGGTCTCACCGAGTATGTACAAATCAAATAGTGGGATTAGGTCCTCACTACTTCTTTAGTGGATGTTGTCCACCTTACGGAACACTGCATTTGTAGCCATTGCACTTGATCACTGCCACTAGACCGCAAACAAGTGTATGGTGAACATTGCATTGGACACCATCCATGGCTTTAGTCAGTTTGTGCCATGCCCAAAATTTAGCACAAAATAAACACCAAAAAAACACATGATGTTTTTTTTGAATTGAAAAATTTGATTCGGGAGTTTCTTTCACCTTTTTTTTGCATTGTATAGTTTAAAAATATTTAAAAGAATGTTCTATTGAGGATGAACAAAGCAATTTAGACTTGTAACACATGTACTGTTCATATTTGAAACATAACAAACAACGTGCGATACATGAAGCAAGTTAAAATAAGAGTACAAAGAAAGTTAGATATGGTCATGATGTGCGCGCATTTGTGTAGTATCAACTCAATGTGTCGCCCTTGAGAGAACAAGGACAGCTAACAAATCGCAAGATAGATCTAGCACAATGAGTAGGGCACTGAGGGTCACGGTAGATTAATAGGAAAGGAAATTCATTCATACATTCGTTCAAGGGACAATATATCATGTATACTCAAAGAGGAATCATAACAAGTGTCCCCTTTAGAGCTTCCAAAAGGCCCCCAAAGTACTAAGGCAAATTTTGATGTGTGTTTTTTATGCAGGCCTTTGACACACAAAACAAGAGGTTTCTTGTAACCAAAATTAGTGTTCACAACTTCTAGCGTATACAGGAAAAGAAAGGTATAATCATCCTCAGGAATTTGTTTAGTGAATGCATTCGATACACAAGAAACCCTTCAATAAAATTGGGGTAAGATTTACACTCAATAGGAGTGAGGTGCTATGCCATTCATAAAAGGTCAAGACAACATTTTTTCTAGTGAACACCCATACAAGAGAGGTTTTATTCTACTATAATCAAATTTAGGCTAGCAATCATCATTTCATTATAAGCATGATAGCAAGGTTGAGAACACAACCATAGCAAGGTCAAACAAGTTGTATCGAACAACAAGACCTAACTAACATGGTTTAAATATTGAACTGAATAACAATAATTCATTTATAGATGGTCTCACATGAAGTACATAAATGTGTGATACGATTATAAGACAATTTGCTAAGATCTGGAGTACTCCAAACTCCATTGGATAAGGGAAACAATCAAATGAGAGCACCTTAAAACACTCCTAGCTGGTTGAGGAACCTGCAACCCAAAATAGGACCACAAGGAGCAACACGAGCCACAAGAAAGGGGTATCAAGAACAATTGTCAAATCCTTGTGGTTGCAATAAACTGAGGGGGCAAGGTCAGCTAACAATAGCAACATTAGAAATCAAATTGGAAGGCTTAAAAATCAATAAAAGGACAATTGGTTTGCCCAAAACACATAGCAGGTGTAGAAGTTATGGCCAAATGAAGTTAGGCTCAAAGCTGAAATATTGAAAATGGCTAAGTATAGATTAGAATGGATTTTGAAAATCTAACTTTTAAACAGTAACTCCTACGACTCTGAAACCACTTTCAGAAGGTGAAGAGTGGGCCTAATTTTCCATATTCAGTAAAATTAATTTAAAGTATAAGAATATAAAATTTAATATAAGAATATTATAGTTTGTTACTGGATTTACGACTTGAAATGTTTGTAGCCGGAGTAAATCATCATTGTCTTTTTTGTGCTTTGTCTTGTCACTACAGAAAATGACAACCTCAGAGTTAGTGACAAACTCGAGATTGGAATGTTGGTGGCCTTCCTTCCTCCGTTTCCTCCAGCTTCCTGTTGGCTTAACCAATAAAGTCAAAATATATGTTGCATTTGGTTGAGCAAATTCTCCCCCCTTCAGATTGGATTGTCACAATTGACTGATTTTGCCTCTCCTGACAATGTGTCCTTATAGAGAGAGACAAGTGACTTTGATGAGTGACACATCTACCTTATTTGGACTGGTAGGACATGTGATGACTAAGGACACAAAACCAGATTTAAACAAACTTTAGCTACCTTTGTCAAATTGACAATTTATTGATTATAGAAATGACACAACAAATTGTTACCTAGAGCACTATAGACCCTAGACACAAATTTCAATTAAACAATTATAAACTATACAGTAGACAAAACTACCTTTAGACTAAAGGGAGTTCATGAAATAAATTAAACATGTAAGAAATTATAATTAAACTAAACAACACATTAATAAATCACATAGTCTGATAACCCGACAAGCAGACTGTAAAAGAAACAACACAACCTAAACCAAAAACTGAACGACTATCAATGGCATATATACTAAACGAACCACAAAACAATTGAAAACTTGCCAAAAAAAACTAAATAGATTAAAAATTTATTCGAAATTGCCTATAGCTTGGCTATTTGGTATTTTTATTCAATGTTGATGTCTCCTTTTGAATATTACATGCATGGAATCGGCAGAGTTGCATGGACAGACACACGGTGTGTGTAGATGCATATGAACTGACAAAGGTAGACGGAAAAGATCTAACATGCATGGCAGGATGAATAAAACAACAACATATCAGGACTGCAGGTGAATGGATCATGCACATAAGTCTGCAGAATTGAACGATATGCGGCGAAGTGATTTGATTGAAGGTGAGGATGTGGAGGTGGTAGATCAGTGCAGGGAAAAATCAAAGTCATGGACAACAAAATGCAGTGGAGACGATTAGAACAAAAGATATGGATGAAAGGACTGCTACACAAGGATCTATCAGAGACGTTGATGAACTGCACGCAGGGAGATAAAATTGCAGATGCATGGGAGCTATGATCAATCATTGACAAAAGCATGGTGGATTCTGACTTCAAACAATGATGCTTGAAAATATGCATGCATAGGTCTTTCAACAATCATCCGGTCCAAGTTTCCATTGTTGACAGGGTGCACAATTGAAGGGCACAGAACTTTCAGTCTATAGCATGAGGTGATGAGAGTAGCACAAAGTTCAGAGTCCCTGGCGCAGGTCGCACATTGAAATGAATGTGCAAATCTACAGATCTGTCAAGTCTGAACAGATACAAAGAGCGGATGCATGGGAATTGTCGGTGATATTGATGCAGCTGCTAGCAACTCCTTTACTTTCTGCTAATAGAATAACTACCAGAAAAACCTTCAATCTAAACCAAATCATTTTTTCTTTTAATATATAAGGATTTCATCAATGGGGGCAACACCATGATTGACCCACCCCATGATCAACATTAAAAACCCATATCACCTATTAATGAGGAATCTCACCTCTCCTGCTAATAAACACTCAACTATCCTATTCTAGAGTACAACTCACGTACACACACTGACTCCTAGTTTAGACTAATACAGTTGTAACAAGATTAATACATCACTAACTATGATGTACCAACCAAGACTAATTCTGATGTTTCCAACAAACACCGCATCTTTGTGTCTCAAATGAAGTATGCCAAGACTATGCTTGAGAAATTTTGGACGATGGATTGCAACACCCATGGAGACAAGACTTCCAACTGTCTTGTTTTGATCTATTTCCACAGTTAAATGTCACTCTCTATCGTCAATTGATTGGGAGTCATTTACTTAATCTACACTAGGCTAGATGTCAACTTTTCTATAAGCTATCTTTTGCGGTTCATGCAGAAACCAAAGCTGAGTCATTAGAAGGCGGCAAAACAAATATTGAGATATATTCGATGTTCTATGGAACATGGCCTAGAATAAATAAAAAGAATGATCAATTCTTCTTGACTAGATACACAAACTTAGATCATGTAGGTTCCATTGATGACAGGAAATGCACATTGGATTTGTTTTTTTTCTCAGGATTTGGTCCTATCTTATGGGGAAGCAAGAAGCAAAACTTTGATTCCCGATCTTCCACTGTAGCAGAATATCTTGTAATAGGAGTTGTCTGCGAAGCAATATGGATACGTTACATACTTGCAAGATTGGGAGTGCAACAAAAACAACCAACAATCCTGTATTGTGGTAATTAGGGTGTTCTACAACTTGTTCAAAATCTAGTGTTCTTTGAGCGCATGAAACACATTGAGGTTTAGTGTCATTTTATATGTGAGCATGTTAAACAACACAACATCTAACTCCAATTTTACCCCTCTCAATATCAGTGTGCAGATATCTTCACCAAATCACTTGCATGCAAGAAGTTTGAGGTATTTTGTAATTCTCTCTTGCATTTTCTAGACTATGATGTATTAAGGGAGGGAATGTCGGGACTTTTTTTCACCTTTTACTATTACTACATCATAATGTAGTTGCTTTGTTAATTTGTTAGTGGGTTGTTATCACCCATAGCTGTTGGTAGGAATATTGAATAGCTTGTTAAGAACAAGCTATTGTTCTATGTAACGAACTTCGTTACATATGACAATATATAAACCAGTAATCTCATTCTTCATTAATAATGAAATAACGAATCTAGTTATTTTTGACACCCTGTCCAACCTAGCTTTCCTCATTTGCAGCAATCATCAATGCTATTCTTGTAGTGATCAAGACACCTTGCCTCTAGAATTTCAATGACTCGTGGTCTTAGAGAAGCAATCCCCACTACATGCGTCTAATGGGCCATTCAACTTTGTTCAATCCCTGTCATTTTTTAATATGCTTTATTTCTTGAATTTTTCCCTAGAATTCTGTTTGAACCTCTTTTCTTGTCCTAACTTTATGTTGAGTTATGTAATTACTCTGAAATCACTACTAATTGTGGTCTTTCCAGTCTTTCTTGTCGCACATTTATTCACTATAACTCAAACTTGGACTTAGACTTGAAGGTTTTTTACTATAACTCCAATGAAATAATCATTAAATGCCAAAACTTTAACTTCATGAGAAACTTTTCTTCTCTTTTGCATATCCCTCAGTGTAAATTTATGTTCCCCTTTAAATAAGTGCGATCCTAGTAGAATAAAAATTATATCCAACAATCCTATTTTTCAAAAACCTTAAAAAAAATTAAAATTCTCTATCATTAGTTTTTTTCTCAAACCCTGGCCTGGCAAAAAAAGGAAAACAAAATGGCCGGTCACTTAAATTGTTATATAGACTATAGGGTTTCTCTTGTTAAAAAACTGGATCAGAAGGATGCTGACGAATAAAAATAAATCAATATTTTATTAATGTAAATAAAATGGTCATTGCAATTAAAGGAGATGGCTGTAATGTTTATAGACATTGCACAGCTAAAATAATTTTCTAGAAATTAGGAACAACACACTACAAACAAAGAAAAACATGCCCAAAGTGAAATAACAGGCTTAACAAATTAACAATGAATAAAACCACTCCAATAATCTAACCAACCTAACCTCCTACGTAAGTTTTATTCACTCACAAATTACTAGACTAAGGTGAATTAATCACCTATGTAGGTTATCCTAACATTCTCCTTTTACTTCATCATGGTCCCAAGCGAATAAATGAGATTCTCTGAATGCCTCAAATTTGTCCCTTGCAAGTGACTTTGTGAAGACATCTGCACTTTGTTCTTCTGTTGGGAAAAACTAGAGTTAGATGTGTTGTAGAACGATCGTTTAAGGTCTTTTTTCATTGCATCGATCATCTTCACTGTACTGCCAACGGTGACTATATCATCGACATATACAACCACAATCACAATCACAATCTCCTCCCCTTGCATTTGAGGTAGAGATTTGGATCATAAGGACTCCTCAAGAATTCATGTTAAACGAGATGCTCATCAATCTTTATATAGTAGGCTTAGAGAGTTTGTTTGAGATCATACAATGATTTTATGAGCCTACACACCTTTTCTTCTTTGCCAGGTGTGACAAAACCTTCTGGTTGAGTCATGTGGACTTTGTCTTGTAGATCTCCATTAAGAACAACACTTTTTACATCCATTTGGTGGACTTTCCAACCAAAATGAACAACTAGAGGAAATATCATTATGATAGTCTTGATCTTGGTGTTGGGAGCAAATGTCTCCTCATAGTCAATGCCTTCTTTTTGAGCATACCTTTTTGCTACGAGCCTTGCCTTGTGCTTGTCAATATTGCCATTTGCTTTGTATTATGTCTTCAAAATTTATCTACAAGCTATAAGTTTCTTCCTTGGTGGAAGATTTACAAGTTGCCATGTGTTATTTTTCATCAAAGATTGATATCCTGCATTCATCGCATCTTTCAAAGGTTTTGACTCCAGGGCTTCTTAAACTATAGAGGGCTCAACATATTCGACCACTTTTCTCATTAGGGCTAAAATGACCTCATCTCGAGCCATATTGCGAGACTATGGTCCAGTGGTGGATGTGTTAAGATGCCATCCAATTTTGCATCTTGTATTAGGCATACATTTAATTATTCCTATGGGTTGTTGAACTAGAGGACCCGATTCATCATCCCCATCATCACTGTCACTGTTAGAGCTTTGATCACCTTAGGGATTGTCAATAGGACAGATCTTTGTTTCAGGTGAGTGGATTGGTCTCATCTGTCCTACCAAACTCAGAACCCTAGCTTATATTTATTTTTTTAGTTTTTGGATCCAAAAGTTTGTAACCCAATGTATCTTTAGTATATGCTAAAAAGATGTATGCCATAGACTTATCCATTTTTGCTCTCTTCTTAGGGATGTGCATGTGAGCCTTACATCCAAAAACACAAAGGCGAGCTATTGATGGTGTGTGCCCTGACCATGCTTCTTGTGGGGTGGGAACCTTGTTCAACAAGTAAACTGTTGTTTTTATTACTTCTACCCATTTGTTTATTCCAAATCTGAATCTTCAATCGTACAATGCGCCATTTCCATGATAGTGTGGTTCCAACTTTCTGCAATGTCATTTAGTTGTGGAGTATGAGATGGAGGCAACTGATGGCGAATACCATGTTCTTTAAAAAGCACATGAATCATTGTTGGTGTATCCCCCCTTGATTTGAGGGGATAGTTTTGATTTTATGACCAGTTTTAGTTTCCACATATGTTTTGAATTGTCGGAAAGTTTGGAAGCATAGTTCACATACTCGTATTCGACAAATATTCGGTAGACCCAAAAGAAATTGACTCGGCAAAAACTTGGCAAGACTTGGCGAATATTCGACAACTTACAAAAGACGCAAATTTCTTTAAAAAAACATAAAATTTATGCAAAATATAGCTACAAAATGTGTATCAAATGAGTCTGTAAAATGTTGGAGAAGTGTTTTCTATTAGATTTGAATACAAATACAATACAAAATTGCATCATCATGGGGATAAAACCAGTTGATAAGTGTTATGAATTTATGATGATTGTCTTTGAAAATTCTCATCATACATTGCATATATATGCAAGTTACAATTTACAATAATTCTTCAAATTTTCTCTTCGAATTCACTATAAAATCTCTTCAACTCATGCAAAGGATGCTCAATAGTTGTGTGACTACATGTGATGGAGTGTGATGCATTTAGAAGACAAAAACCACTGTATTTTTAGTGTAAAATCTTGTTTTTCTTGTTTTCTATGTCCCTGTCGTGTATGGCGACTTTTTTGACTAAACTCACCAAGTTTTGGTGAATATTCGCGGCGAGTATTGGTGAATATTCGTCGTTTTTGGGTGGCTAGTTTTTTGGGCGAATATTCATCCCAATAGAAATTTGGCAAGTACTTGTCGAGTACTTGCCAAATAGGCAAACTATGTTTGGAAGGCTTGGTCTTTTGTCCTTAGGCAGCATATCCACATTTTGTGTGAGTAATCATTAACAAAGAGCTAGAAATATTGAAACCCAACATGACTAGGTCTCATTGGTCTGTAATTAGTGTGCATCAGATCTAATTTTTTGAAGGCTTTAAAGGCACTTTTTCCAAATGGTGTTCAATGTTATTTTCTTGTAAGACAACTGGAGCAAATATCTATATTTTTCTTTAGTGGAGGAAGTTCTCTCACCATGTTATGATGACTTAGTGTAACTGTTGTCCAAAATTACATCTCTTGTAAGTTTGAACAACTCATCAAAAGGACTTAACCATTTTTGTGCTCTAGAAAAGCCCTCGGAGACTAATTCAGTCTTCGGCGGAATGTAGGAACGAAGTGTTCCGCGGGGTCTCCTAACTTGCAAAACAAAGGAATGAGCAGTCTTGGACTTAGGTGGAAATTGGCAATATTATGCTCATTCAACGCATTCTTAGAGGGGTTGGTTTTAGCTTGGCAGTCCTTTGTCCTTTCTCTCCTTTCTTTCTCATTTCCACAAACTTGTATAAATACAAGTGCTTGCACACTTTGTAAGGGTTCTTCCCCCATTTTCCTTAGCATATTTTCGAGAATTTCATGTATTCAACCTCTACAACTTACAATTGGAGTTTTCCTTGCCACGGCTCTGTACGTAAGCTATAAAAGATTGATTAATGCAGGTGTGGTTTAGCTCTTTCCTTCGAATGCTTCTTGTTTGATGTGAATATTCCTCCCTCTTGCATGTCTCATGTTCTTTTACTGGTTTGCATTTGAATTGCGTGCATTTCTACAATCCCAACTTCGTGGTCTTGTATTTGTGTCATTTAGATTTGGGAAAGTTCCACCTTCTTTTGATGTTATCACCAACCCTTTAGCTTAGTTTCTCTTTTCTTGAATCTCTCTTTCCCTGGTCCCTTGGAATTGTTAGTGTAGGATTAGTTGTAGGAGTAGTTTTAGCATTAAAAGTAGGTCGCGCTGTGCGGGTTTTCCAAATCTGTGCAACAAGGAAGTAGGCCTTCTCCGGAGGTCTATCTCAAGCCGCAAATCGCACACTTGAAGATAGTCCCATGTTGCCTCAAAATTCTGGATCTTCATGATTCAGAATAGGGTGCAATTTTGAGCTCCAACAGTAACCAGGTATATCCAAACCTACCTGTACCTCCAATGTCACAAATTTGCTGACTCAGAATCCCATGCGACAAATACCTGATTATTTTTCTGAATAGAATCAAGTTGGAACATCTTTCTAACTGCCATATGCTCGTGCAACTATCTTCAAGCTTTTTGACTTATTTCCAACTAAGCATCATCTTTTTACCCCCTTTGCAATCAAAATCAACCTTTACAATCAAAATCAACCTTTAGGTTGTGCTCTAAGTAGTCGACTGACTAGACAAAGAGTGGATTTTTGGTGACTCCTGAGACATATAGGACTTTAATGATTTTTGTAATCGTGTGTACCAAGAGGTTAGGAAATGTAACCAGTACATTAGACACGATAAGACGATATCATCACCCAAAGAGACATGAATTTCTGTTAAGGATATATCATCGCCAATTGTAAAACAAATCTTTTCTTTTAATCATGTGGCGTAGTTGTACCCAAGTCAACATACCAGATAGAACTTTGTGAAGTTGATTCTTCCTGAGATTGTGCAACATATAGAAAGTCCCCGTCTAAGGGTTCCTTCCTATTTGGCAATGTTGCCTTGTTGCTATAGCTTCTTTTTCCAATTTCCCTTTTTTTGTCCTTGGGACTTATTTTGTTGTCCATGTGATGAATGTTGATTATTGGGCTTCTTGTTGTTTGAAGAGCCCTCTTGGAATGCATTGTAACATCATCAATCTTTCAATTCATGGTCTTTTTTACCACGAATTAAGCATATTTTTGTTGTTTGTTCCTTTGTTGATTCTGCTGAGTACCCTGCTCCAGGGATTGTTTGGAAGACTTCATGGGCCACTTCCCTTTCTGTTGCGAACCAAGAGCATGTTCATATGCCTCATTTGCTGTGTCGATGGATTCTTCCTATTGCAACATGTTAACCAACTCTTTAAAGGTCAATTTCTATTCAATGACATTCAATGTGGTCACAAAAGTTTTGTAGGAGGGTGGCAGTGCTCTTAAGACGACTGGTACTAGAGAGTCACCTGTCATTTGCTCACCCAAGGCTTGGAGAGAGGCCGTCAAAGTTGCAACACGCCTTAGAAAGGCTTCAACTTTTTCACCTGCCTTAAATTTAAGACAATGTAGTTGACTCTAGAGATGGAGAATTGTATTATGTTTTTTGGCTCCATATATTGTACCGAGCTTATCCCTACCTTCTTTAGTTGTCTTAGCATTATGAATATGGGGTTGTACCTCATTTGATACCTGCCTTAAATTTAAGACAATGGAGTTGACTCTGGAGATGGAGAATTGTATTATGTTTTTTGGCTCCATATATTGTACTAAGCTTATCCCTACCTTCTTTAGTTGTCTTAGCATTACGAATATGGGGTTGTACCTCATTTGATACCTTGAACATGATCAACTTAGCCTTCTGATTGGCTTTGTCAAACTTGCATTGCTGATCAACACATAGTTACGCGGGGACGCATCCCACCCATTTTTGACACGTCCGGGACGTCCTAAACGTCTTGGGGACGTGGGGAAACGTTTCACCCATGTTTTCCACAGTGTTTACTTGGTGGGAAACGTCCTGGGGATGTCAGCAGAGGAAGGGAAACGTTCTGGGGATGTGGGGAACGTCTGGACGTCCCCCATGTGGTCTGCCACATTTTTAAATAAAAAAACATTGTTTTTACACTCTAAACTATTTTTTTTTTAATTGTAAATCGCTTATAACATAAAAACAACATTACTAACCTAACCCTAACCCTAAAAGTGCAATTTTATGTTATAAATTTACATTATGGGCTCATTTCATATTCACACCAAGCAAGAGCAAGAGTAAGAGCAAGAGCAATCAAGAGGTATTTATAATTTTATTTGCTTACAATACTTGTTAAAGTTTTTTTTAAAAAAAATTTAGATTATATTTGCATTTTTTAGGGGCTGTTTTTTAGCATTTGCATCTACATTCACAATGTAATCATGCATATAGTTTGTAGGATTTTAAAAAATGCATATTACATAGGGTTTGGTTGTAAATGGGTACGTTTTTTTTTTTTAATTACATTTTTATTTATAGTTTAAAATTTAGATTATATTTGCATTTTTTAGGAGATGTTTTTTAGCATTTGCATTTGCATTTGCATTCACAATGTAATCATGCATATAGCTTGTAGGATTTACAAAAATGCATATTGCATAGGGTTTGGTTGTAAATGGTGATGTTTTTTTTAATTACATTTTTTTTTTAGTTTAAAATTTATATTATATTTTCATTTTTTAGGGGTTTTTTAGCATTTGCATCTACATTCATAATGCAATCATGCATATAGTTTGTGGGATTTTAAAAATGCATCTTGCATAGGGTTTGGTTGTAAATGGTTACGTTTTTTTTTTAATTACATTTTATTTCTAGTTTAAAATTTATATTATATTTGCTTTTTTTAGGGGCTGTTTTTTAGCATTTACATCTACATTCACAATATAATCACGCATATAGTTTGTAGGATTTAAAAAAATGCATATTGGTTACTTTTTTTTAAAAATTAATTCATTACATAATCAATCAATCATATAGTTATGGTTGTTTTTAATTCATTGCAACAATCATCACCATGAGTTCTTCTGAGTATGAGTATGAATCAGAGCATGAATCAAAGTAGGAGAGGGTTGAACGGGAAGTTGAGATTGGTGGCCATGGAAGAGTTGGTGATGCCACAATGGGGAAGAGTGGAGAAGGGACACAAGATGTAGTGGCGGTGGCAATTGGTAGTTCAGTTGGTAGTGCTACCAATTGCTCCTCTCAAATGTTGTCCAAATTTGCCGTTGGACCATTTGATAAGAAGAAGCCATTGCAACAATTTTCCCAAATAATTGATAACCCCATCTCCAAGTCTCGAGGGGGGAGCAAAGTATGGAAGTGCAACATATGTGCACTGACTTGGCATGGTAGTATCACTAGGACCAATACACACTTGTTGCACCTTACAGGTAGGGGGTTGGCACTTGTAAGGGCCTTTCACTAGAGTAGAGAGTTGAGATGGTGAAAATCTTCAATGAAAATACCACAATGTGCCATAAGTTCGTGGTTCTACTCTGGCTGACAAACATAGTAATACTCTGGCTGGTTCTAGTTTTGGAGTGTCAGAAGTGAAGAGCAGAGGGAAGAGAAAGGCCATGGGGGCAGCCCCAAATTCAGTTGTTGACATGTTTGATTTAAAGGCAAGGGAAGAGGAAGATGATGCTATTGAGAAATTTTTCTATGCTGCTGAGATTCCATTTAATGTCACTCGCTCTCCTTATTACAAGGAGACTACTAAGGTTGCAAAAGCAGACACAAGTTATGTGCCTCCTGGAGACACAAAACCGAGGACAACAATCTTGGATAGAAACTATTCCAAGGTTAATCTGTTGATGGAGGAGATGAAGGTGACATGGGTGTCACATGGATGT
Organism: Taxus chinensis; assembly: GCA_019776745.2. Classification (NCBI taxonomy): domain Eukaryota; kingdom Viridiplantae; phylum Streptophyta; class Pinopsida; order Cupressales; family Taxaceae; genus Taxus; species Taxus chinensis. The sequence continues at coordinate 869,349,576 of CM034148.1, read as the reverse complement.
AGTATTATCATGGATGGGTGGATGGATATTAGACACCGTCCTCTCATCAATATCATTGTCTCTTGCAAAGATGGACCGTACTTCTTGAGATCAATTGATTGTTCTTGGAAGCGGAAAGATGTTGAGTTCCAGTATCAGATTTTGAAGAATGCCATTGAGGAGGTTTGACCTTCAAACGTTGTACAGGTTGTCACAGATGCAATTTATGTGTGCAGAGCAACAAACAAGCTAGTGGAGCAGGAATATAGGCATATTTATTGGACTCCATGTTGTGTGCATATCATTAACAATGCATTGAAAGACATAGGGAAGATTCAGTGGGTCAACCAGATAGTGACTGAGGCCAGGGACATGCATAAGTTCATATGTAATCACCACACATCATTGGCACTTTTTGAAACCAGTTGACACCTGCTTTGCATCCTATTTTATTTTGTTGGAGAGAATGTTTGAGATGCAAGGGCCCCTGCAAATCATGATTATGACACAGGATTGAACTAAGTGGTGTGAGTCCAAGACAAATCAAGGGAAAAGAGTGAAGTGGTGTTGCGGGAAACATTTTGGGTTGATATGAAATACATCATATCAATCATAGCTCCAATTTTTAGTGTCATCAAATATGGGGATTCTAACAACCCCAATCTTGGTGAGATCTACGAGTGCATTGACAACATGCTTGGGCAAATGAAGGCAGCTATTCAGGTGAGGGACCCCACTTTGGAGTTCTATAATGAACATATACAACCCATGATTCAACGAAGATGGGAGAAGTTGAACACTCCTCTTCATATGGTTGCGTATGCACTAAATCCCAAATGGTATGTGGAGAGGCTAGGCAGAGTTATCCCATTGGATGATGATGAGGTGAAGAAGGGCCTTATGAAGGCCTTTAAAAAAATATACACTCCATAGGAGGCTTCACAGATCAGATTGGAGTGGCTTGACTTCATTGAACTTGATGGTTACAAAACATCAACAAAGGCAGACATGGTAACAATAGCACAAGAGAAGTCAGTGAGTTGGTGGCGACTATATGGGTTTCCAGGACTGCTGCGACCACTTGCCATTCTCGTCCTTTCCCACGTTTCTAACTCCTCGGCCTCTGAGAGGAACTGGTCTACATATGGTTGGATACACTCTATTAAGAGGAATAGGCTTACCTCTACAAGAGCAGAGAAGCTTGTAGCTGTACACAATGTTTTGCGTCTTATGGATCGCAAGACACCTGAGTACAAACAAACCCCAACATTACGGTGGGATGTAGATCCCGAGGAGCTGAGGTAGGTTGAAGAGGACAATACTATGCAGCGGGGATTGATTAGGCTTACCTTTGAGGACGAGGATGCTAGTACCAGCGAGGAGTTCATGGATATTGCTTCAGATGTTGATTTTGATTTTTAGGCTGATACTTGTAGTTGTCCTCTTTTTTTGTAATATTGACAATAGAAAATTGTTGGTGTATTTGGCTACGAGATTAATGATATGAATATCAACTATTGTCACTTGATCAATCGTAATTTAGAATGGTTTTACTTTTATATTTTGTAATATATTTGAAATTTGAGCTTGTCTCAAATTCAAAATTCAAATATGTATTATAAATTTTCAAATTATGACATTAACATATTGATATGATAGTATTAAGGAATGTATTTGATGTTTATGAGTTCAAGTTTCACCTTATTTAAATCTCAAATGGTTTTATTTCAGCTTATTTATATAATTTAGTCACTATATCTTTATATTTTAAATATTTTTTAATCAGCCGTCTCCCCGCCGTCCCCAAAATTTAAATTTTTTTTGCCATCCCGGAAACCCCGTCCCCCTGCCCCCCATCTTAGGTAACTATGGATCAACATCATTTGCATGTCGGAGACAAGTGCTTTCAACAACTAGCTAAATATCCTCAAATTCCATATGGGTTTTCACTTTTGTCTTCCATGCAACATTGTTGTCTCTATGTAGGAGCAGAGAATAAGGATTAGGTAGTTTTTTGGGGATTATTTGCAGCCATTGAAGGAGATGGATTGGTTCCTTATCAATTGAAATAGGTTTTTTTCTCTGTATCCGTCACTTCCATATACCAAACCTCTCGATATGCGTGCCTTTCTTATATACACGTCGGTATGTGGAAGAAGCTCGTCATGTCGATATACTTGACAATATGTGACATAGACGTTAATGTGTGCGAGAGCAAAGTGGTACATGGTACCAAAACAATACGTGAGGAGGATTCATTTGATCAATGGTACCTGTTTAGTGGCTGAAACCACATGTCAAGATTTACACCAAATGATCGTGGTGAATGGGTGACGGAAGGGTGGTTCAATGAAAACTTTGACCTTATTTCTCGATGATTAAGAGGGATGATACCTAGATGTCGGTGTAGAAGCTATATTAGGCGTTAAATGTGGTAATTCAGGCTCGATGACATGATCCGTAGCGTGAACCAGAGGCACTGTATATATTGAATGCTACAATAGTAAGAAAAAATCTCAATTTATTGCCAATTGAGCAATTTGTAGAGAACAAGTAAAGCAAATATATACAATATTTATTAGATTGCACGAAAACGTCGTAGACCCCCTTGTACCAGGCCGGGTACGTTTTGGGTACGGGTACGGGTACGAGTACTCCCTAGGTACGTTGTGGGTACATACCCACATGCCCTAGGTACATCCCGGGTATGAAAATCCGTACCCGAGACGTACCCAGGGCTTGTGGGTACGTACCCACAGATTCCTGTACCCGGGACGTACCCAGGGCCTGTGGATACGTACCCACAGCGTACCCAAATGGTTTCTTATTTCTTAAGTGCAAAAAAATAAATAAAACTTCAGGTCTTTGACTGGAATTGAACCTTGGAAAGTTTGTATGAGATTCAATATTGCCAATAGGCTCCGAAGGGTCAAGAGAGATGAAAAGGACTTCATTTGGTTGATTTACTATTTAAGTGCTTTCTTGTTGCTCCTCATGGGTCCTTTATTCTTCAGTCAATTTGGAAGGCATGGGAACAAGTGAAGCACTTGGTGGTTGGGCAGCCTATCTTCTCTTCCTTTGACACTAGGTGCCAAGCCTACAAATTGATTTTGTCAAATCTGAAATATAATGACAAGATCCTTGCCTTGACAAGAGGCTGCTCTGCCTTCCTTTGGTTTGAGAAAGGAATTAAAACATTTCATGACTTGCACAGATTTGGGAAGTGGATGGAATGGACAGACCTTAAAGCTTTCTATAAGCTTCCTCAATCTCAGTTCAGAATGTATACAATGCTCAGAAATGCTTTCACACTCCCTCTACTGGACTAATTATGGAGGATGAGAATGACTTTAGGGATACTATGAGGTGGCTCAAAGGGCCCCTTCTCCAAGAGGCTACCTCCAAACAGCTCTATGAAAAGATTGCCTTCTCCCCAAACCTTTCCCTGGGCCTTAACAATAAGTGGAATGTTTGTGAGCCAATTAGTAGATAGACTCGTAGATTTAATGTTTTGTGGTCTTCTTGTATTCAGTCAAAGAAATCTTGATTTAGATGGCTTCTGATTCATAATAAGTTTGGTGTTGGCTTCTAATATTTTATAGGTTGCTGCGACTATAAGCTTGTTGTTTTCTTTAAATTTTTATATATATTTATAGTTATTACTTTTTTAAAATATACTGTACAAACGTACCCACAGCATACCGTACCCGAGGTTGTTAAAAAATTGCCGTTTCAGTACCAAAACAGGCTAGTGCCTAAAGTGGAGGAGTCATCTAAGCCATTATCGATCACTGTGAGAGATCTGATACTGTTGTCTGGTGAGTATACAGGGTCCAAAGGAGCCAGGTTGGGGGATCCTATGAGGAAGCAAAACACTTCCTCTAGAATCTCCCCTAGCATCCAAGGCCAGTGTAAGTCTCATAGTAGAAAAGAAACTTGTAATATCCATTTGCCCCTGTGGTCTGGGGAGCAGCTGGCATGTAGTAGGTCTGTGTCACTGGAGAAGGGGAGAGCCATACTGATGGGGGTCAGCAGAACCACGATGCCAAGAGATAGCAGGCTTGGAGATTTCAGTAGTCTGAGTAGTAGTGAAGTGCTGAGAGAAGCGCTACCTAACTGATCTATCAACTCTAATGTGTGATGTACCAGTGTCCAAAGGATGCTTACTGCTGCTAAAATTATCAAAATGTAAAAATTGACAGAAAGGACTCTTTTCAATCTTTTCTAATCAATCGAACGGATTTGTATTTGTCACTTTGCAGAAAGTTAACAGTAGAGGTTCACATTCAGGCACGGGAGATTGCCATTCTTTTTGGACTCTAAGCATGGCATGTCCGTACAAAAAAAAAAAAAAAACCAAATAAACCAAAAAATAATAGAACACTGCTTGATAATTCAAAATATTAAAAAAGTCATGACATTATGTATCACATAGGTTTATATTATCTGTTCAAAATAGAAAAATATTCAATGTTTGTAGTCAAACTCAAGAACTATGCAAACAAATCATCATATCCCTCTTAATTGCAAGAATCCAAATCAGCAATTGGTTCAATAGAATTGGATGCAGTAGGACTAACAGCAGTTTACTTGTGTGTTTAGTTTTGTTAGCCCTCTTCGTCTTTATAATGACTGTCATAGCCAGATCAGTACTGTTTTTCTATTATGTTTTATCATAACGGAAGGGTACCCAGGATAAAAGAAGAATCCAGTAATAGTTACTAGAATCGTTGACAGCACGGGTATAGGGGCCTGCAGGGCAGTACCCAGCTTAATGTAAGTTTACAAAAGTTGGGACAAATATTCTTACCGTATATTTCAAAATTAACTACAATAAGATATTTTCGTCTCAGTAAATAGAATGCTGTCAAAGTGGAAAATAATACGACGAACATTGACGCTAATACCTCCTAAAATTCTCACAAATTGAGATTATTTTCCTTTAATCTTTAAAAATTGAAAGTTGTCTTGAAATTTTTCAAAATTGAGGAAATTTTCCTGCTCTAAACTTAAATATGAGCCTCAAAAGTTCCCTTCAAACCTGAAATATTCAATAGTTGAGATAAATTTCCTTTTAACCAAAAACTTGATAAAAATTCCTGAATTTTTTCAGGACTTGAGAAAATTATCTTTTGAAGTCCAAAATTTTGATAAAAGTTCCAGAATTTTTTTCAAATCTTCAGATTATTTTTGTCTAAATTTAAAAATTTTGATAAATGTTCCTAAAGCCCTTCAAAAGTTGAGACATTTTTCAAAACACTAGACAATTTTCCTTAAACATAGAATAAGTTAGAAAAGTTCCCAAAAATTTTCAAAGTTGAGTCAACATTCCTGTAAAATTTGCAAACTAAGAAAAAACTCCAGTAAACTTTTGAAACTGACATAGTGGTGTGGTCAGCAATAAGAGAGGAATATAAGATGACTTACCGTCATGATCATCTTCATCATTGAAAAGAGGAAAATCCAGCCAAGTCTCGGGATGCATTGAAATGTTTCTAGCAAAAGTCAAAACCTCCTCTGTTATGCCAACAGCAGATCTAAGGCTCTTTTGGTCAAATGCACCTGATTTTTCTTCTTCCTTTTCTTCCTCCTCACCTTCAGATTCTCTTTTAAATGGCAGAAAATTTGAAGCCAGCTTAGAAATTCCATGGACAGCTTTATTAGACGAAAATCTCGAGAGCCCGGTCCGCACACTCCCGCTAATTTCTGCAAAATCACTGCGGATTCCCATCAATCTCTGTGCATTCTCACTGGAATCTCCATGAAAAGAATTCTCTCTGTCTTCATGTGTCTGATCCACTGCCTCTAGCTGCAGACTCTCTTTGAAAGAAAAAGGAAAAATTTTAATGAATGCGAAAACATTTACAAGTACAGAAAGGGACTCTAAACTTTCTAACCCAAATAAAACAAGAAATATATGTCTTGTAGGTTTGAAGTTTCCACAGTGTGTTGTTTGGATGTAAATTTTTGGATTTTAACATTTCGAGTCAACTCAAAAAAACAACAAATATGTGTTTAAATATTTGAAGTTCCACAGTGCATGCTGCTTGACAGTAATTTTCTGCATTTCCACAAGTAACTTGAAATGTTGGAGATGAAATAACACAGGCAGATTATCCAGAAGATTGCTTTCTAAATTCAAACAATATATAGGTGACTTGAAACATTGGAAATGAAATAGCACGCACAGGTTATACATGAGATTACTTCAAAAGTATATGCATTGTAGGTAAATTTGAAGAAAAATATTAAAATTTACTGCTAATAGCCTACCTAATACATATGTAAACTTTGGCATGTCTAATACTTTGTGTGACTAATTTAATTTTAACAGATTCTTTTTCAAAAATCAGGCAGTTCAAGAAAAAATAGCCCATAAAATGTTTCACAAGTATAGAGTAGTAGGTTAATCTTTCCAGCTCAAATAGATAAGAAGTATGTGTTGTAGGTTAAACTTGATGACAAATATGTACGAAACATGTGTTTGTAAGTTAGCTTTAGAGAAAAATATAGAATTAGAGTGGTATACTAACCTTTCCAGCTCAAAAAATCAGAAATACATGTGATACGAGTTAATTTTGGTGAGAGAAAAATATGTAATATATAAATGTGGAGTAGGTAAAGCTTGAACAAAATAGGGAATTATAGTGGTAAGCTAAAGTTTCCAGCTCAGAAATATCAGAAATATCAAATATACTTATACATGTGATGTAGGTTAAATTTGAAGAAAGTGTGTTGTAAGATAATTATGAAAAAGCATATGGACTTTATTGGTAATATATGTATATGTGTTGGAAGTAAACAAGCAAGACCCTGAACCACAAAGGAGCTGGTAAGTTGAGTGGTTAAGCGAGCTAAGCATTGTTATAGGAAGGTCCTGGGTTCAGATCTTACCTAGTCCATAGATTATTACATGGTATCAGAGACAAGCTAGGATCCAAATCCCAGAAATGTGGCTTGAGGAGGAATGTTAGAAAAAACAGCTCACCCCAAACCATAAATGGGCCCATAGCTCGAGTGATATGGCACCCCAGCATCCCTAGTCATGGGAAGGTCCTAGGTTTGAGTCCTAGTTGGTCCAAGTTAAATTACATGGTATCAGAGCCACGCTAGAACCACATGCCAAGAAGTGTGTCTTGAGGGAGATGTTAAAAGAAAGCAAGTCACACTTCAAAGTTCAAATCATTATCGCTTGAGAGGTATACTACCCCACCATACCAAGCGTAGATATGTGAATGTCCTATGTTCGATTCTGCTCAAGCTGATCCATGGAAGTTTTCATGGTATCAAAGCTAGGCTAGGACCACAAGCCCAAAAGTATGGATTGAGAGAGATGTTGAAAGAAAACAAGTCACGCCCTGAACCACAAAGGGGTCAGTAGCTCGAGTAGTACACCTCAGCATTCTGAGCATAGTCACAAGAAGTTCTTAGTTTCAAATGCTAGCTGGTCTAGAGAAATTTATATGATATTGAAGCTAGGCTAGTACACACAGCCCAAAAAATTGGCTTGAAGAGGGTGTTTGGATGAAAAAAAGCCAGACCCAATCCACAAAGGCCCAGTAGGCCGAGTGCAAGTGCACCCCAGCATGCTAAGCATTTAGCATAGTCATGGCCCCGTGATAAGGTCCTAGAGTCTTTATATATTAAAATCTAATTCGTTGGAAGGCGTCCACCTTTGAAGATGCCCATGCTGTAAAGTGTCAAATTCCGGCGACCTTTTCCAGCAGTCAATTTCCTGTCACACTGTTCATGTCTGCCTATACTTTTCGGATTGCAAAGAATAGAACATTTCTGTATGTAATTGCAGCTCAACAAAGGCAGATCTGAGTGCCACAGATTGCATTGTTGTGGATGCACAGGACGAGCTGGAAATACCACTTATTTTTTATCTATCCTTAGGGCTGTCCTGATTTCGGCCATAATGATAAAAAATAATGAAATAGTGTTATGCTTTCCTTTATGGATTTGGATTTTCTGCCCCTTTGTTCAACAATGTAACCAGCATGGGAAGGCCTGAGAATCATTTGTTTGGGATCGAGTTCGACATGGTAATGAATGAAGAATTCGGCAACATCAACGGCAATCAAGTTGGTGTAGATCTCAACTCTCCCAGTTCTGTAGAGAGTAAATCTGCAGGTTAGTGGGTGGGTAACCAGTTCGTAGATTTAGATATGAAAAGTCGACAGAATATTCAAGTTTGCATTGATTACGACTACCTTCAAAAGGAGCTCAGAGTGACCATAGCGTCGGCCGGTTCCCTTCGTCCGCAAAACCCCCTGATATCATTGCAAAATATGAATTTGTCTAGCATATTTGAAGAAAATATCTATGTTGGTTTCTCAGCAGCTACAGGACGAACAATTGAAGACAATTACATCCTCGCCTGAAGCTTCAGTACAAATGCAACGGCACCTGCTTTGGATACATCTGTTCTTCCATCGCTTTCACACTGCTCATGACCAAATGAAAGAACGAGACAGCTTCTCATGGAATATGATTATGCCAGCAAATAGAAGACATGCATTTCCTCAAGAGACAGTCATTGTTTCACTGTATGCAACAAACCTGTTTCTAACCAGTTCAGTTTACAGCTGCAGCATACTCCCAACCTGTGCCAAAATACGCACTCTGGAACAGGGTGTGGACATCCATCAAAGCATAAGAGGAATTTTGACAGATGTTGTAGTTGCAAATGCTCTGTTAGACATGTATGCAAAATGTGGAACATTACACAAGGCACATGAACTGTTTAACAAAATGCCTCAAAAACACGTGGTTTCATGGACATCATTGATTGCAGGATATGCACAATGCAATTGGCAGGTGTAGAGCCAAATTCCATATAAACCTGTGGAGGGTATGTGGAAGTGTTTTCTTAGTTCACGTGCTCATTGTCACACTGTAACGAAAATTAACTCCAAGATGGTTGCAAGAGAAATTGTTGTGAGAAATGAGAACCATTTCCTTCATTTTAAGAAGGGAGAATGTTCTTGCGGCGATTATTGGTGATGCTAAATAAAGAAACCTAAAAAAAAAGCTTGCACTATAATAATGTGCCATGTGCTTTATTGTGGCTTGATTATTCTCATTTTTAGAAAGTTTTTTGTTTAATTTTAAGTTTGCATACACTTCGCTGTAAATTACAACTCCAACAAACTTAACATTGTTATCCTCTCTGGTGTAATTTGCAACTCATGTGCAATTGCTAGTCTATTACTCACTTCTTTCTCGGTGAGTGTAGGAAGTATTCAATGACATCAATTGTCTTAAAATACAAATGGACATATAAATACCTGGTATTTCTTGCTATTTACTAGTTAAGGTACTTCTCTGTGGGACATGTTTAGAGATTCTTTCTTCTGATTTTTTGAAAATGGCTCTTCAAACACTTCAGGGATGAGATCTCTGTCTGTGTCATCTGTTTCCTTTGTGTGTTCAATCTTCTGCAATTGTGGTGGGTAAGCTTTATCATTATTCTCTTCCTAAATGAGCAGTTCTCATTGGTTATTCAACTTTTTTTGTCTGCTCTCATCTCTCTAATTTACATTATACAGAGTTTCCATCCCTGCATGTTGTTCCTTCATCGTCCACAACCCCTAGTCATTGATCTTTCCAACAATATACTCTCCCTACTCGCTTTATGATTCACCTGAGGCAGCCTCTTGTTAAATATTGTTCATTTCTCTGCCAACACTAGTCACTTTGTCTGTATTGACACGATCTTCTCTTCCGTGTTTCTATTGCCTTCCTTATTCCTCTTCCTGTGTTCATTGCCTCCAAAAGTTTTGATTAGCCTCCTCTTAAACTAATATTTTTCCATTTTTTGTCTGCTTTTTCTATCTTCTTCCCTTGTTCAACATATCCATTAATGGGTTTCTATGTCCCTTGAACATCAATGCTTAACTTTTTTATAGAGATTTTTTCATTTTCTCTTCTTTTCAGAAATTATTTCTATCATATCCTCCTCTAGTTAAATGTCCACCTTCAGACGCCCATTTTTGCACTCTTATTTTATCTATTATTTGGATCCAACAACTTTGACACTTGACTAGTCCAGCCATGCCAAAAAAAACCCATTGTGCTGCCCCCTTTCCTCATTCCTGGTCTGGTTGAACTAAGTGTTCATAGTTATGGTACTGATCCCACTTGATGAAAAAGGCTTAATGCATATTTACGAAGAACTGTAACTTTAGTTTGTCTTATGCAATACTCTAGGGTTTGATCTGGGTGGAAGTCCTCCACAATTTTTGTACACACACATAAATTTGTCGTTGCAATGTTTTCTGGTTCACTGTGTGATCTGAAAGGGTTGAATGGCATGTGCAGGAAGTCACAACATTTTTCATCCTTAAATGGTTTCTTACGAGGATAAATTAATAATCTATCTTGTTAATGTCATAGAAAAAGAAAGAAAAACAATCCCTTGCGTATTCTGTATTTGCAATTTAAATAAATGATTAACACAAAAGCAACCATCTATCTTGTTAATGCCTTAGCAAAAGAAAGAAAGATAATCCCTTGCATATTCTGTATTTACAATTTAAATAAATGATTAATATAAAAGCAACTGACAGAAGTAGTTGAAATGCAGTTTTGAATAGTGACGAGATTGGTCGTATGGTTAGTTGACTAGGTTTTTGGAACTGTTAAGTTTTATGTTTTGCCTTTTATTTGTTTCTGTACTTCCTCTCTAATTAGATAATTCATGGCTATGTTCAGTGCAAATGGACGCCTATCAGTTGGAATAGTGGAGAATGTTACAGTTTTTGTTTATCAAATTAATGTTTGGCAATAATTTGTTATATTAACAGCACATTATTAGTGGGCATGGATTCTGACACTCTTCTCAAAGGATTTCCTGGAATTTTCTGCTAAGAAATGAGTGTTAACAAATGGTAAGAGACAATTGTAGCAGACATTTCCCACATGACAAAAAGTGTAATAATTTAAGCTGCATTGTTTGGACAGATAGAAATCCTATCCTCTGTCTCTTTGCATTGGTAGTTGTCTTCTTTTGATCTTTACCCTCCTTTCATTAGCTGTTTGTATTCTCCTTCCAGCTTGATTCGCTGCACAATCCTGTTATTCACTCATTAGTCATTTCCAATTACTCATGTCATATGTTCATTTCTTTATTTTTTATTCTATTTCATTTTTTCTCTATTGTTGTTAAACTGTTGCTTATATTTATTCAAAGTGAACAATAGATGAATCATTACTGAAATATTTTGCTCTCTACATTTCAAATAAGTGCATTTCGAAATATAGGGAATTGGAAGACTTCTATAATCACAAGTAGTAATTAATTTCATTAAGTACACCGTATACTTTCTGTAGGAGCTTAAGAATGTTCTCCAAATTGTGCCTGAGATTGAGAGTATTCTTGGAGAAGAAAGAATAGCAGAACTTATGAATGCAGAGCCGAATGACCAAAGTGACAATTATGTGAAAATGTCATTGAAGTCTGCTTTCACTCAACTCATGACAATTGATAAAGAGGCAGTGGCGGAGGCACTACTGAAGATAAAAACACGGTTGAATCAGGAGAATCAGGCACGTCACGGGATATACTTTTCTTTTTATTTGAAACTAGTATTGGGAGCATTATATTGTCATTCAGCCTCCTCCACAGGATGCTTCTGAAACTTTTGTTATGTCTACAACAGGTAAGGGCTTTGACACCAAAAGAACAACTTGTTTTAAGGCTAGAAAAGCAATACCCAGATGATATTGGGGTTATATCTGCATTCTTCTTTAACTACATCAAACTGGCTCCTGGCGAAGCTCTTTATTTGGATGCAAATGAGCCTCATGCATACTTGTATGGGGAATGTGTTGAATGCATGGCTACATCTGATAATGTTGTGCGGGCAGGCCTAACCCCAAAGTACCGTGATGTTGAAACTCTTTGTTCAATGTTAACTTATAAACAGGTAAATATATCTTATCAGGTGATTTTTCTCCATTGTTTTATGAATAGTCTTAAATTCCTAGCCAGCTGCGGGCGTTTCAAGTTAGTCGTTATGAAATGGTTCAGGGCTTGCCAGAGATTTTGCAAGGGGTTCCTTTGAATCCCTTTATGACAAGGTACTCACCACCTTTCAATGAGTTTGAAGTGGATCGTTGCATCCTTCCCCCTAGCACAACCGTTACATTTCCAGTGGTCTCAGGACCATCCGTTTTTCTTATTCTATATGGTGAGGGAGTAATGACACAAAAACTCCTAAATGACGAGTCAATAACCAGTGTTGAGGAAGGAGATGTTTTCTTTGTTCCAGCAGGTATTCACCTTGAGTTTTCTTCAATCATTGATGAAAATATAGATGCTAATAAAGCACGTAGTCCTCTACACTTATACAGGGCTGGAGTCAATAGCAGAGTGTTTGATTAATGGATGAAGAAGCAACCATCTTGTGTGTGATGATTCAGTATGTCTGTATTATATATGGTTAACATGGAGCTGGAGCAATTGATGTGATAAGTTGTTATGACTAAGTTTGAAAGGGTTTTGTCATAAATTCAAGCCATTGGCTATTAATTCTGCAAGGCTAGTGACCAATATATGATGCATGTCCACATAAGAAACATTTATTATGTCAGTTTGGTTGAAGAATCGGCCCAAGAATTATGTAAATGGAGTTGGAAGTGCATGGAGAATAAATATGTATTAGATCATCGAAACCTCCACTATTAAGATTCTTCTGGACAATTAACTGTCCAAATATTTATGAATTCAGTTATTGAATTTGTGTTTATCTTGTCCATGGGTAAATCAGTATATATGTTTATGCCTTCTGCTATCATTATTATACTGTATTGGTGTTTCCATATTGCTTCAAGACACTATTACATGATTTCTTACTTTGTATGTACATTGTAAAAAATCTAAGCTCTGGGTTGTATTGAATTTCTGAAAACATGTAGAATCCATTTAAATCATCATTTTACAGATTGATGTCATGATAATTTACAAACAGATTTCTAGTGGGGCGATGAAAAGTTTGATCTAATTTATTTGAGGGAATTTCCATGAAGTTTTAAAGCTTATCAACTGAATTGACTCTCTTATTTTCTTCATAACTTGGTGGCAGGGACCTTTGTGTAGGCATGAATCCAGTGTTTGTAGTCCATGTTCCAAGAGAAGCATTTGCTAACATGGTTTAGTTTTTCCTTGATAATTGCAGGTCTTATTCATAATAAAATAGCAACTACACATTTTCATAACTGGTTTTCTTTTTCTAATTTTTAACAATTTATGGGATATACAATTATGAATACTTAAGATATATATTAAAAACAGGAAGAAATTTGCAACCTATAATGTCATGCCAGGTTTGTTTTCTCAACTATTTTTAATTTTAATTGTTTCTGAGGGTTACCGCTTTTGACTGGAGCTATGAATTGGCATTATGATTAGCCATGATCGGAAACACATCCATGTATCCATTAAACATGATGCCTACAAGACTTGAACTTGGATGGGGCTGGAAACAACCCATCCATTTAACCAATTAACCTATATCTTATTGGCATTATTCTCAAAGATTTCACTTGTTATGTAATATCCCTTTTTAGGAATCGGCTGCATTTTATTATTGAATCATTCTTCATGGCCCATTTTTCATGAGTAGTGGCTCACAAGAACCCATTTCTCACGAGTTTGACCGGTCCACTTAACTATCATTTCATTTTTCATGACCCATTTTTCATGAGTAGGGGTTCACAACAACCCATTTGTCATGAGCTTGAATGGTCCACGTATCACTTACTGCATCAAGAACCCGTCTCTCATGAGCTAGAATGGTCTGCTTGGCACTTATTGCATATAAAACTCTTCTCTCGTGAGCTTGAATGGTCCACTTAGCACTTATTGCATCAAGGTGATGCTCACATGGGTGAAGAAGCGGGACTTCCGAGGACGTCACCCATTCTGATACCACTCTGGCTCAAGTGTGCTTAGCTACGAAGTTATAAGCTTGCCACTCCATTCACAAAACATTCAGCAAATATTGTGCCTTAAGAGACATCTGTTGTGGAACTCCCTAGCTCTTTCATCTTTATGGATCTGGGATCACTTGTTTTAGTTTAAGTTGTTTTTTCAGCTACAAGTGTTTTCAGTTGCAACTAGATGCACTTTTGAGTTTCATTAACCTACTTTGGTCATTCACAGGAATCAGTTCAATGTATTTCTTTCTTTCATTCTACAAGAGACATGAGAGTATTTGCCATTCTTGTCGTGGCCTTTTCTCTTCATTGAATAAGAAGTTTCTTGAATTTTTATTTCATTAAACCATCTTTACAAAAGAGAACACTAATTGCAGGCGAAGAGTTGCTTCCAACATGTGGCAAAGTCCAATTCAGAATACAAAGCTAGATTACTGTGCTAAGTATTCATCCCTCCTATTTATTAAAGATTGCATCTCTCCTTCGAGCACAATTAGATTACTGACTAATACCAGATATGAGAAATTTACTCTTTTTCATTGTTAATTTTCTGTCTGTAATAGGAGTAAAAGTTAAAACCGCTTTGATTTGGGGGATTATCAGCTTCTTCTGAGAAAGACACAAAATTCCAAGTGCTTTTGAATGATCTTTTAAGCCATTGATAATTAGCTTTGGATTGTCTACTTTTAATCCAATCCCTGGGGGTCAAAGAATATTTGCTATTAAATTATTATTTATCTTTGCAAAAGAAGAAGCAGAAAATTCCATTTGAACAGCAAGCGATTCCTTCAAAACATCTTATGCTTCTTTTACCTCGTCAGTCTTGATAGCTTGGCTTTCTAGGTTTTCTCTCTTAGGCCTTTTTTTTCTCTTTTTCTTTGACCCTTCCGGGGCTCAGGCACCTTTTAGTTCTTTTCCCATTCAGCCTTTGTTTTTCTTTTTTCTTCAAGCCTTCAGGTCCTTAGGCTCAGATTTCTTAGCAAGCCAATGAGCTTCTAGATAATGATGCATGACAAATGTAATAGAAAACTTTAACATCCACATTATCTAATATCTGATGCCATTACTTGTTTCTGAAACTTAGAGTGACGCCTTCTAGAAGATGCTTACATCCATCTCCACACAATTTGAACATAGGTTGTAAGAGCTCTGTACAGATTTTTTTTATGGACATAAATTTTCCTGAAGCATCTTGCTAATAGATTTATATCTTTCATCCAAAAATGCAATGGGAAATTTTAAAGATTAACCCACAAGGTGATGAAAATAAGAATGACTGTTTAGGTATGAATCTGGAAAACTTCTGTATAGAGAAGCCCGAGTTATCCCAAAACCAAAGATTTCCCTCAAAGATTTTTACAGTTGTCTGAGTATTAAATATCAAATACAAAGAAACGCCTAGAGCATAAAGAGGTAAGCATTATCTTTTAGATTGGGCCTTCAAATATTATCACAATCTTTCAAAATCAGAAGCTCTCAGCCAAAATCAGAAGCTCTCAGCCAAAATCCATGTTCTGAGAAAAAATCATATTCTGAGGTAGCCTTTGGAGAATATACAGCTGCTAATGGTGCTTTAAGAGTTTTCTCTATGCAATCAAGAACAATAAGAAGTGTTCCGACTTCTAAGAACTTTTCAATCAAGAGGACACATAAGAGTAGAAGTGTTTTACTTGGCATGCTGTTCTCCTTTGCCTACTAGAAGAGCATATCTAAAGAACTCCTATTAGGCTTCTTTTTGCGTACTGATTGAAGGATCAGGCCAATTGACTTCTCCTGCGGCTATAGGAGGAAAACCATTCCTGAAAACATTGGAAATGATCACCAGATTGATGAATTACTTGAGAAAATGTGCTTGAATATCAGATGACTTAGCCTTACAGCTGTTCCGGCTGGAGGTATTTCCATTCCGACTGGAGGTATTTCCATTTGGAATTGGAGAGAGTCTAAAAGAAGAATGGTCAAAGGGGGAGCAGAAGCTGTGAACTGCGACCTGGGAAACAAAACCCATTGTGACTACATAAAATAAGGGAAGTAGCTACAATGAGCAGAATTCTACAAGCTAGTGTAAGGCTGGAATGTTCCTTGACAAGGGGAATACAAGGTAAAACATTTGAAGGAGATGCTAACCATCAATTTTGTCAAAGCATCTTTAAAGACAACCAACCCAAGCATCAAATACATTGTGGACGAGGGAAGCAGTCTTAAAGGCCTCTTAACTAACTTTGCTTAATACATGGAAGAAGATAAGTGACAGCAAGTTGTTAGTGATCCTCCCTTGGAGACTATGTGCAGGGAACTTCTTCATGCTTTTGGCAGACTGCATCCATTTGTTCTCCATCTTACCCTGGATAATGACATGTTTTTTCCTTGAGATACTTTTATTTTTTGGGATTTTTCCCTATGTGGAGTATTTCCATACACAAATCATCACCACAATGACTATTTTCCACGAGCAGTCATCACTCTAATGACCTTTCTCTTATGTTTGTTGCTAATAATCACAAGGCAAGGGGACCCTAAACATTTGTTATTATGGAGGAGGGGCGCTGCTTCTTGGAAAATCCACCGATTTGTGCTTTTTATCCTCTAGCCTCTTTCCCAATTAGAAAACTTTTAGTGCATGTAATGCTTTATAAGCCTTCCTTAATCTCGCTGTTATTATCCGTGTGGAATTATCACAACCCAGCATATTGCTACTTCTAAGAAAGCATACACCTGTTTGTTATGGGCTATCAGCACTGCAGAATTTCAGTGAGAAAAGAAGGGAGCATCCCCTCTATAATCAGCGCTGATAAATTATCTGCGCTGCCAAAGAATTGGAAGGAAATGTTGGTTCCTTCTGCAAAAAGAGTGGCATTCAGAAAGCTGAAACCGGTGATTATTTGAAAATCAGAAATTGTATATGTCATTGCTGAAGAAGGGGAAGGAAATGTTGGCTCCTTTCCCTAAAAAGAAACACATTCATAAAGCTAAAACCCTAGTTTTTTTAAAACCAGAAATTAAAAGCGATTGTTTGCAATGGCCTAACAAAAAAACTCTTAACCTGCTGATTTTTGGGGACAATATCCTCTGTTAGGACTATCAAGAAACAAATGGCGATCCAGATGAACACTCGTTGCAAGACTGAGACATACCAACATTTAGAGAAGGATTTCTGAAAGTTTATTTTTAGAAAGTACTGAAATCTTTTTTAAGTAGTTAATCCAAATTATTTTTGGAATTCGGTGGACAACACACTAATTGTGGTGTTTAATGTGTTATGGCAATACATTCATAATGAATAACCAAAATTACAGAATTAAAAGAATTGTATTGTGGAAACAAATCCGTCTTGTTGTAGAAAGAAATATTTTATTACAACTGGTAATGTATACAAATTGGGCAAAAAATCTATTTTTAGTAGTTTTGACAGCTTTTGGTATTTTGCATTTTCAAGGGTCTTCAGAGCATTTATGGGATTCAAATTGTACGATGAGAGCGGAACACATTGTCGTAGCAGCTTTTCTCTACTTCACTCTGCCATCTTTCTAATGGTTACTATGGTTCGCAAATCGAGTCAATGGGCTAGGAGATATGACCTCCTAAGTAACCGCATTCGGCAAATTTGATGTACAAACTTCAAAATTCGCCAAATACCAAATACGACTAAAAATTTCGTTAAAATTCATTAGAATTCATTGAAGTTCATTCTTTCTTTTTTGAATATTTAATCCAAAATACAAGCATGATACTTATTGTAGTTGAATTTAATCACGAATTTTATGGCTGATTTTGTAGGAACGAATTTTATCCTACACGATTTTGAATGCATCAAACTTAGATGACCCCCACAAGGAGCACAAAAAATAATAATGTAATAATATCATTTATTTTTTGGATTTTGTCCTTTTTTGCCCTTTCGATTTCGCCCCAAAGGTGGATAAATGTCATCTCCATATAGTTTCGCTTCCCATTCGGAACCCTTCATTTACTATTCCTAGCCACTTTCCATCTTCTGCATTGTACCGCTCTAAAGAAGGTGGTTTTGAATGAAGACATAAGTTTGCAAGTTGAAAGTTTTTGTGGACATAAGTTGCAGGTTGCAGGATTGCAGGTCTTGAGGCATACATCTCTCCTACAAAATTTGCCCATTCTGCATACATTCTCGATTGCGAAGATATGCAGCATACACCTCTCCTACAGAGTTTGCCCAATTTGTATACATTACCAATTGTAATAAAACATTACTCTTTCTGCAATTAAAGTTGTTTCTGCAATAAGACAGTTTTGTTTCTGCAATACAATTCTTTTAATTTTGGATATTCATTATGAATGTATTGCCATGACACACGAAACACCCCCATTAGTGTGTTGTCCACTCAATACCAAAAATAATTCAGATCAGATGGTGCAGCACTATATGACAGAAATGGGAAGCTGTAATAACACTACAAAGAGTCTGTTTTGGCTGTTCATAAAGCTGTTGATTGTTGGTTTCAATCCACCAGAGAATTCCCTTGGCATCTTGCCTTTCAACATGGTTTGAGCGGATAGGAGAGATCGTTGGATCATACAGATGGGGAGAGCAAAGAAACATATCAAACATTCCTATTTTGTACCAAACAAAGATTTACCTCAGCGTGCAAATATGTACTGGCTTTGATTGGACCTGGAAGTAGTCAAGCTTCAGTTGTTAGACTACACCCGGAAGCAACACGTGGAATATGAATGTGTCCCATTCAAAATGCAACATCTGCTTTGAATATAGGCATTTGGGTTGGTCTTGTCTGAAGAATTCAAAGATAGAGTCAACTGTAAGTTAGAATTTATGGTGAATAGAAGAAAGACGTTTTAAAAAGCTGGTCCAAGTTAAGGGAAATAAAAAATGTGAGGTGAATGGAAGAAAGGCATTTTAAAAAGCTGGTCCAAGTCCTAAGGGCAATAAAGAATGAAAACAGTAGGAAGAAAGGTAATATCGAAGTATGCTAGATAATTCAGAAACCCCACTGGAGACACCCAGTTTGAGCCTTTGAAGTTAACCATTCAGCCTCTGGGAGATGAGTGGGATTAATAGCTCCCCAACCTTAACTCTTACATTCGTGCAAGATTTATTTAGTATCTGAAGAACAAACTGTTAAAGATACCCAGAAGGTATCTGCAGAGGATTTAGTCTGGTTATACCAAAATCGGCAAAACAGTGGGAAAAGAAAGGTTGGATGTTCCTAGCCTTAGGTAGGTCAATTAAAGGAACATTTCAACTATATGTACAAGTAGTCAGTCAAAAGCCATTCAAATCAGATTGAAGAACAACTAGTATTTGAACTGATTCCAGTTCAAAATCTTCCTGTTAGAAAGAAAGGGAGGAAGGCCAAACCCATGTCTTTAAGACAGCAGGGTAAGCATCTTGTTGGCTCTGGCAGTCGATCCCAAATAGCAAAAATGTGACATCTAATCATATATGTATTAGGCTTTTAGCTTTGTTTGGTGTATTTGATTTGCAATCTTTGCCTATCTTTGTCGATAATGTGTACAGCCTAAGTTTTAGCATTAGGGCTTGACATACCTTTTACGTTGCTATTGACATATAAATTCAATTTTTCTGATAAGAGAAAAATACAGCCTAAAATATGTTTCAATAAGCAAGAGCAAAAGTCCACACAGAATAGAAAACATCTGGTTCTTATCCTGACCAAGTAAAAATTACGAAAATGGCATACAAGAGTTTTTTTACAAGAGGTAGAAGTAGTCAGATAAAAGAGTCTCCTACTAGAATGCCAAGCAACTTAAGGAAGCCAAAGACCCTTGCTATCGACAATCACTTAAATTGATTAAAAGGAGGTTGGGTCCCATTAAAAATACTACCAGTGCAAGCGTGAAAGTTCAATGAGATAAAAGCAATGGGACAAGGTGCTCCGGATTTCAGATTAGTCCTTCTGTGCCCTGCAGAGTTAGATCAAGTGGACTGCATACAATGCCAATACTATCTCCCCCCAATTCTAACCCTAGTGGGTTTGCTACTCCTATTTTAAAATCCCATTATCAAGGATGAGATGAGGAGGGGACTGATGCCAATACAGGACACAGGCAAATGAGAGCAAAGGAAGATTGATCAAGAGTTAGGTGGTTGAGGTGAATGGCCTGCATATGGCACCCAAGACTTTAATAGAACCTGCAATCACCATCGGCTTCTCAAATATACACTTACATGCAGTCACTGGAAGACTCATGCTGATATCCTGCCCAAGTTTGCAATATCCATGCAACCTTGCAACATGAAGTGACCATTTACAAAGACGTGCAATATAACAAAGGGCTATGATCCTAGGAAATTGAATATCCATGTGTGTAGCTTGTATCTAATCCATAGGTTGTGGCTGTGGACCCAACGTTGAAAATCCAAGGATTTGGAGTGGAATTGAGAAGTATGCAAATGTTGTTGGAAATTCTATACTATCGCAATTTAATGGGGCCCTATCCATTAGTTGATCATCAATTTAATTACTTAGCAGAAATTCATTCAATTTTTTGAAGGGTAGATGGGATATCAAAGCTATTGAACTTGGTTGTATTATTTTTTTGAAATATTGAACATCTGTCATGTCTATGAAGAAGCTGTTCGCCTGTTTGCATCCTTGGCATATGCTAAAACGCACATGGATTGAGGAAATGATCTTGTGCAAAGCCTTAGGAATCATTTAAGGGCCTCAATGTCACAATGCGGAGAAAGTGTTGCTGGAGTAAGTTTTCCATGTATTCACTTAGCTAGTTTTTTTCAGAAACCATTGATAGTGTAGCATAATGATTACAGGAATATCCCTTCCAGGAAGTTTATATGCAGCAGGTTGCAATTCCGAAAATATTGATGGTATCTTTCAGTCCAATGCTTTCTTGTTATAATTTTGCACCCTTCACGGATGCATTCCATTCAATTTACAGTCAACCTCATCTGATGTGGACAAATTTGTTACTTTGAACAACTGTGCTTTGAGTTTCATCTGATTATCTGCACTTCCTAGAAACTTAGACATGGCTATTACTAGCTGTCTATTCATTCTAACTAGAAGATCTGTTCTTTCTGTTTCTCTAATCGTGGTAACTCCAATAAATCATTTTTCCATCCACTCTAGGAGTTGAACATCTATAAGCTCATTACATAATTAAATTAAGGTCATCAACTGTAATGAATGAATGCAGCATTTACAAATATAACAATCCGTTTTGATATTCTATTGACAATTCTACTGACATAAAAAACTGCAATGTTCAGCCATTGCTGCCAAAATTGTCCATTCTAGTTTTGGGGTGCACAGTTCATCATTATCACATTGGTGAAAAGAGATCCACTAATAAGTGCAATTTATAATTAAATTGTATTTATGAACTGTAGTGAATAAATGCAACATTTACAATAGCAATCCCTTAAACTAGTCCTTCAAAAGCTCCCCTGGCATAAAAAACTGTTGATTGCAGCCATTGCAGCCAAAATTGTTCATTCTAGTTTTGGCTTGTGCATTTCACCTTTATAACTTTGGTGACAGGAGATCCATCTTAGCCATGGGCAGCTCAACAGCGTGACTGAAATATTAATAGTTAGGATCTATATGCATTTTCTTCAGGTCGGGTGTCCTCTCCTGTGAGAGTTGAAATATATCATGCATTCTTGTTGGTCACAAACTTTACATCCACAGAAATCATGATATGGTCAAAAAATCACTTAGACAAGGCTAATACCATTGGTGCATTTTAATTGAATAATGTCCTGAACCTACATGAGTAGATGGTTGCCACTTGTCACTTCTTGAGAGTTTAGATAGTCCCAAATTAAAGTAATTGTCTATGTGATTGAGCATAGATCCTAAGCCTAACATGAGGTTGATAATACAAAGACAATTAGGATTACTTGTATTGATTGCGTTGAATCCAATTTGAAAATATGATCTTGTAGCCACCATTTTAATGTATAGGTATTCAAGTCTTTATAGAAGCATCTATGGGAAGATATATTTTAACAAGAGCCGAGTAGCGGCCAGTTCCTGCCATATGTGTTGTTATGTGTTGAGTTTAAATTGTTATAATTCTGTTGTTAGATGTTGAGTTTAAATTGCTATAACTGTGCTGTTAGGTGTTGAATTATGAATCTAAATTGTTGTGATGTACAAAATAAGGGGATTCGTCGTCTTTCTATTGTTTTGTTTTATATGTAGTGGCAAGTGACAAGTGGGAATGAAATTTGAATAGATTTGATGTTCCTTTGAATTAATGCTAACTATTTCATTAAAGTGAAGTTGTCATGTCAGTACATGTCAGTGCAAGAATTTTTGTATTAAAAATTTACAAAAAAGTTTGACTAGAATAAGGCCCAAAAGTTGTCTATTCAGTAAAAAGTAACTAATAAACATCAAACAAATCAATTGTTTGCTTTTATTTTATTTAAGAAATTGTTAAATTAAAATCTCAACATTAGAAAAGTGAATAGTAATGCAAAAATCTAAGATTTTAATTGGTTGAGAAGATTGTGACTAACGAATATGCTAAAAAGCATGGTAACCTGCCTTTGGCAGGAACTAATAAACTTGATATATTCGGCCTCTTGCATGAGGCTTTTCCTTTTTCAGAAATAATTTTTTAAGTTTTGTAAGCAATCCTTGTGAAGTAGAGCATTTCTATTTGAGATACAGTGAAGCTGTTAGCAATATGTTTTTCATCTGATTCAAGTACACCAGTCTGAAAATCTACTGCTGATTCCCCAGGGGCTTGTTGGCTTGTTTGCTTTTAAGGCCATCAACCGATTGATCTTCATATAGTAAAACAAGTAGTATAGAGATGTACAAAACCTGGCCATTTAGACCTGCAACCCAGATTCAAACCTATTGAATTATCCTATAAGTAGAAACTCAATACATTCAATGAAATTTATAATAATAATTTTAAAGTCCAAAAAGATTTAGAACATAGAGCTTATGGTGCATTACATGACATTTGGATTGGGGTATAAGTGGTAGCCATAAACAACATATATTCTAAATGGAACATATGGCCTGGCTGGACATCTTTCAGTGAGAAGAAGCATCCACTGAAGTTAACGGATGTGGTAACTAACTCAAGACAAATCTAGTTATGGACCACCGTTTGCTTAATGCCTTATGTCATTGCTTATTATTTATTTATCTCATAATCAAAGTCCCAGTAGCCTGGGATGATTGGTTGAGATGGGGTATCATTGGATGAAGGACTCAAGTTCAAATCCCATCATGTCGGGTGCCCTAAAATGTTCAAAAGAAGAGCCTTTCTTCCGCAAATGTACCCTTCGTCAACTGAGGTTGTAGAATTCCCTCCTCGGAACACACAATATTTATCTAGTCTATGAAATGATGATCTCATAATCAAATCCTACGGTGATGACCTGATTAGTATATTGTTGAAAAAGAGGAGCAGATAATATTTCTACTATTCTTGGGAGAAAATGTAATGCCACACTAAACCTACATTAGTAGTTAACTTTCTTCGGATTTGAAATCTGAAAATGAATTAATTGATCTCAAATTCAGTCATGGCAATTACAGTTCATCCAACGGGGGGTATGGCAGGATTATGTTGCATAAAAGATTAGATTGCCTTTTAGTGAGAGATCACTAAATGTCGGATACAGATCCCTTCCAGTATCTTCAGAATACAGTGTTTGACAAATGGCCTATTGATCTGCATATTAGCTTCCACATTCCCCTACGTAATTGTCCTTTGCGGTTGGCTCAAATGCTTATATACTTGAAAAGTTGAAACAGGAAAAACCTTTGGCAATATATTTCGGCAGAAATTACAAACCCAGGACTATATAACAACTACCCAACAACAGAGTCTAAATCAAGGTCATCAACCTTAGTTAGAGCAAGCTGAGACTCAATTAATAAAATATTGGATGATCTTTATATGAAAGGTACCAATTGGATAGGACCTTAGGATATTGCGGAATCACAATGGTCATGGGAACATATAATATTTTCATAAATTCACCCGTTGTATCAAAACACTAACCGAATCCCAAGGATGGTATATGCTAATGCATATATACTAGTTTTCTCAATCAAAAGTTATGGATGTTATAAAGCAATAGTTCCAATAATTTTTAATTAGGGCTTTACTAGAATAAAAGCACTGATAGCTATTATTCCAACTGCATTATTGCTGGTGTATTATTCTACTATTATGGCTCCTATCACCGAGGATTTACAGTATGCAATTTTCTTGTTTCAGCCAGATGAATTTCCAGCAGAACTTGGGTATTGTCAGAAGGATCTTCATCGAATGGCAGAGGAGTATCTAGACAAGTGCTAAAGGAAATGAATGTCACACACCTTGTTCTGCTCACAAGGCAGTATCTAATACACTACATCGATTTTAACCATTTTATCTCAGCATTACAATATATCTTCCACATTATTTTATGGCACGACTTTGATTTGTCACAAGATTTTACACTCACCGAATACAGTAAATCAGCCAAACATGTTGATAAAAATAGAAAGATCCAAGGGCTCTGAATAGAGCAATTTTTAACCTTATTCTTTGCATTTTAAAGCAATTTGGTATTGATTTATAGTGGATTTAGTGGTTGTAGAAGGTTTGGGATAAGCTAGCTTTGTTCCTAAACCACCCCAGGTATATGGCTTAAGAGTTACACCCATAAACATCTACAATTCAGAGATGAAACTTTTTAATTAGTCCTAGAGAAGCAATCACAATAAATAAGGGGCATATTGTAGCAAAGTTTCTTCTAATTACAAACTATTTGCTAACTATAGCAAGACACTTGCATCTTATTAAGGTTGTCCTACTAGGCAGGCTGCAAGAAATTAGTAGTTTCCTGTTGGATAGTCTAAAGGAACCTCCAACCATTTCAAGATATTTGGCCTTATCAATTGAAACAAATTTGGTGCAGGTTACTTTGGCTATGCTTAGTTTACCTTACGCTGTGATTCTTACCATGTGTATTCCCTAATCCCCATGTAAGAGTTCTATTTCAGATGTGCACATTAGTTTGAGCTTTCCTCGTTTGGGGCGCGTTCACCTTAAATCATCTCACGCACCCCAAACAAGTGGGAGAAATCATTAGTTTTCTATTTCACCCTCTCAGTAGTCCATAGACCAAATACAGGTTGACAAAAAACAAAATCAGGACAAACAAGAGCTAAAAAATAGGTTCAAAATCAAACTTGAGTCAAAATTTAGTGCAAAAAAAAAGCGCCCAACTCAGACAGGAATGGTGGGTGCTAGTGTCCCACCTGGGCGCCCCCTGTCCTAGGGATAGAAACATGAACATTACAGGATCAACATGTTTCCAAAGACATTTCCCTCCAATTCCAACAGTACAGACTCAGTTACAGATTGAAATTAGTTGCCAAGATGAACAAAATCAATGGCAAGTTACAAGGGAACTAATTACTTTGTTTTTCTTGGGATAAAAAAGGAAGTGATACCTAAGGCATATGCATGACAACGATATGTCTGGAATGATTTGTCACACGTGGCAAGTTTCAATCATGTTTATGGCCATCTGCAATGACACTTATATGTAGGGAAGCATTAAGGGTTGGAGGGCAAAGATGGACCGCTTCTCCCAATACTCTTCCCTTGGCAACAGGACACTCAAATCCGTAGTTTAGCGACAAGACACTCAAATCCTCAATTTGGCGATAGGATGCCCAAATCTTCAATACTATTCCAACCATCTGCAAGGCAACAAACATACAGGAACAATTCCATCTCTTCTCTCACGACACACAAGTTTATTCTACCCATAATTCACTTGTTTTTCAATACACATTTATATTTTGACACATACTAAGTTAAAGTTCAATTTCATTTACAATGAGCATTAACTACACTTATTTTCTTTTGCAAGTCTGACCTTACTTTGATAAAAGGGAAATAGATAAATGGAACAAGGAACAATCTCAAGCACGAGACGCTCCAACAAAGGCAATATCCAATGAACACACACATACATCACTTCTACTATGCATGAAAAGGTCACCCCTAGGATCCTTATCCTCTATATTCTACAATGCACATTATACTATCTCCATTCAACATGATATCAAATACAACCCTCATTCGGCACGCTATTGGTTACAACTCTCTTTAGCTCTCCACAAGGCACACTCTTCTTATCTACTTTATGATACCGAATATTCATTCAATAGCATAAAGTGGGGGCAAATATAGTCACAAAATCATGCACTTTATACTTACATAAGTGCTTCTAGGTATGTCGTTATATGCATGATTCCTAAAGTGAGAAGACTAGACATTAACAAC
The DNA here is from genome assembly GCA_019776745.2 of Taxus chinensis. Taxonomy (NCBI): domain Eukaryota; kingdom Viridiplantae; phylum Streptophyta; class Pinopsida; order Cupressales; family Taxaceae; genus Taxus; species Taxus chinensis. The sequence goes on along the minus strand of CM034148.1, from coordinate 869,323,359 downwards.
ACTTGTTTTACTCTTTCATTACTTTTATCTTTCCCACACTCTTATTATTTGTTTTTCTAGAATAATCACTTTACTTTTGGATACTAGACGACATGTGACCCAGCTCTATACTGATTGTTATATCTTTTGAGCATCCCAGACACTATCGCCCATTAGAGACATGAGCACCCCAGGTGCTATTGTCCCCTTTGGGCACTTTTGTCCCTTCCCCTCCTTTTCTTCATTTTGAATTGCCAAATCATTTAGTATCTTTTCTAGAGTCTCCTTTATCACTTTGGGTCGAATTTTCAGTTATTAATTCAAACAAGGGAATCATATATATACATGACTTACCCACTATCATTAGTGGTTAGGTAATTGAGAGCTAATACTTACTATCTACTACTTAGGCAAAGAGCAACATTCAAGGATGCACTTGGGCTACATTATTCATCATGTATGAGGGTTTATTTTGAATTCCACCTCACACATTTATCTTGGGGAAAAATAGTTGCAGCCCATTTTATCTTGGTGCAACTAGAACAAGGGAAACCTAACTTCAAATCACACACTCACAAGAACTACATAGAGTCTGAAATGTAGTGCAACGCTCAATGATGTGACCGCCTAGGTCAGTGCGACTCAAACATATGCATTATTTAATCCATTTAATGTTTGCTTGAGATTTGTGCAAGTAGTTAGGGTTTGTCTTGTAGGAACAAGTGTGATACATAAACCCTACGACAGATTCAAAGTGAAAAATAGTGAAAGGAAGGAACTGAGTTCAAACCGTAAAGGGCTATAAATAGATCTGTTGCAAGGACATTAGCACCCATACCAGACACTAGCACCGGGGAGGTCCTATCCTCCTATGGTTGCTCTTGTTCGAAGAAGTTTCAGATCCCAGTTTCTCAGACAGAGCTTGCACAATCCAGATCCAACCTTCCCATCCGGTTTTCCAGCCCAGAATCAGCCCAAATCTCCTCTCATGTACACTTTCTTGTTTCTTTGCATGTTATATCTTTTTTACTATTGTAATGTTCATTTGATCTCAATCTTGTGATATAAGATTTAAATTCTATTAAATAACTTTTATATTGTGTCTTGATTTACAAAATTAGGCTTGGATCCATTTGCAGCAATGTGGTCCATGGGGTCATGGAAGGTATCGAAGCAAGTAAGTTCTTTGTAGGTCGTCCTTCCTCTCCTCTTACACTTGAAAGGGAAGATATTTGAGTTAATGAATGACTTTGATACACAGTCTTCTTCCTTCATGTGGTGTTCTAACTCCTTATTTTTCTTCTCTCTCTTCGACATTTATGTGTTGGGCTCCATGCACCAAATACTTTGGCATTTCCTCACCACAATTGGAGACTAATCACCTCCAATCCTTCAACAAAATTCATCAATCCAAAACTCCAAGTACAAGCAAATAACGGGAAACGCTTCCCTTTTCAAAACAAACAGATGTATTTCTTCCATGTTTTACATCTCTTTATTTCAATTTTTCTATTTTCATATTTCATTTACATTACATCTTTACATTCGAGTTAAATTTTAATTATTTATCATGAACATTGACTACACTCTATGTTGTAAGTTTCATCATGGAGCGTGCCAACACCAATATAGTGGGATCTTGCAAAATAAATATCGAACGAAGACAAAGTGTGTCTGCACACTCATGTATCTTTTCCTTTAAGCATGTAATTTCATTTCATACTTTAAGAGGGAGGGGGCGAATCTAGACACTCAAATTTGGTAATCCTACTTTTTGACAATGTTAGTCTTGACATTTCTGTCTTGCTCAAACAAGTACGTGTTACTCATTTTCATTTGGTACATCTCTAGGTTTATTTTCTAACTCGTTTGATCCTACACACCCATTTGTTAATAATTTCTAATAATTAAATACATAAAACCCAGTAAGAAACTCCACTTGTCAACTTCACACTTCAGATTATCAGTCATGGGTAAAAAATTTACAGTAGGGGTAGGAACGTCCATACGGTCCTAACCATAGTGTACAGTTTTGACCCTATTCACTTTGGTCCTGAATTTTCAATTACACATTATTCTTTGGGTCACCCCTTTTCAGTCAACCTTTGTACTTAAATAATCTTTGGAAGCATATATAAGCAAGTGAAACTCACTTCATTTAGTACCTAACACTCTTATGGACTCCTATTGCAAAAGCTAGTACAAAATTTGCCTAAAGCTCCCTACACTCCGAAAATACCTTTGCACAGTCATTAGGGAAGCACTATCTACAGGTCTGAAACTTCCCACTAGGTCTAGGGAACTACTTCCCACATTTCCAAGCACTCAAATTCACTCACTCAAGTTGACTTGCAAGAGAGAAACTCAAGTCAATGCATTGTCAAAAGAAGGATGTTAAATCTGATTGCACTACAATTAAATATTACATGCTAGGTGGAGAATGTCATGGTTTGAGGCCTCTTTGGAGTAGTGCCAAAGTCGACAATGCATGGGGTACCTACAACCCAACTACTGTTTGTTTTGCAAGACTTCTTATCCATGATTATGGTTTAAAAGATTGAGTAGAGCATTTAAAGATCCTCGCAGTGTGATCAACAGTGACTAATAGAGAGCGATAAAGAGATTCCTGGACAAGCAACAAACCCAAATAATCATAGACCACAGTTTTGAGAAGGTGCAAAACCATACAAAGAGGTCGAGGCCATACATATGTTCCTGCCCTACTATACGTCTTGTCTATGGAGGGTTTTAAGTAACAGTTCTAATTTCGAAACATTCTTAGGTCTAAGTACCTTTGTTTCATCATCTAGATCTCCCAAATCAGTACATAATCACCTGTAATTAGTTAAGGGCACTCAATCCCATGTATTTGTGAGTTTGTATTGCATCATGTACATTTGTTGCAAGCATTAATGCATTATTATGATATTGAATGATTAATGTTTGAAGTTAATTAGTCAGAATTACTCCATGTAGCTCCTATTTCATTCCCTGTTTGATTATAGTGTAAAAACCCTAATCAAATATAAAAAAGGTGAAAATAATTCCTTTATATTGACCTCTAATAGATCTCCTTGCCATGACAATTAGGGTTTAGGTTTTTGGGATGATGTCGGCTGAATGGACAAAAACACTGAGAGCAAAACCCCGTAATTAGAGAGATTTCAAAAAATGCAAATAATTTAGAGAAATTCCACAATTTGTGGCTTCTAGAGTGAATTTGTGAAAAACACTAAAACAAAGATAACTTTCACAAAAAATTTCATAATAAGTTGAAATTTGTAGGGTAACTTCCTTGTATTATGTCCAACGTCCAATAAAAATTTGTAAAAAAAGAGGAATGATTTGTGAGATATAAGTAAATCCTAAAATTAGGGTTAAGACCTAATTTTAGTTTGATTTGAAGCTTTGATGCCACTCGTAAGGAAATTACTTAGATAGATAAGAAGAGTAACAACAATAGAACACCAAGAACACCAAAAGATAGATAACATGAGAACATGCAACTGCAGATGACTTAGGCACTTCATGGGGGCAAACCTTCACACCTTAAAATACGACTCAAGTGCTCAATAGGATGATCAAGTAATCACTACTTCCTCCTATATATGTATGTATCACACACACACACACACACCTTAATTATGATATGCAAACCACCTAGGCCGAATTCACTACCAGAATGAAGCATTACATATGGATATATGACAAGAGAAAGGATTATATTAGCCACCAGTTGGTTGTACATAACCCGATACATGATATACATTAAGGGCATACTAATTATAGTGGAATAAAATCCTTAATTTATATGGGATATACCACTTTGTAAGCCATAGTAATTAAAGTTAGAGTTTTTATTTTTTCACATTCCATGAGATTGAGATGGGATTTCTAGATAAAATTATGTCAAGATTTTTGATGGAAGTGTTTCGAATCATTACCTATGATTCATAGTAATTAAAGAATCGTAATTATTTTTTTGTAAAAGATCATAAGACGACCATCACAAATTAAAAAAGGTTCTCAAGTATGATTATAAAACCATTAGCTATGTTGATATGCCTCCTATAATGCCATCTTAGGGTGGTGGTGGAGGAGTGTAATATATGTGAGTTATTAAAAATTAATGTCCAACCTTAGATTTGATGTCTTTTTTATCATCAAATGACAACATAAACCTCAAATTTGACATCCATTTGACCATTACATTGAAGTTTTCTTTTTGCATGGAGAAGTCAATAAAAAATTGTAATATCTTGGTCATATTGTAGACTTTGGAGCCCCTTTTTAAACCTAGAAATATTTTTCTCTAAAATTGACATTATGGCATAGTGAGATTGACATCATTTGTTACTAATTAATAGGAAAGTTATACAAAATATAACAAAATAATTAATAATTAATATGATAAGAGAAAAATTTAAAATAAAAGCCTTAAAATCAATATCTCTCAACATTTTAAGAATGAATACACACACACACAAGGCTCAACATTTCTCCTCCCCCTCAAGCAAACAACTGTAGTCCAATCGGCGAGGACGATGGTTAAGTATAGTTATCATGCCATCTACTAGAATAAAAATCCCGAAAGATGCAATAATAGATGAGACTGGGTTTGAGTTTGAAACAAATTTGGCGTAATAGATATTCCTTAGACCTTAGCACTACGATGAAAATGATGGATTATTTGTACTCCCAAAACCAACTTGTGCAAAAAAAATTATCCTTCATTAATTTAAAAAATAAATGGATAAATTAGGCTTTCCATGGTGTTTTTAGCAATACAAGAGAAACCAATAATCTTGTTAAAGTTAAACCAAAAAGCTAGTAAAATAAGCTGAAATTTGTAGGGTAACTTATATAATTATGTCTAAAACTCTAGTAAAAAAACCAAAAATTAGGAACGCTTTATGAGATATGGGTGAATCCTCAAATGTAGACTTTAGACCTAATTTTGGCCCGAATCGAAATGTTGATACCACTTATAAGGAAATTACTTAGATAGATCAAAAGAGTAACACCAATAGAATGCCAAGAATACCAAAAGAGAGATAATATGAGAATATGCAACTTTAGATGACTTGGCCACTTTGAGTGGGAAACCTTCAAACCTTACAATGAGACTTAAATGCTCAATATGATGATCAAGTAATCATTAGTACCACACACGCGCGCGCGCGCGCGCACACACACACACACACACACACAACACGCACACACACACGCCCACACACGCACATGCACACGCACACGCACGCACGCACACACATACACACACACACCTTACTTATGATATGAAAACCACCCATGTTGACCCTACTACCAATGTGAAGCATTAAAAATACATATATGACAAAAGAATAGATTATGTTAGCCACCAATCGACCATACATAACTGATACATAATATAAGTGTAGGGCACAATAGGAATACAATCCTTCAGTTATATGATATATTCCACTTTGTAAACCATAATAATGAAATATCTGTTAAAAATTTTAAATTGTAAAGGATCACAAGACTATAATCATAAGTAAAAAAAGGTTCTTAAAGTATGATTATAAAACTGTTAGTTATGTCGATATGCCTCCTACAATGGCAAGTGAGGGTGGTGATGGAGGACCGTAATGTCCATGAGTTAATAATTAATCTCCAACCTTATATTCAATGTCTATTTGATCGTCAAATGAAAATTTAATTCTTAAATTTGACATTCATTTAACTGTTACATTGAAGTTTTTTCTTTTTCCTTGGAGAATTCAATCAAAAAATCATAATATCTTTGCCATACTATAGAGTTTGGAACCCCATTTTAATATGGTTCTTTTATAAACCATATATTGTAGTATAACTAGATTGACACCACATGTCACTAGTAAATATGAATTTATGGAAGAGATATTAAAATTATTAGCAATCAACGTGGTATGTGAAAATCTAAAATAAAATCCTTGAATTTGATCTCTTAATATTTTCTAAATATATACACATACTCACAAATAATACTAGGCTCGACATTTCTCCTCCTCAATCAAAATATTATATTCCAGTTGGTGAGGATGATGGTTAAGTGTAATTGTCACACCATCCACTAGCATACGAATCTCGGGATGCCCCTTAGACCTTAGCATTACGATAAAGGTTAATTATTCGTGCTTCCGATACCAACTATTGCAAAAATGTTTATCCTTCATCAAAGGTCTCCTTTATTTATCTATATTTGAGTACATTATAATTACTATTCAGTTTCTATTGAGTTATGTGGCACATGGGAAGGGCACATGGGTACTCATTCTCTTTTTTACCATGTGTCTTTATTTATGAACTTGGGCCTAGATCCATCTGCAACAATGTGGTCCATGGGGTTATGGAAGGTATCAAAATGGCTAAGTTTTTCCTAGGTAATCCTTCATTTCCTCTTACATCCAAAGGGGAATATATTAGAGTTGTTGAATACCTTTGATATATGTCTTCTTCTTTTACAGGGTGCTTTAGTACCTCACTCTTCTTCTCTCTCTTCTCCATCTGTCACCCCTAATCACTCCCAATTCTTTAACAATCTTAGTAGTCCAGATCTCCAAGTGCAAACAATGAATGAGAACTCTCCCCCCCATAAAACAAATGGGTGTATTCCTTCCACGTTTTTCATATATTGATTTTACTTTATGCAAATGCAATTTTTACATATTACATCTTACATTTGAGTTAAAGTTCAATTCTCTGCTATGGACATTTACTACACTCTGTGTTGTAGTTTCAACACGAAGTATGCCAACACCAACACAATGGGACATTGCAAAATAAAATCCAAGCGAAGACAAAGTGTGTCTATGCACTTAGGTATCTTTTCTTGTAAGCATATAATTTTTATTTTATACTTAAGGGGGGCAAATGTAGACACTTAAATTTGGCAATTTACCCTTTGACACTGTTGGTTTTGACAATGCACTCTTACTAAGATAAACACACTATTTTTTTATCCCCGCTCAATACATCCCAAAGTCATCTAACTTGTGATTTCACTTTTTAGAAGGGAATATATTATTTCATTACCTGTTAATTTTTTAATGTGTTTCTAATTAACATACCCAAAAAGGATAAAATAATGCAATGAGTGGATATTATGATTTAATGAATTTCTAACACTAATTGCACAAATCAAATAATACTTTTCAAAGGTATTATTGATCTAGCACCTATCAAAAACACAAGGGAGAATTACACTTAGCTGATTCCGTTTGGTTTTGGGAGATTCTGAGTGATTTGAATGTAGGAACAAGATGATCTGATATTGAAAATGATTCATTATATAAATTGGCACTTGAGACTGAACCTAGTCAAAACCATACAACTAGGTCAAGAGCATTTGTACAGTCCTAACCCTCCTGTACAGTCTTGGACCTGCTTTACACATGGGTCTACAACTTCCTGAGTGTTTCCCGTACCTGGGAATGAATGTCATTATGCATCAATTTTATTTTCTCGCCTTCATAATGGTTTTGTAAACTCTATTCAAATCCTAGAACCCTTGTAGTACAAGAAGGAGCTCCTAAAAAACAAAGTTAGGTGGGTTATGGGCACCCATGTGCATCATCGATGTCTCCACTACTCAAAAAAGGGATCAAATTGGACATCATTCTCTTAACATGTGATATGTACCACAGTGTAATCAAACTCGACAATCATGCTTTGACAATGCTTTGTTTGAGTTTCACCACTTGCTCAAATATTTAGGAAGGGTCACTTTGCTTGCTTGTAGAAGGAAGATGGAGACTCCTAGACCTGGAAGGAGACTTCAGACCTGTAGAAGGTGATGCCCTAATGGATGTACATGAGTTATTGTGCAGTTTATGGAGCTAGGAGTGCCTTTTATGCTTGCTTATACATAAGGAGTTCTTAAAGTTTCAGGTTCTCAAATGTGGTATGATTTACTTGCTTATATATGCTTCCAAAGGTTATTATGTCATGAAAGTCCAACTAAGGGGATGTATTTGCTGATAAGAATGTGATATAATCAGAAGAATTGGCCCAAAATATGTCGGTCCAAAACTGTATAGTAGGATCAACTTGTAGAATTGTACAAACCGATTGAAAATAACAGTTTTGACCGAGAGGGAAAATATATTTCTACTTTATGGGTAGGAGAATGGATGTTTCCATATGTGTTTTATGCTCTTAAATGTTAGAAACTGATGACATAGAGGTGTGCAAAGATAAAAAAGTGACCAAAGAGCTATCAGGGTGTGCTAAGCAAGAGTGAGGAGAGTGCATTTGTACATGCAAGTGTGGAAAGTCAAGATCAATAGTTATCAAAGGATATATTTCCAAATTTGAGTGTCTACATCTTTTTTATTCATACACATTGATATGTTAACATATTATGATAATTCGATGCATAAAATACATAGAAAAACTCCACCTAACAAGATGCAACATTTAGTTTTCATGTTTTTCAACCCTATCCAGAAACGTCCACTTTAGTGAACTTGCAGAATTCGGCCATGACCAACTTGTATGGTGTTAGAACAACATATCCTCCATTTGATCGTTCAATTTGATATTCTTCATTAGAACATTTAATCCCTTTGGATTAGTCTTTTTATGATAATTTACCTTAGGATCCCTATATAAGTGAGTCAAAATCACCTCATTTACTACCCGAACATTCTCATGAGCTCCTATTGTAAATCTCACCAAATCTAATGCATAGTCATTAGGGAAAAAATCACAACTCTGAAGCACTCTACTAGTTTAAGGAGTCAAACTCTTTCATTTGCAAGCACTTAAACATCCTCACTTCAAGTATTAGCAAAGAGCCAAATTTAATTCAAACATTGTCAAATCATAGTTGTATTCATTTAGATATCACATGTTAGGTGGAGAACGATGTGTGGTTTGAGGCCTCTTTAGATTAATACCGATATCGACGGTGCAAGGATTGCACTTCAACCCAACTAATGCTTGTTTTGTAGGGTCTCCTATTTATGGCTAGGGTTTGAGATCGCACTCATATTCTTTAGAGGGCTTTGCAACATGAATGACAACTAGGGTTTGACAATGATAAACATTTCTAGGTTGGTGACAGTCTTAAAAAACTACAGAGCAACGTCAAAAACCATACAATAAGTGTGAAACCATACAAATTCTTATGACATAGTTGTATGGTATTGTACCATGTCATTTTCTAGCTACAATTCCATAAAATGAAACACTTCCAAGTTCATATCTCCCAGTATCAACAATTTGCACACACAAAACTTCCTAGATCCATTTGTAATCAACTACGTGCACTCATTCTCTTATGTTTTTGAAATCATATCATATTGTACACATTAGTTGTAAAAATTAATGTGTTATGATATTCCATAATTAATGTTGAGATTTAACTAATTAGAATAACCTCTTGTAACTCCCCTTACATCATTTTAGTGTACTTACTCACTAATTTGATAAATTTAATAAGGTTGTAAACACATACATAACCTGATACATAATATAAGTTGTTGGCAAAATAATTTGTCGCATGGGAAAATTAGAGGTCTCTCACCAACAATGTGGGACTAAGTCCCTCCGTTTGAATGGGGCAACTGTATTTATTGAAAACAAGGAAATTCTATACACTATTCTAATAACCGGGGGTGGTCTTTCGACTGGGGATCACACAGGTGTGCTTCCCTACACCTATGGAAAAATGCTTGTAGATACTACAAGGGAGGAAATAACTTGAGAGAGAGGTGTGAAGAGAATAGTGAGGGGGTTGTGTACAGTAAATAACACAATAGATTATATTTTAAAAACAAAATACATCCATGAATTCAATGAGAAGACACCATTAACATAGAACAAGGAACATGATGTAAATAACAGAAAGTCTAAATGCATACATTCAACAAGTACATGCTCATGGAGTGTAGTTGAGATGGAGAGGAAAACATAGACAAAGGAGTTAGAGAAATTGTATAACTTATTTCTAGAAATAATATGGGATTTGGTAAACAAGAATAATCATCCTTAGAAATGAGGAGGTATATACACTGAATCACACACTTTGGGTATCTATCTAGTCCTGATTACATACTACTATTCATATGATTCCTAAGCAAGAAAAGTACTAATTGATCTTTGTTTTTGGCCATTTTTTTGCTCTTTCTGTTTCCTCTTTTGGTCTTACACTCCTTGCCCAGTCTGTCTTTTCATACTTCGACATTTCTCACTCTAAACACCAGTGCCCAGCCAAGACGTCAGCACCAGGTGCCCCCGTCCCCTCTGGGCACCCCTGACCTCTTTGTATTTTGTTCACATCTTTTGGGTCCTTTCTAGTCGTTTGGGCATCTTATTTTCTTGGTAGTCATAATTTTTGGGGTTAATTATGAAATTCAAGAAAGGGAATCATATAAATATAAAGTTATGTGACCATAATAAAGGACCAAACACTAAGAATTATCTATCACCACCTAAGGTTGCATCCAAAGGAATTTACAAGAGCATTCAAGCATCCATCTAACATCCACACAAGGGCAAGGGACTGCATTTTTCTGCATACACTTCATAAGAGGGGAAGTTCATTCTTTCATGCACACATCTATTTACATCTTTTATATCTAGCTATTGTTCGTTATCAAGTGTGACATGCAAAAGAGACACCTAGGGCACAATTCTTCACACACACACACACAACAACATTGGGTCTGAGATGTAGTGCAACACTCGGTCGTAAGTTCACTTTATTGATAGTTGAGGACAGTCCAACCCCTCATTTTGCATTATTTTTTTTTAAGATTTGATGTGGCTTTTGGGGTTTTGTAGGTCATTTTTTTCATTGCATGTTACAGGTGAATAACAACGAACTTGAATGACATACATATGATCAAAGGTGATAAAGGACAAACATCTTTCGACATCCCTGAAAATGAGTTTTGTAATATTCTGAGTAGTCACAAGCGCCCAGGAATAGGTCTTTGGTGCCCCAGGACGCCCCTGACCCTCCATAGGCATCCCCAGTCCTAGGTACATTTTGACACTCTTGCAAATTTTTGGGTTCTGTGCGACACTATGAGTTCCTATTCCAATAGTTCGTCACTTCAGCATAGTCTCGGCATTACTTTGAATCAACTAAGTCTTTTTATCTCTTTCTTTGCAACTAGGGTTTTAAATTTAATTACTTATTTGCTTGGGTCAAATCTGTACTTAATTGCATTTATATTCAACATTGTTACATAATATAGAATTAGGCATTTATTTATTTGAATATTTTCTTAATCATTTGTTGAACCCAACCTTTTCGAACACTTTTAGGGTCTCATATTTCTCTTTTATTTTCATCTAAGGCCCTCTCATCATGGATATTTTTATTCATGATTTCCTACTCACCAACCCTGAATTGCGAGCTAAAATCATTACTCTCTTGGCAACTAATGACATTCCTTCTTATATTCATCCGGATATAGTATATAACACATTCGTAGATGCATTTTCTCAACACATTGCTTTTCCATCTAATCCTATTGTCGATCTTGTTGTTTTTTACAATGATCCACCTTTTTACATCATGATTCACATCAATAATGTGGGTGTCAAACAAACCATAGTCAATAATGGATCTGAGCTCAATCTTTGCACTCTATCATTCATTGAAAGCATCATCCTTTCTGTTGCTAATGTTAGTCCCTCATCCATTTCTCTTCACGCATATGATGCTATTCGTCCATGCATAGGCCACATCACTTTGCCTATCACTATTGGGCCAAAAACTCTTCCTATGGTTTTCTTCGTCATCGACTTCCCCGTTCAATATAATTACTTACTTAGTAGGCTATGGCTTCATGTCATGCAAGAAATACCTTCTACAGTGCATCGATGTGTTAAGTTCTTACATGAGGGTGTAGAATATACAATCCCCAGTGATCATGAACCATTCAAATATTGCAACCTCGATCCAACCACTACACTCCCTACTCTAACATCTGTTACTACTAATGACCCACAACCCATGGATTCTCTGGCTCATTTGCCACCACTTGAAGGTGTTATTTGCATGTTAGACATTGTCCCATCCACATCATCGCCTCCTCTTGCTTCTACTAATGCTATGGTGCTTTATCAGGGGCTTGTCCAAACATTGGACATCGTTCGACCTACTTCAACTTCTCATGAGTAACCACCATTAGCACATCCTCCTTTTACATGTACACTTTTCATGAATGAATCTTATTGGGAACACATTCCATTTTATCCCACTTTCTCCAGATACTATGTGTACACATGATGGATTGACTCAACTAGGATTTGTGATAGATGATATCTTCCCTCTGCCTCATGATCCTCATCTTTATCATGGATTCATCTGCATTACTGTTGCTTATGGTCTTCATGTCTTTCATCTCATGGTATTTCTTGCACGAGCTCCTTGTACTTCTTTACTTACACTTGGATAGTCTTGGCTTGATTACATTGGGGGCACGTTAGATCCTGATCATACTGATATTTCATTCCCCATGCCTTTTGGCCACATTTTCATTTGCAATGACTCATTTCTCAGCTATTCGAAAAATCTTACTCATTGGTATGCACATGGATGTCCATTACCACCTTTCACTGATGAAGAATATGCAATGGGCATGTACAATTTATGCCTCAATGGCTCTTTCCTTGATCAACCTAATACAATTGCTTACCAAGTCTTAGATGCTTCTCCATTCGGTTTTGACCATGACAATGACGACCTCTTAGATGACGTTACTTGATCACTCTCATCATACACATACTTATCACCCCCCTCTCACTGTATATCGTTACACATCACATCTAGTTTCTCATGCTCATTATACACATCTTGATACAACCTTGTATCGTCATTACCTGATGATGCACTCTCGTGCCATGGTTCACACTTGACTGTTGAGGGCATACTATACACATGAACCTCACACACCACATACTTCACACATTGTGCATTCATGACATATCTTTCTCATGCAACATCTATCACATCATACATACTACACACTCTATCACATTCACGATACATCATTTCTTGCATACACATACATGCTGTACTCATTACCCTATGATGCACTCTAGTTCCATGGTTCATACTTGACTGCTAAGGGTTTCGATCTAAAATGAACCTCACCACACTCACTCACACTCCACGCTCTATGTTTTATCGATCACATCTTTCTAGTGTACAATTCAAACCATTTCCCGATGACACACTCTTGTTATACGGTTCATTCTTGATTTCTGAGGGGTATTTTATAAATGAACCTCATGTCATGCATATTCATTCATCATTCACTCGGGGGGCATGCAGCTCCTATTACACTCACACCGTGCATTCCATTCCATCTCATCCACAATATATTACATATCTTGGTCCCATTTACTCTTGCTTTCGTATGCTTACATGTACACTTTTTACACATGCTAAACATATACATTGTATGTCATTATCTCTTTCTATATACACATGAGTGTTCACTTTGCCTTCTAGTTGTGATCGCAGACCTTTACATAGATTGACACATGCAACATGGATGTTTGGCAGTAATACCTCTTACCAGTCCCATAGCGGCTCCAGGGGCATCCACTTTCATACACACTACAGGTGTTATTATTTCATTTTTTTATAGCACACTACTATAACGGATTATACACAGCTTTGACATACATTTTATCTCTTCTAACATGCTAACAGTGTGCTTCATGTGCAACATTTACTCTTGCAGGTTTATTTTCCACCATGGTTGTCTATTACATTATTTATTCTTGTTATTGATCTTCCATTGCTTGCGTTGTCCATTGCTGTGCAAGCTTTTCCCTATGTCTTGCTTGTTCTTTGATTGCTTGTATGATTTCAGCCACATCGGCCTTGATTGTCTTGCAACATCGTGAGTGATGTCCCATGTTTGAAACCCACTTTTCATGGTCTACATTATCTTCTCGAGTCATTGTCTTCTTTGTGTTCTTAGCTTACATCTTGTCTTTTACATGTGTGTTTATCTTGCTTGCACTAACACTTGTTTCCAACCATTTTGTTTGTGTGTGCCTTGGTTTCTACTAAGCACACTCCCCCCTGTAGGGCATCAGTTTCAGTTCATTGCAGTCAATCCTTCTTTGGGCCGCATACTCCTCGACGACGTTGTATGCACCCCAAACGAGGGGGCATCCATTGGGTGAATCATTCACCCCATACAACAATTTATAGTCACAGTACAACACAACTCAATTCACAGTCACCACAACACTTAGTCTCAAAAATGACCCAAAACCTGACTTGGGTCCTTAGTACAACATAGTCACCAACACCCAGACCTAGATAGTAGCTCCTATGCACCCCTGACCCTTCCTGAATCCTGTGACCAGGGAGAAGTTACACAACATTTTTCAATTCAACATAGTTTTTCGGTAGTTTACACATCATATTTTACAGGGCACATAGTACTTCAGAACTCGGCATGCATGCACTATAATGTCTTTTCTACTTTCGCGTTGGATAGGAATTGTTCGAAATGATTCAAATTTTTACACACCATCTGCAGTGGTGTCCACATTTTGGGAAGAAGTTAAAGGTTGAAGGACAAACTTTTCTTCGTACACTTCTTCCGTTCTTGGCATGTGATCGCCCAAATAACTCACATTCAATGCAACTGGCATGAGATCGCCCAAAAAAATCATTCTTCTACATCATCTTCGAGATCCTTTCTAAACTCTTTACTCATCGCATATCAGGTCCACATGTTCCTTTTTGCACTTTTTTACATACTTTCTTAGATAATGTTTAATCATTTTGATCATATACACGTATTTGACTACTTGTTCGTTCTTCTCTTTTGCAGGTCCATCCTCATGGGAGGTAGTAGTCACATCAATCACACCATCAATCACAAAATAATTGACATCAACAACATGTAAAATGTGACATCTACACATACGCTCTCGCCCTAGGATCATCGTCATCACTTTTTTTCACATCCTTTTCTTTAGTTTCCATGCTTCACATAATTATTACTCCAGGATTTTTCTTATCTCTTGACACACTTTTCACCATCAATCTACATGGTTATCAGGTATGCATCTCTTATCTAATTTATGTTATCAAGCATTTGCTCAACAACATAAAGTGGGGGCAAATGTAGACACTAAATCACGCACTTTGGGTATCTATCTAGTCTTGATTACATATTACTATTCATATGATTCCTAAGCGAGAAAAGTACTAATTGATCTTTGTCTTTGGCCATCTTTGTTTACTTTTTGTTTCCTCTTTTGGTCTCACACTCCTTCTTTCCCAGTCCTGTATTTTCATACTTTGGCATTTCTCACTCTGGACACCAACACCCAGCTAGGATGCCATTGTCAGGTTCCCCCATCCCCTCTGGATGCCCCTGACCTCTTTGTATTTTGCTCACATATTTTGGGTCCTTTCTAGCCATTTGGGCATCTTATTTTCTTGGTGGTTAGCCTTTTCGGGGTTAATTATGAAATTCAAGCAAGAGAATCATATAAATATAAATTTACGTGACCATAATAAAGGACCAAACACTAAGCATTAGCTATCATCACCTAAGGTTACATTCTAAGCGCATTCTAAGAGCGTTCAAGCATCCATCTAGCTCCACACATGGGAAAAGTGACTACCATTTCTGCATACACGCATAGAAGGGGAAGTTCATTTTTTCATGCACACATATGTTTACATATTTTATATCTTGATATTGCTCGCTATCAAGTGCGACAAGCACAAGAGCCTCCTAGATCACGATTTTGATACACACACACATGGAACTACATTGAATCTAAGATGTGGTGCAATGCTTGGTTGTAAGTTCACTTTGTTGACAACTGAGGACAATTTGACCCCTCATTTTGCATCTTTATTTTTTAGGATTTGATGTGGCTTGAGGGTTTTTGCAAGTGCTTTTTTCTGATTGCAATTTTCAAGTGAATAAAAGTGAAGTCCATTTCGCAGCTTCTGAGCAGTCACGGGTGCCCAGAATATGTCTTTAACCCCTCATGTGCCCATGATCCTCCATAGGTGCCTTGTTCCTAACACTTTCAAAACTCCTATAAATTTCTGGGTTTGATTGCAATAATCTGAGTTCATGTTCCAACAATTTTCTAGCTTGGTATACCTTCGACATCACTTCGAAATAGCTGTTATCGCCAAATCACTGCACCCCCCAAATGGCCAAAATGTGAACATGGGAACATTCAGTGTGATTGGGTAACATGGGATCACCTCTCAAGTTGTGGGACTTGGGCTCGAGGTGAACCTCCTCTTCCTAAACTAAGCACTACACTACTCGTAATACAATAAAAATGGCTAACTAGACCTATGCTAACATTTCAAGGGATTAGGGAGAGAGATTTGTAAGGAAATAAAACCTATACTAGAAATGGTGAGGCACCAAGAAAGGGTTTTTCTAGACTCATGAAGGCTTAATTTGAAGAGCGTGTGTGCACCACAAGCCAACTTCACATGTTGCAACTTGGAGAGGATACATGATATCCCAAACTAAGAAGCATACATTCCTTTTGTTAAACTTGATCATACAAACAAGTTATCAGTCTTCTAGTGAAGAAGGATGAAATTGAGAAGGGTGAATAAACACCACAACTCAGCTACACGAAACAATCCACCACTTGATAAGCACAATGAACTCCAAAACTTGGAAAAGAAACCCTGGTTGCACAGTTCACCTGCAAACATGAGAGAGGAAAATAGAAGCAACAAAATCATGAAAGGACATATAATTGATCACAAAAATAGAATTTCCATTAATTCAAGCACTTTCACAGTGCATCATTACATCAAGGAAAAGGCATAGGTTGTCATTACAATTTGAGAAGAAAGGCATAGGTCTGTCATTACAATTTGAGAAGAAAGGCTTGAGAGCCTACAAATTCACAACATCTCAGCTTGTGAAGAGAGGGGAAGTTTATAAAAGAATGTCCAACTCTTTATTTTTTAAGCACCCCTTTACATTTTATAACACTTGATGATTGGTGAGAGAAATAAGGAGAAACCCTAGAATCGAGGCCAGAATGTAGGAAATAATTAATCACTGTTGTTGGCCATGTTTTCTCATTTAATTGTACCTCCACAATCGAGGCACCACCCAAGGAGTGAGGAAAAAACTATAAATTTGGAATGCAAAACTTCCAAAAATCCGTACTCTGATGGCTTCATAGTGTAGCTCTCTTTCTCCCAATTCCAAAGACTATAATTTTGTGAAAAATTGATAATCAGGGAGGAAGTTATGGTCTTCTGAGTGAAAGTCATCTCGGGTGTCCCAGGCATTGTACTCAGTTCTCCAAAAGATGTTTGCATAAATTCATATGTTGAATTTCTTCCTCCATTTATACAAATGCCCTCTCTCAATAATTAAAATTAATATTTTAATAATTTTTAACGAAGCACCTCATTATGCCTTGAGGCCCTCGGTATTGGTTTTGAATTTGAAGGAATTTGTAAGGTAGATCCGTTAATGACTCGTCAATAGGCTTGTCGAGCTGACTAGTGAGCTACATTGGTTGTGTTGCTTAGTAAAATTTTCACAACGAGCTCTCAACATAAACACCTCCAAATCTACATTTGAACATCAGATCCTTCTATCGAGCTGACATGGCTTGTTTGGTTAAACTCCACACGCCCGTTATACATTGAAACAACCCACCAATTTGATCGGCATTGAATTTTCCCTCCTGCTTATATGGTGGGTTCTTTTATTATTTCTACCACGAGCTCCACTTTTAACTCTGCAACGAGCTCCACTCTGCATCTCCGCAGCAAGCTACCCACTAGTCATTATCTTCGCATCGAACCCGTCATTGAGCTGACTCGTCTGGTAATGCCGAATCGTCACAAATAGAGCTCATCAACCTCGAAACTACTTGGCATGTAGCCTGATCTTGATACCACTTAACTTGCCTCGGTGTCTGCCCTATACACGTGTTGACTAAGTCTTGACATTTAACCCAGAAACCACCCTGGAAATACATTGACCAAATCAAATTAGACTTCGGAAGTGCCTAGGCTTCGCGAACCACCGAGCTCCATCCACATTAAGAATCCCAAACCCCGAAAGTCTGAAATTTGGAATTTCAGACTTCTGAAATTTGTTTATGTTTTTCCAAATTTTCCTCAACAACCTCCGAAAAGTGATCCCTGAAACACGTCTCCAAAACGACTTCCCAATCTTGAAATGGTCAACTCGTTCTGCTTCAAATTCCCTGAACTCCAAAAAATTGTGAGTCTTGAAACCTGAAATGAGCTTCTTCCTTCGTTGCATAGACACTTCGAGCCCCTCATGTGAGTCATTTGAAATGGCTCAATCCTGAGTTTTCCACAACCAATTTGGAGCTCGACTTTGACTAAGGCCAAGCTTGCACATATTCCCCTGTGAGTCAAGCTCTAAGCTAAGTTTTCTGTGCATCGATCTTACACCTGGATTTCGGTGGGATTTCACCATCAAGCTATTACCCACTAAGTTTTATTCATCCAACACCTTTCCGGGCTCATTCATCATGTGGCCGAATTCCCCAACTGAGATCCTTAAACAACCATCCTAATTTCCATGATCCTATTTATTTGGTGAGCCAATCTACACGAGCTTAAATTATTTGCTTTCCTCGGCCAACATGACCAATGAGGAGCCCAACTTGGGTGGATATTCACGTTCACCATAAAGCTTGTTGTGCATGCCTAAACCCAGACCTGAATGGATTGAATGTGCATTGTTTCCCACCATGTTGGCTCCCAACTATCAATTTTCCATTTCTCTAGTTCATGCTCAAGCCAAATCACTCACACGAGCCATGCTACACCTTGAATATTTCACCAATGTCGATTGAGACCGCCCTTTATTTGTAGGAGTCAGCTGAGATACTTCAGCTTAGCCATCCAATGTTGGATTAAACTTAGCACATGAATTTCAAACTCATTCGCCATATACGATTCCTTCAAGATGTTTGATGGCTTGACGACCAAAGCCCATACACAGAACTCCTTAGATTTTTTTGAATTTGTTCTAAATTTTCCTAGCATCATCGGGGATCAACTTAGAATCACAACTCGGCCTTTGTGATATTTCGAGTTGCCAGGTTCCTTAAACGAGATCAAATCTGCATCTCGAATTAATTCGTTTTAAGTTTTTTCTGCCTTGATTAGTCGGAGAACCCTTCTCTTTATCCCATCGATTCATTTGCAACGAGTGGTCTCACTCCAATGCAACTTAGCCCGTCACTCCAAATGCTGAGCTCAATCTCACATCTCGATTAACTCGGGCTCCTGTCCATCAGACTTCACAACGTCTTGCTCGTTCTCTCTTCGAGATAGTCGAAACGTTATGTTGAGCCTTTAAATGACTTGGCTCACCTTAATTTCATCACGCATCATGTTCTAGTCCTGAGCTGTTCATTAGCTCGACATTCGGTGACGTGCATGGCTCCTCTGATGAGCTCAAACCAGACATCTCCAACGAGCTGCGGGCTTGAGTTGTTTATCTTTGTCGCCCAATCATGCCTTCCTACATTTCTATGACCCTCATCTTTATCTTCTCACAAACGTCGAGCATGTTCCCATCTAACTCGCCACTTACAATGTCTTTCATTGCACATTATTATCGTGAGTACACAACATCTATGGATTGCCTTGGCTCTTTCACTGAGTTATCACTTTGCTCTGTGGTCCCCATATCTTATTCCACCTCATATGAATATCCTTGAAGCTTGAAATGAGCCATCTCCTTGCAATGAAGGCTCGCTATTATCCTTAGCTCGGAGAACCGATC
This sequence comes from Taxus chinensis, assembly GCA_019776745.2. Lineage (NCBI taxonomy): Eukaryota > Viridiplantae > Streptophyta > Pinopsida > Cupressales > Taxaceae > Taxus > Taxus chinensis. Next base: position 869,303,584 of record CM034148.1, on the reverse strand, counting down.
TCCTTTCCTTGCAACGTCGCCCTACGAGCTCTCAATTTTTTTTTGACTTTGAGCTCACCATTTTAGTGAACACCTGTATGACCCTCCAATGCAATCGAGCGACGAGCTACCCGATGCTCTCTTGATGTAAAAAACAAGCATTTCTTTATCTTCAACCATCCTTCGTTGATTGAGCTCTCCCTTTGAAGGTAATTCGACCACCATTGTATAAATCTAGGCATCTCCTAACATCAACTCAATATACCTAAAAGGAACTCAATCTTATTAAACTTGGCATCCATCTTTGTGACGTGTGATCTGCGAGCCCAATATCTCTTATGTAATGAACCCCAACAAACAACTAGCTTGATTTCATTGGTCTTTCCCGAACCATCTCCAAACTGAAATGGCTCAAGTCCCTCATTAACACTATGTAAAACATAATAATCAGATTGAGATGAATAATACATTGTCCCCTATGCACTTGGGTAGCTCGGTGATATTGCCTCATGTGAGCTCGTCGAGCAGCTCGATGATCTAATTTAGCTCTTGAGCCCCAAACATTCATTGTCTCCCAATTTTTAACCTTGCACTGGCCCTGTCCAAAATTTGAACCCTTTTTGTGAACAAATCGATATCTGGAGCTATAATAAGACATCTAAAAAATTGTATATCGATTCTTACCATCTTTTTCCCTCATGGGTAAGTGTGGGCCCTCCACAGGAATTTTTTTTGTTCGGAGCGAAACTCAAGCTTCCAGGACTAAGGAAACTTGAAATTATCCTGATAACCCCATAATATTTACGGAAGAATTTTCAGTCTCCAGGTATTATCCTATTGTCCATTTTTGCCCCGGGGGCAAAAATGGATAACAATAGCTAAGTCTTTTTATCTCTTCTTTGCAACTAGGGTTTTAAATTCAAATTAATTATTTGCTTGGGTCAAATTTGTACTTAATTATTTATATTCAACACTGCTAAATAATATAGAATTAGGCATTTTATTTATTCGATAGTTTCTTAATCAGGAGGCTCCTCCAATTTATAGCTTTACAATGATACTCTTCATATATCCCCACATGAATCTTCATGTCCCATCACTTGTGACTTTTCAGTTACCCTTACAAGAGATAAATTAAGTACCTCTCTTCTAATTTGAGGGAGTACTTTTACACATTAAAAATATTTTATTGTCACTTAAGTAAATGGGATAAAATGTCATGATTATATACAATGAGGAATTAGATAGGGGGAGAGAACATGAGAAAGAATGAAGAGAGGATAGAAAAGATGCCCCTAAGCATGGAAGAAGGTTCATCCGCCTTTGATTAACATCATATCCAATGATGATGAAGATGAAAACTTGAAATGTGATGACCCTCCACTATGGTGCTATGCCAATGAAGATTGATCCTTTAGAATATTCTCCCCTTCGCGACATCGCTAGAACAAAGCTCTTTTGTAGTACATTTTCACTCATTGAAAAGAGGTTTGATGAAAATTTTACCACTTAAGATAATGGAGGATTTTTTCCATCACTTAAAAAATACTTTCAACCTTTGAAACACTGGCATGCCTCAGAACTATCAAGTTTTTGATGCAGCTTGAAACTATTTTTCACATAGTTGAACATGATGATTCTGACCCTTGGAAAATAGAGCAACCAATGAGGTTAGGTGAAGAAAATTCTTACCATGATCTTAATGAAGGTGTGATATTGGATGGAATATGATTCAATCCTTTGATCGACACATCTGATGAAGTAAGAATCAAACTGAGACCAAATACATTGTTGTGACCAAAATTGGGGACTCAGAAATATCCTATTCTTTTTAAAACACAATGCCACTATCCACCCCTTTACAAGCATGAATTTTTCCTCCATGAAAGTTGGGATTAGTGAGGTATTCCTGGGTTGAATAACCATGACAATTTTGATCATTTTTAGGACACTTAATATGTTTAGTAAGTTCTTCCCAGGTGACTAGTTTTGGTAATTTTTTTGAATTGTCACTTTTGAGAAATTTTCTTCTTCAGAAATGAACTGAGTAACTTAAATCGATTCATACTTTAGAATTACTATTATTAGTAATTTTATTGAATATGGACTTACTAAAAATAGGCACTTTCTATGGATTTTCAAATCAGAGTGAAAATGGTTTCCAAAAATTCTACTTCACACCGGGATGCTTTGCTCCAATTTTTAGGGGTTTCTTTTGTCTGGATATTCATGAAAACAAAAAGTAAATTTACAGGTTTGTGTTTTCATATTTAGAAAGGGAATAATTTAAAAAATAATAGTCACCAATATATTAAAGCATAATCATTTTTATGGGGAAAGAAAATGTTCATTGGAAGATAATGTTTTGTAGATCATTGTCTCTGATTTTGAGGTGGTTTGGATCACTACAACTCCGTATATCTAAGGAGACATTTTTCATGGCTAAAAATTTTTTGAGACTGTAAACAATGAATGAGAGAATTACGGAGGGAATTTTAAGTGATGCAACCTATTATCTCCATGTATAAGCACATTATAGTGTCCCCCATGTCTACTTTGACTTTTGGAAAAGGTAAAAAGGGACATCATGGGTCTCCAAGTGTGCATTTTCCACTTTTGAATGTCAGGTGTCACCATTCCACTGCTAAAAATAGCTTTTTAGAGTGAATTCTTACCCCAAGATCTTCACTTGGTGATTCCTAGAAAATAATTATATCATTTGGAGTGTAAAACACTAAAGGAATCCAATAACACAATTTTCAAGACTTGATTCTTCTTCCTCTTTGAAATTTAGGCCCCTTTTCAATTCTGGTCATTGGTAGTTCCTGGAAGGTCAAAATAGCACCTATTTTAATATGATGCAACCAATAGGAAATGTATAGGGTCCCATGTTATCCATGTTTACCTTTGAATAAGCTTCCAAATATCTTTGTAACTCCCAAAATCCTCAGTTGAATCTTCTTCAGGATCAAAGGTATTTATCTGCACTGTCAGGATAATATCTATAAATATGCTCCTCAGAATCCCTTGAATTTTTTTTAGAAATTAATTAGACACTCTTAGATTTCAAATTAGTATCTTATTTATTTTTAATTCCTACCAAGGATCCTGATATGTTTGAAACAAGCCAACTAGCTTTATCGTTTCTTTCATTTCCTTATACAGTGGTATAAATAGTTGAGTATTAAATTACTTGCTCATAAACCTAATTTTTCTTATAGAAATTTCAGAAATAAATTTATTGCAGGTTTTTTCCTTGGTATTCATCTTCCGAGGGGTGTCGACCAGTGTGATAAATCCTTAAAATAGGCCTTTTTGGGCCTCTGGGATAAATTCCTTTTGAATGGTCTTGAATGAATCCATGAATCACCTCCCTGCACATGAAACACAATTTAAAATCACATTAAAACATTCCTAATTTCCATTATAATCATAACACATTAAATAAGTCAGTCGTCGGATAGGTTTACATTGACCAAGACAGGGATTTTCAAATGAGGTCTAGGTTGTAATGAATTTTGTTTTTAATTTTTCATGCTAAACATTTAACATGACAGAAAATGGATCTTTCTTGGGGAATTATTCTGGATCAAACGTAGTAAGGATATGACAAGCAATAACTTCATAAACTTAATATACTAAGTGGAATAGTTCCTTATCCATTAGGATATATAAAGTCACACCATAGATATGTAATGAAGCTTCCGTTATTGAACACACACACACACAACACACAACAAGAAATAAACACAACAGGAAATGGAAAAACACACTCATAAAATCATCTATGATATAGGCAAGGGAAAACTTATTTCGTTGAAGCAATTTTTATCTTTTGTAATATTTTACCCTTAAGTGGGTAGCATTGAGTGATGATGCTCTATAAATCCATCGAATGGTTCAAGGAAGTATCCTCCTTTCCTCAACTACTTATGAAAGAAAGGTGATTTCATGAATGTCTATATACTTGGGTGGAGTGATCCTACATAATTACTTTGATGCTTAGAGATTCACCCAAAAATTCCATTATTCTTACTATCATTCTCAGATTGTAAATTCTCTTCAATGTTCATCCACATTTTTGATCTTTCATTTTACATTTTACCACTATGCCAAGGATGAGTTTTATTAGATTTCTTAAATGTTCCAAGTTTTTCTCTTTCCCACATTCATGATTATGAACAATTTTTTCATAAAGTGCATTGAGTCCATCCTTTTATCATAATTCATCATGAAACATTTGGGTACCAAATGAAGAATAAAAATTAGATTCGTACCTATCTTGCATGGACATGACATGAGTCAAGATACACAAAATTCCAAAATCTCACCTTCACATTTATTTGCATAATATTCATTTTGAAATTCTACGAAACAATTTGGAGAAATTGATTCATAATCCCAAAACTCATTGAATTTCACTACTTCTTCATTATGGGAGGCCTCATCTCTAAAGGACTCAAAAACCTTTTATTCAACCTTTTCATCATTGAGAGAATATTCCTCTTCAAATATAAATGAGAAAACTTCACTTTCATCATCACATACATCAACCATTGTCTCAAGAGATATATCATATTTTTCATCTTGATCTATTTTATGATTATTTTTTTTGAATCAATCGCGATATCAGAATTATATTTATACCTATTTTGTAATTTCATGGCTTGTATTAGGAGTTAAAGGTTGATTTTTGGGTCTTCTATTTCTTCTATAAATCTTATTAGCATTTCTTGCATAGACTAATCTTTCAAATTTTTCTAAGGATCATCACAAATTAGCCTCCCCTCTTCATGGATCACATATTCAATGAGAGGCTTAAAATTTTCATTATCAATACATTGGTCACCAAGAGAATCTTCTTATTTGAATGGAAAAAAGAATACCTCTTCTTCATAAACAAATACATGGCTGATTTTTTAGTTCATAACTCATCAAGAATCACTTCACCTTCCTCGTGGCATGCATGATTTGGAAATTTTGGGTTGTTCTCTTGAAATTCAAGATCTTTCCACTCTTCATCTTTACTAATACCCAATCGGAAAGGAATGGTTGTTCCTATGAAGATAGGAATTTTAGCCTCATCTTTGGATGTTATGAAATGATTTCCATTTCCATTTTCCTTGTATAAGATATTAGCTCTTATATCTTCTAACTTGTATTTTGTATTCATCTTTCTTATTGGAAGAAACTTTTACATTTTTTCCTTAACTAGAATGGTTGCAGAATACCAATTCATTTATATTTTACCTCCCAAGTCTATAAGTATAAAATTCTACTTAGAAACATTCTGAATGATGCTGGAATATATGCTACCAAAATAGTCAACAAAAAATTCTTAATCTGGAAAGTTAGTGAGAACCACCTGTGCATCCTTGATTTACCCCACAAGTGGGACTTCCTTTGACTCCATGGAGTTAGCAAGATCCATTGGCATGTGTCAAGGTAAGTTTGAGAGCATTGGAAACTTTTATGGGCATTACATTATTAGAAGCTCCTAAATATATTATGCAGTTATTCAGTTGGTATCCTGCAATGAGAAGGGAGAGATAGAATGGATCAATCTTATTGGTATTTGATGCACTCATAGTAAATCATATTTTGAGATGGAGGAGTAGGTGGAGTTGGTACTAGTCCATTGGAACTAGGAACCATAGTATTAAGCTTTGAAACTACTACCTTTGATATAACAAACAAGATTATCAAATTGTGTCGAATGAGTCTGAAAATATTCAGATTCAGAAATTTGAACTTTAGACTTATTTACAAGTTCTATGATATCAAAAGAGGTGGATGTGAGGTAATACCCCTAGCACAACAGGTGCTTTGGAGTTGAGAAAAGAGGTGGATGGAACATGGGAATGTTTTGGGGAGTAGTGGCTGATTTTGTAGGTACACTAGAAGCTTTTGAAGGACTAGCTTTTACAGAAATTGAATTAGAACTAAGAGGAGCATTGGGAGACTTACTTGGAACAATAGATAACCTCTTGCTTGCCACGAGATCTAACTTTTCCTTTGCAGACTCCATGGAAGGTGGAAGTGGATATCCTCAACTTGATTATTTTATTTTGTAGAGTCTCCACAAGAGGATCATTAATATTATTATTTTTTGGAGAAGTGGTGGAGGAACTTCCTTTCTGAGATTGAGAGTGGGTGAACACTGCACATGAGAAGCTATGTGCATCATCATCATCTTTCTTCACCGTATGAATATTCAAGGAATCTAATTTGTGCATCATCATCCACTTCTTCAATCTCTAGGACATTACTTTTCCTCACTTTCTTGTTCCATCTCTATAAATTCTTCTTCATCTTCTTTATTTCTACATATTGCATTGACTGATGGAGCCTTCCAAGGTAAGCCTTCGGGGTGATCCTGCAATTTGATTTTGTTATGGTTTGGGTGGGATGCTCATTGAGGAAATTCCTTCTTCAACATTGTCAAGTCATTAGCCAACTTTTGCAATAATGAATTTCATCTCTCTCATCTTTGGAACTCTGTAGGCCTTATCCTTCATTGAAATGATTCTTGATATTTCCTGATAAGATGAGGTCATCTTCCACTTCAATGGAAATTTCTTGAGCATTGTCCAAATATCTTAGTTGAACTCTCCATAGAATGAAACTAACTTTAAGAAACTGGGCATTCATGAAGAACCTTTTCAGATTATCTATAGTAGGACGGCGATGGTGGGAATCTTGTTGATCATCTTGTTGAATTTTTCCACAAAGTTTCTCATGGAATCTTGCAGTTATTTCTTCATTTGAGTTAATTGAGAAAGGAGGGCATGAGCATCTTCTGCAGTATTGAATTTTGCTTCAAACTTACTTTTCATATTACCCCAATCAATAATTGAGCATGATGGCAAATAGTAAAACCAGTCCAGTTGCATCTTATAATGTTTCCACAAATAATCACACTGCAACATCTTCATGTTGTACCCCAAGAATGCCACAAGTTGTGATGAAAGTTGTGATATGATCATTTGGTCATTGCTTTCCATCTCCATAGAATTTTGGAAATTCTTTCTTGACCCTTTTGGAAGTTCATGAAGTGGTGGATTCAAAGCCAACAGAATAATGTTCTGTCCCTATGGCATAAGTGCTTGTGTTTCCATTTCTTCCTCTTCTTTATCTTCTTATTTCTTCTTCTAGTAGAGTCCTCCTAGTGGTTATAAAGTTCTTCTTCAGTATCCTCCTTTTAAGAGGTTCTTCCTAGTATTTTAAGGAACTTATTCTTCTTTCAAAGTACAATGGTGAAGTGAAAAATAGGAGACTCAAGAGGATTTGTTCCTATCAGTAGAATGTGGGATCAGGATTTCTATGCCACTTGATGAATTAGATGGAGACGAAGCTTGAGAGAAGTAACTATATTATATGACTTGTTCTTTTGATTTTTCAGAAGCTTAAAAGAGGGTCATGAATTCCTCTGAATCTATTCAATATGGTATATCTTCTTTCAACAAGATTTGCAACAAGGACCTTTTGATTCAACTCAAGGAGGTTTATGTTTTCTTTTTGTGGGAATTTTGGAATTTGGATATTTCAGATTTTTTATGGATTTTTGGAATATATATATTTTTATGGTATTTTATATATATATTTATGGGTGCATCTATATTGGGTAATGTGCTAAATCTCCCCCAACGCGGAGTCACCAAAAACTGTTGGCAAAAATAATTTGTCACATGGGAAAATTAGAGGATCTCTCACCAACAGTGTGGGACTAAGTCCCTCTTGCTTGAATGGGGCAACTCCCTTTATTGAAAAATGGGAAATTATGTACACTATTCTAACAACTGGGGGTGGTCTTTCAATCAGGGATCACACAAGGGTATCTCCCTACACATGTGGAAAATTCTTGTAGATACTACAAGGGGGAAATATAGCTTGAGAGAGAGGTGCAAAGAGAATAGTGAGGGGTTTTGCACAATAAATAACACAATATAGTTTATTGCTTAAAACCAGAATATATCCATGATTTCAATGAGAAGACAACCATTAACATAGAACAAGGAACATGATGCAAAATAACACAAAGTCTAAGTGCATACATTCAACAAAGTACATGCTCATGGAGTGTAGTTGAGATGGAGAGGAAAACATAGACAAAGGAGTTAGAGTAATTTGATAACTTGTTCCTAGAAATAATATGGGAGCTAGTAAACAATAATAACCATCCTTTGAAATGAGGAGGCTCTCCCAATTTATAGCTTTACAATGCAACTCTTCATCTACCCCCCACATGACTCTTCATGTCCCATCACTTGTGACTTTTCAATTACCCTTAGAAGAGACAAATTAAGTACATCTCTTATAATTTGAGAGAGTAATTTTACACATTACAAATATTTTATTGTCACTTAATTAAATAGGACAAAATGTCATGATTACATACAATGAAGGAATTAGAAAGGGGGAGAGAAGAGGAGAAAGAATGAAGAGAGGAGAGAAAAGATGCTCCAAAGCATGGATGAAGGTGCCTCCACCCTTGATGAAGATCAGCTATGATGATGATGAAGATGAAAACCTTGATCTATGTGATGACCCTCCACTATGATGCTCCACCGATGAAGATTGATCCTTTGGAAACTTTTCCCCTTTGAAGACCTCCCTAGAATGAAGCTCCTCTGTAGCACATTTGTACTCATTGAAAAGAGAGGTGATGAACATTTGACCATTAAATAAAATGAAGGATGGTTTCCCTCACTTGAAAAATCCTTTCAACCTTTGAAACATTAGCATGCCTCCAAACTACCAAGTTCTTGATGCAACTTGAGACCATTGCCTGCACAATTCAACATGATGATCCCAGACCCTTGGGAAATGGAGAAACCAATGAGATGAGGTGAAGAAAAAATCCAAAAATCATGAGCTAAATTAAGGTGGGATATTGGATGGAATATGATTTGATCCTTTGATCAACCCATTTGATGAAGTGAGAAGCACACCGAGACCAAAATGCACCATTGTGACCAAAATTGGGGACCGAGAGAGCTCCTCTTCTGCTTGAGACACAATGCCACTGTCCACCCCTTTGCAAGCATGAATTTTTCCTCCATGAAGGTTGGGATTAGTGAGGTATGTGGAGGATGAACAACCATGACCATTTTGAGCATTTTTCTAGACACTTACTATTTTTAGTAAGTTCTTCTTGGGTGACTAGTTTTGGCAATTTTGTCGAATTGTCACTTTTGAGAACTTTTCCTCTTGGGGAATGAAATGAATGACTTGAATCCATTCATACTTCAGAATTACTATTATTAGTAAGTTTATTGAATAGGGACTTACTAAAAATATGACATTGGCCATGGAGTGTCGGATCAGAGTGAAAATGGTTTCCAAAAATTCTACTTCACACCGGGATGTTTTGCTCCAATTTTGGGGGGTTTCTCTTGTCTGGATCTTCATGAAAATGAAAAGTAAACTTGCAGGTCTATGTTTTCTTCTTCAGATAGGGTATAATGAAAAAAATAAAATTCATCCATATCTTCAATCATACTCATTTTCATGGGGCAAGCAAGTGTTCATTGGAAAGTTATTTTTTGTAGATCATCGTCTTTGATTTTGAGGCAATTTGGATCGCTGCAACTCCGTAGATTTGAGGAGACATTTTCTCATGGATGAAAAACTTTAAAAGGATGTAAAAAATGAATGAGAGCATTAATGATGGTCATGTAAATACTCATTCCAAAGGCGTTCTCATAGGGAAGCCACAGTCCAAGTTTTAGGGCCATCAAAGGTGGGGTTTGCAAGCAATGAGCAAAAATGTGTTTTGGCCATGGTGGATGCCTAGTTTTTCTTGATAAGACATAACAAAATGGAGGGTGGTGATAAAACAATGGAAAAATGGCTAAGTGTTGAGCCATGTTGATATTTAAATTCCTTAAGCCATTTTAAAATGAATTTTCCCTCCCATTTGCCAAGTTGACTCACCTTTCTTAACCCGGGTTAATCTAAGACTCAAGGGTGGGGCTAAAACTTACTAAATGGGTATCAGACCCCCTCATGTCCCTTAAAACATTTATTAAGGGAAAAATGGGAAAAAAGGACATCAGGGGTGTCAAAAATGTGTCATGGGTAGCTTCATCATGAGAAGGGGGCATGAGGTTGTGAGGTTTGAAAACACTTCCCTAACACCCCAGTTTGCAACTTAAGTGACACAAAGTCTCCCTCCTCCATGGTGGCACACTTTTAGTGTCCCCATGTATCCTTAGAAAAGGGACAAAGGGACATAACCCCCTAATAAGTGCACATAGGGTCTTCTGATCATCATGAGAAAGGGGCCAAAACATAAAGTGAGTGGAAAACATGTTCTAACACCCAAAGTTGCAATTTAAGTGACACAACTTATCCTCTCCATGTGGTGGCACATTATTGTCCCCCATGTCCCTTTTAAATTTTTTCAAAGGGAAAAATTACATCAGGGGTCTCCAAGTGTGCATTTTCCACTTTTAGAAGTTGGGTGTCACCATTGCACTGCTAAAAATAGCCTGTCTGAAGTGCCTTTTTGCCCCGAGAGATTCCCTTGGTGTTTCCTAGGACAAACTTATATAATTTTGAGTGGAAAACACCATAAGGAATATAATTCCACCATTTTAGGACCTATTTATTCTTCCTTTTGAAATTTAGGCCCCTTTTCAATTCTGGTCACGGGCAGTTCTCTGAAAGGTCCAACTGCCACCAAAGGAAAAATCTATGTCCTTTTTTTCCAACTCAAACTTATGGAACATGTAGAGGGTCCCATTTTATCCACTTTTTACTTTGAATCAGATTCTAAATCTCCTTGGAACTCCCAGAATCCTCAATTGAATCTTCACCAGGATCGAAGGTCTTTGTCTGCACTATCGGGCCAATATCTACAAATCTGCTCCTCATAATCCTTTGAAACATTTTGCACAATGAAGCATAGACACTCTTATATTTCCAATGAGTATCTGATTTCTTTCCAACTCCTCCCAAGGCTCCTGATATATCTGAAACAAGCCAAGTAGTTTTTTCACCGCTTTCATTTCCTTATATACCATGCTACAAATAGCTCGATGTTACATAACTTGTTCCTAAACCTAATTTTTCTTCCAAAAATTTCCTAAATCACTTCAGTGCATCTTGTAGCTCCTCTACACAACTCCCAGGTGGGTTGTGCCTCAACAGTCATCTTCCAATGGGTGTCCACCAGTGTGAAAAAACCTGAAAATAGGCCTTTTTGGGCCTCCGGGAGCAATTCCTTCTGAATGGTTTTGAATGAATCCATGAATCACCTCCATGCACATGAAACACACTTGAAAATCACATTATCACATTCCCCCTGACCATTATGAGGCTAACACAGTAACTAAGTTGGTCGGATGACAAGTTTACATTGACCGGGAGAGGGATTTTCAAATGAGGTCTAGGTTGTCATGGCATTTTTTTTGAATTTTTCATGTTAAACATTTTACATGACAACATAAGTGAAGGGCATAATAGTTATAGTGGAATAAAATTCTTCAATTATATGAGATATTCCACTTTGTAAACCATAGTAATAAAATATTTGCCAAAAAAAAATTAATTGTAAAGGATCATAAGGCTATGATCACGAGTAAAAAAAGGTTCTCAAAATATGATTATAAAATTGCTAGTTATGTCAATATGCCTCCTACAATGACATCGAAGGGTGGTGGTGGAGGACCGTAATGTCCACTGAGTTATTAAGAATTAATCTCCAACCTTATATTTGATATCTATTCGATTGTCAAATGACAAATTAATTCTTGTTAAATAGAGGACAAAAACAACGAATCTTGTTAAATACAAAGAATCGTTGGAAACACAAAGACCAATACAAAACAGGAATCTTGATGAACACCCTCCCATTATACCTAGCCTTCTAGAAGCCGCTCGGGCAGGTAAAACGTGGTTATTGTGATTTAATGTTTATTGAAATTGTATTGAAAGATTAGGTGATGTGAGGTTAAGGTCTCGCTGCCTGCATTTTCGTTCAGGTCTCATTGAGTTGGGCATTGGATTCTTGGGCAGATTGATCGAAGGAAAATGGCGTGGCTAAGCCGTTTTGTGGTGATGGTATCATTTCTAGCTCTGGGCATATTGGTTTCTCCAGAAATATTTGGATCAAAAGCTGCAGCTCAAACAGGACCATCTGCTACATTTGGAGGATCTCTTGGCGTAGTATTGAAATTGGCTCACTTGCTGAGTTTCGCCACATCCTGGGGAGCAGCTCTGTGGGTCACCTTCATTGGCGGCATCATCATGTTCAAGTACGACCCACTTCATTTTTTTCACAACACCATTGTCCCTTTTTGTTTTTTGGGGTTCAAATACATCCTGAAATAATTTTTAGTTTTTCTATGCAGAACTCTGCCTAGGCACCAATTTGGGAATCTGCAAGGCAAAATGTTCCCTGCCTACTTTTCTATGATAGGTGTATGCGGTGCAATCTCCGTTGCAGCATTCGGTCTGCTGCATCCCTGGGCTTCTGCCTCTTCTGCTGAGAAACTTCAGATGGGGTTGTTGGTATCCTCTCTGATTTTCACCCTTACCAATTTACTCATTTTCACTCCAATGACAATGAATGTAAGTTCAATTCCTGCCTTAATCTGTTTTTCCTCTTTCAAAAGTGTCAGAATTACTCAGTAGATGTAATAGCTGTCCGAGTCACGGGGTTGAATGTCCTTTTGTTTTGTTATTAAGACCGGGATTTACTGTTTTCTTGGTTATGTTGAGACTTAGGCTGAACTGAGTGGACTGGGTTTATTTGTTATTTTGTAATTGGATTTGTGTATTAATGGTAACATAAGATATCCAATGATAGGAGTCAAAGCTATATCTGTAAATCCTGCAATAAACACATTCTCCAGTTTTGGGACAGCTCACAGCCCACTTTACACACAGTAAACATGCAACGAGTAAATGATTTGATGTTCATTTACAAACAGAGATACAGCAGAGAAGTCTATAAAACATATATAGGCTAGGGAAGTGATTGAGATATAGTTATTCAATTAAATAATATGGTTTGTGTGGTCATGTTTTTCTACAAACTTCCATACTGACTGGAACAAGTTATGTAATATTGGGCTATTTGTAGCACTGTATAAGGAAATAAAAGCGGTGAAAAAGTTACTCGGCTTGTTTCAGATATATCAGGAGTCTTGGGAGGAGTTTGAAAGCAATCAGATACTCATTGGAAAGCTAAGAGTGTCTGCTTCATTGTGCAAAAGGTTTCAAGGGATTCTGAGGAGCAGATTTGCAAATATGGGCCCGATAGTGCGGACAAAGACCTTCGATCATGGTGAAGATTCAATTGAAGATTTTGAGAGTTCCAAGGAGAGTTAGAAGATGATTCAAAGGTCAAATTGGATCAAATGAGACCCTCTACATGTTCAATAAGTTGAGTTGGACAAAAAGACATATTTTTCTTCGGTGGCAATTTGACTTTCCGGGAACCGCCCGTGACTAGAATTGAAAAAGGGCCTAAATTTCAAAGACGAAACAACATTAGGTCCTGAAAATGGTGGCATTAAATTCCTTGGGTGTTTTCCACCCAAAATGATATAAGTTTGGCCTAGGAAACACCGAGGTAAGCTCTCACGGCAAGAAGTCTCTCCGATAGGCTATTTTTAGCAGTGTGATGGTGACACCCAACTTCCAAAAGTGGCAAATGCGCACTTGGAGACCCTTGATGTCTCTTTGACCAAAGTCAAAAGGGGCATGGGGGACACTAGAATGCGCCACTAAGGAGGAGAAGGTTGCGTCACTAAAAGACAACTTCAGGTAATAGAGATGTGTTTTCAACTCACTTAAAGACTTGGCCCCTTTCTCATGTTGAGCTGACCCTTGGTGCACTTTTTGCATGCTTATGTCCCTTTGTCCCTTTGCTAAAGGGACAGGGGGACACAAGAATGCGCCACCAAGGAGGAGGAGAAGGTTGCGTCAGTTACAACATGCAACTTGATGCCTAGGTCATGCTATCCATTCGCTCTCTTTCATTTCTGCCCCCCTTCTTCATGATGCCCCTACCTATGGCGCATTTTTACACCCCTGATATCCCATTGTCCCCTTTGTCCCTTACTAAATGTGGTAAGGGACACAAGGGGGTTTGAGACCCATGTAGTAAGTTTTAACCCCTCTTTGAAGTCTCCTCTAACCCGGGTTAAGTAGGGTGGGTCAAAAGTGAGTTCGCTAGGTTTGTGGAGGGGTGAGTTTAATATTCATACTAAGCCATTTTCAACTCAATTTTCATGTTTTAACACCCCCCATTGCTACTGGTATGTTATTAAGCTGCCCAATTTTTTTAGAACCCTCCATTGGTGAAAACACCTTTTGGTTCATAGCTCTCAAATCCTAGCTCCGTTTGCCATGAAACTTTGCCTGAAGTTTCCTTTCCAGAACGCCTAGGAGATGAAACAAACCTTGTTCCCATTGATGCTTTGCATTTTTTACAGTAGCCACTTGAAGATTCCAATAATTTTTTTTGGGTTTTCAGATCCTAGGAGTTCCTGTGATTGCAAACACCTAAAATTTGGAGCATGAGATCACAATAAAAAACCTAATCTAACAAAACTGATTTCAGCTCAAACCGACACTCAGAAGTCACTCTTCTATTTTTAAAAGGGTGGCACCAGAGCCATTCTAAAAATAGTAAGTGTTGAAAACCAAAAAACAATAATTTCAAAATCTCTGTGTGATTCCTCAAGTCTAGAACTCAACAAATTGCAAAATCTGAAAATTGGGAAAATTGCCTAGAAATAAAATGTGAGGGTGGGGTGTGGCTTACTAAAAATAGTATCTAGATCAAGTCCAAATTTCACACATATCTCCATCTCTCCATTCCCTCCCTATCAAGTACATTGGCTTCAAGCCAATATCAATTATGGCCACCGAGTATCCAAATGTGGGAGATAGTGATGTGGCACATCTGGGCTCGGAGGATTTGAAGACAAGGATGCTGAAAGAACCATGACTGTCATTTAGAGGACCAAGAAATGGTATAAAAAGAAGAGGGTTTCAAGCATTGAAGGTGGTGAAACACTTGCATTGCCTAGGCAATCCCCTCTCACTTCATCTCACAAGGTCTTTGATGAGAATGCAGGTTCATCTCATTCGGGAAAGAGAAAGAGGAAAACTAATGATGCTGAAGTATCTCCATTTGTAGAGGTTTGTAAGAGGTCCAAGGTCGAAGAACACCCTAAGGAACAACTTGAACCGGGTGAGATTGATCCTTCTCAGTCTCCTAATCATCTGGTAATCTAGAGGTTCTTGCTGAAGCACTTGAATCAACTCATCTTAGTCGTGCTTTGGTCCCTTACCAAACACATGAGATGCCTAGTTTCATTTACACACCTACTAAGCCTTTTTCATGGGTAAATGACTTACTTGGAGAAGAATCAAGAACGGTGCAACAAGCAGTGACATCTAACCTCGAGGCCATCTCGAAATACATAAGGACCAAGAAGGGTAAGAAGGCACAAACAACTTCCCGTTTCTACACTGAGGCTTCTGGAGCTCAATATGTGGAGGTGGCACATCCGAAGGCAAATAAGCCTGTGAAAGAAATGACACCGATGATTATGTAATGATGGAGGTCTCTTCGGGTCAAGCTACCCATGAGGGCGATGATCACTTGTTCAAGGAGTCTTTAACTCGGATCCTTGCACAGAATGAGGAATACAAGCAAACCATTGATCAATTGGAGGAGCATGTTAGGACTTTGTCTTCATATGTACAATCATTTCTTGAACCGGGTTCATCATCCTTGCCTCTGATTGAAACAATCTCTCCCATTTGTAGCTTCGATTCCCAGAAAATCAAGAGAGCTCAGGTGTTCACCATGCAAGGAAGAGCCAATGATAAATGGGTGGACATGATTATTGAAAAGGGGAAGACTTTGCTCCCTGAGGCGCTTTCATTGTTTCAGTATGTCTCGACTACTGTGTCAAAGATAAAAGATACTAGGAGAGAGATTGAGAAGGAAAAGGTCATTTGGGAAAGTCTTCTCCCATTGGTCTCTGAGATGACCTCTCTTGACTCTTACTTCTTAGTGAATCATAATGTGTTTTCATCCATTGTTGAGAACTTGCCCCCCATTTGGTCCTACATAGTGATTGCAAGGTGCGATGTGCTGAATGATGCCATTTCTGAGCTTGAGGTCTGTGAAGAAAATGTATCTAGGATCTTGGACGATCACTCACGACATTATTGAAGAAAGACTCTTTTCATTGGAATGAGGAAACGACCCAGACATTTGAGTCAGTGAAGAAGGCCATGTGTACCACTTCTAGTTTTGGCTCATGCGTTATTTTTAGCGAACGCTAAAAATAGCCAAATTTCCGAAAATAGCCATTTTGCCAAAAATAGCCAACTTCACAATTTTTTTTTGTGAAGTTGGCTATTTTTGGAAAAAATGGCTATTTTCGAAAATTTCTCTAGTTTTAGTGTTCACTAAAAATAATGTGTGCTAAAAATGGAAATTGGCATGAGTGGAGAAAAGTGGCTAAAAATAGCGAGTGTCCAAAAATAGAGTGCAAAGGTTGCATGAAAAGCTTGCTAGACTAAACAACTGGTTGTGTTGTTTTTTTATAAATTGCACAAGAGATAAATATAGGCAGAATTAGCGACAAAAGAAGGTTAGTCGAAAAGTTGCTAAAAATAGCAAAAGGCATGCCAAAGATTAGCAGCTAAGTATAAGAGATTTTGGCGCTATAAATAAAGAAGAAAAACAACTAACATAAGGGAGTTTTGACGCTAAAATAAGATGGAAGGCATGTTAGAATAAAACAGCAGTTAACAGCTGGAATCTATTGCTAAAATAAGAATTAAAGTGATTGTTAAAACATCAAATCTGTGGCCTAAAAACAAGAGGGAAAACAACTGCTAAAGATAGCAAAAGGGGATGCCATTCATTGATGTTTAAGTGCTTGTTATAAGTTTGCATGCTCATACACAAAGGTGGCGCCAAAGGGGACAGGTTAAGGGCCTAACATATCTGAGTCCAACACAACAACATGCCTAAATTCCCACGCAACAGCCTAAAAAAGGCATTTTCCACTGTTTCCAACACACTTGCATGCTTAATTTCTACGTAGCAAGCACAAGAGGCCAAAAAGGAAAAAGCACCAGAGTCCAAATAAAGGTAAAAGCAGATAAAGACAAAACAGAAGGCTGCTGCCCCAGTTTGGGGTCTATGCCAAAGGAGAAGTGAAGATATTTATTAATTAAATTGAATTGCATGCAGCTTCCTTGGGAAATGCGCCATAGGGTGATGGAAGAGGTTTAAATTTAATTAATTAATTGGCAGCAGAAGTGCAGAATTGGCGCAACAGTATTAAGAACCTATTATTTATTATTCTTATCTCATGCATGCTGCCAGTAGGGCAAAAAGATGATGAATTAAATAAATAAAATATTTTGCATGCAAGGAGAAGGCTAAAAATAGGACGCATTAGTCCTTATAATCTGATTTTTATGAAGAAATCAAAGATACCCACTCTTTCAGTTGTTCTACATTGGTAGTCCTAGCGTGTACTTGCATCTCTGAATAAAAAAACTTCATTTTTGTCTTCTCATATCACTGGTTTTCTAAGTATTCATTGTGTTTATCAGGGTATTGTCTTGCTTTGTTGTTGAAATTCTTCTCTATACTGCTATCCCTTACCTAAACCTTTGAATTAATTTTGCAGATTAGCCTAAAGTTGTGTATGTGTGTGGATCTCTATATTTTCTGTATGTTAGTAGTACGTGTGTGTTTAATTTCATTGGTGTATCACCTCAATTTTATATTTCCCACAATCCTTCTCCCTTTTCCTTGTCAATTTGTTAGTTTTTAGGTGATTCACAAGGGAACCAACCCTCTCTGGAGGTTCACCTCAGTTTTAGGTTACCCACAACCTTGACGTGTTCCAATTTTGTCAATAGG